>NNCF01129802.1:717494-776100 GCA_002313205.1 Laupala kohalensis | reverse complement strand
ATATATATATATATTCTGATGTCAGAGGGGAATATTAAACGGACTCAATATGTTCATCAATACAAGGTTTTGGTGTTCTAGCTAGACAGATTCTCATTTGTTAATGTTGATTTGTTGATCACAATTTTATCAAAATGAATTAGGAATATATTTGTGCTTAGGCCGCTTAATAAAAATCCTATTTAGAACACGTGATAAATGCAAGGTAATATTGAAAGAAGGTCAAAAATCTAAATACTAGAATCAAAATCAATGTTACGTCTAGAAATACCCGGTGACAGTCAACGTGATATCGAGAGAAGACAAAACTCTTGAGTTACAGTTAGGTTAGGTATCTTGATTTTGGTTTGACTCACCGGGACTGGAAACCCTATTGTTTGGGGTACGGGACTGTTGTACCCGTAGTTCCCGTCTCCTCAGCACACCCCGACCCTATTCATTTAAACTAGGTTATGCATGTCGTAAATAGAATAACCATCAATTATTCCGTTAATATATTTCACGACAAATATTGTTGCGAAATTAGATTACGAAGTAAATAAATAAATATACATCTTACTTATTATAGTCAATAATAAAATAAAGGTTTTACTATACAAAGATACTTCACGTCTTAAAGTTTACTCATCTTATATAGATTCCTGGTGAATTGATTTCATTTTTCTTTTATTACTACTTTCTATTGCATCGAGCACGTAATAAATTTAGTAATAATAATAAATTTATTGTGAAAAAAGCAGTTATAAATTGTGTATGTATGTACGTGAAGGAAAATAGACAAATTTACTATCCAGAAGCAAGGAAGGGACACATCCCATCAAATCGGATCAAGGGCCCCAAGGCAGAGGCGGATTTCATATTTGAACAAACTCCTAAGATAAGAATAAAACTAGTTCGTTACATGTTATAATATTAATTATAATATTAACACACAAAAGGATATTTTAATTGGTTGCCCTGTTGGTAGTTTTAGAGGTCACTAGGTCCCTCCACAACACAATGTCCATGAGTCTGCAACTAGCGTTGAAACAAAACCTCTACCCCGACGGTCTCTCCGAACTCCCATCTCAATTAGCGACCGTTTAGCAACGCCTGCGGCAATGGTGACTGGATTCATTTAAACTCTTCTCCACCTCACCTCCTTTCCCTTCAGAGCTTAGTTGTTCTCTCCTACATGGTACACCCCTACCCTTTCAGGAGGAACATCTGTCACTACAAACGTGCTGTTCTAAGGCGATGTAAAGGGGTTTAGTCTCCCCATATGTTATGGCTCCGTCGCCCTCAACATATTATGCAAATTTTGTATACGCTAGTTCGAAAGTCAATAGCGTCGTACATAATTACATAATTGTTATTATGCTATACACCAGTTTTTAATTTTGTTTATGGAGGGTAAACACCTATTTAAACTCCGATAAAAACTAATTTTATTAGATCATATTGAATTGAAATGTAATAATATTTCTGATGTTTCGAGTCGATTCTGTAAGCGAGGGAAATAATTCAGTAGGATGACAATCTTGGTTGAGATAAAACTGATGGTATCTCCGTGACATTATTTTCACTTTGTTTTGGTTATAAAATTTACTATTCCGTTTTACGTGGTTGCGAAATTGTGAATAAAAGATATTCTGTTACAGGGGGATGGTAAGTAAAAGACAGAAATTTGCGTGTGTGGGAAATGTCCCTGAAAAATTTCAACCACAAAGAGAAAAACCCTTAGATTGGGTCACAGATCCACGTTCTCACATTTTATTGTAGGCGGGGTTTGGAGACTCTGCCTTATCACAGACGATCATGAAAACTTATAAATATTTGAAACTATGGCGTATGATTTCTTAAATTTGAAAATGATGAATGAGGAGTCATAATTTTGAAAGGTAAAAAATAACAATGATGCATTTTTTTTTTACTATCTGATGTACGTACATGAAGAAAAGGTTAATTGGTACCATGTCTTTGCTCACATTCATGCTTGAAATGATTCATTATAGAACGACAAAAAAATATATTGACGTAGAATTTTTTTTATCTTATTGCATATATATGTGCGTCTTCAGCTGTTAATAGTTAATATGAAATCTAATCTAATACATTAAATTCTATATAAAAAACGAAAATTTTCCCGATTATAGTACTTTATCTGTGTTAGGAATATGCGAAAGTAAAATTAATACCATTCCTTTCTATGAGGGTTTTAAACTATTAAACAAATCTTAATTTCATAATTTATTAGAAAAAAATTGGAGTTAATTTGAACTTTTTTGTGGCATTGCATATAATCGATTTCTTAAAACTTGTATTACACATGCATTATATTGTATTACACATGCATACATTTGGCCAGATGTGTTAAACACGTTCTCGGTTCTCTTATCCTACATAGTTATTATTAACTCGAGGTTACTTTTTCTTAACTTTTTTTCCGTTTTTCTAAACGGATTGACGGATGGACGATATTATAAAAATTACTAGCCTCAAGAAAACCGTTAATGAATTTTGCCATCAAAATTAAAAATTAATCCCAACTTCAAGTTGCACATATTTTCATGTTCTACTTTAATGTTGCAATATTTATTACACCTGGTGAAGACCCCAAAGAGGGGTTGAAACTAAGTGATCTGTAAAATGTTCACAATAAATGTTGTGTAGAGTCCATCCAAAGGTCGCATGATAGATTTAAAAATAACGTATCTATGAAATGGATGTAAATAGCATAAAAATTTATAAATGAGATAGTTATTTGCGAGAAATAATTCCGAAATTTTTTATCAGCTAGGGTAGAATAAAATCACGTATTATATTCCCCGAATTGCAAGTGACTAATCCAAGTAAATACTCCAGCAAATTCGAGATTGGAATATTTTGTAGCATATTGCGTGCTGATTATTTTTAAAAATAAAATAAAATATAGTTTTCGGGGAGTTTAAAATTGTATTATTGTCAAGTAATTTTTGGAGCATTGAACGAAAGCAAGACAAATATTTTCTCGTTGATTTAATAGATCTGAGATTTAAAAGTGTATAAGTAATGGTAATTAGACATAAACGAGTTAAAAGCCAGTCTCCTACTATCGGAATGACTTCCTTTCATCGTCTGATTATTTCCAATAATACAATAACACAAACCTTCTCTCTCTTTCTCTCGCAACAAGTAAACTCTCGTGAATGAGAAGAGTAAGTGATTTATCGACAGTGACTTCCACTTGAGCTAAAACTCCACAGTCGCTCCTCCTCTTGAGACTACTCGCTTCCTCTCNCCCCACTCCTGGCCCCTTTCGCATTCGTCCGTGCTCGCCACCGAGTGAGTTCGCCCGCCGGCAACTCTCTTCCGTACCCCTTTTCGTCCCCCTCTGCCCGTTCGCGTGCGTCGATCAATACCGCTCGGGGAGGGCCACGAACTTTTCCTCGCCAGTGTTTGCGAGGCTGCAGGGCGAGGATATCCGATCGCTAGACGTCTGCAAACACCGCCTACAATAAGTGCTTCAAGTCGAAATTAAATTCGGGAGAGCAGAAGAGTCGAACTCGGGGGCCCGCCCGAGGTAAGAACAATGTTGTACTGATGTTTGGCCTGTATCGGGAATATAAACAGAAAACTGTACGTTATACTGAGGTTCTATCCACTCGTAGTAGAGGATTTTTTTCTTTCTTTTTTTTTTTTCGACCGAGTTTGTTTCTCATCGTGCTCTTCAAATCCGAGTGAATAAGTACNCCGTAAAAAGAGGAAAAAAAAACACCTTCATTAAAAAAATTTAAAAGTAGCATTACATATAAAATACGTTTCTGAAGCACGAATAGGAATTGCAAATAAAGCTGGAAGTGCTTCATAAAGTAAACAATGGTTGCCAGTAATAACATGCTCTCATTTTGCTTAAATTGCAGAGTTAATTTACTTTCACGGAAACACGTGAAACACGTGGGCCATACATGAATTTTCCCTCTCTTCACTCCATTTACACGTTCCCTGGGTGGAGGCAAAATTTATTCTGGAAACATTAATCTGTTTAATAACCGTTTCCGTGGCGTGTACCTTGGGAAAACACAATACTCATTATGTTCTTTTCAGTTTCTCGAAAATAAGTGTACTGACGCACCGCTGTCGGGTTAATAACGAACTACGAGCTCATTTTGCTCGAGGGGGAAGGAGGTAAAAAAGAAAATAATGAGATAAGCGAGACTAACATTTGCATTTGGGAGTCCCTGAGACATTAATCTGATCTATTGACCCCATAATAATCATTGATCCGACAGACAATTCCTTGCGTCCGTATGGATTAGAGATATGTCTCCATCTACAGAGGCGAAAAAAAACCGATACCCAATATTAACTCGTTCATTCTTCATTTTCAGTCTAGAACCAAATAATGAGTTTCGAGTTCCCTCACCAATTTGTGTGTCATTCTCCTTCCACTTGCCGTTACTTACTGCTATAGCATCAATATTACGTCGATTTTTGCATCAGTGGTTCTTGTACTATATGCCCTCGTCTGCGGTGTAATAACGTCGTTTCGTTTTACCCTCCGCAGTATTTTCACTTCGTTATTGATCCAGAACAGAACCGTTTATATCGAAGTAATGAATAAATGCGCCTTTTCGTGAACAGGGATCTTATCATCATCAGGATCTACAATTTTTAATCCCCCCATTATTACAATCTTAGTGTACTATCATATTTTCCTATTAAGTGATCCTATTAAGTATCTGATATTTTCCAGGATTAATCCAAGTCAACGTTTATCCAACAACTACGTACGTAACTTCGTTGGTTCACGTTAAGCAACGAAGCTACTCAATCAAGCCACAACAAGACATTTTGTCTTGGATTAACTGCTCATTGGAAATTTGGAACTCAAATGGCTCTCCTATTGCCAATGAAAAATGTGATCCACCACTTATGAAACAATACCTTGGTCGCCCATGTTAAAGGAGCTTAATCTAACGTGATTGAAAACGTTCTTCTCCGAACGTGAGCGAATGGTAAATTTTCACGGGAACAAATGTGTCTTCATAGTCACTCAGGAAACATGTCCACTATACAATAACAAATGTTTTGCTCATCTGCGCATGATATAATAACAACGAACATGACTTTTTTTAAATAAATACAAGATTTACATCGTTACTTTGTCATACAAAAATAACGTGCTTTTATAACAGTCCAACATTTCCATATTTCTCATCAAATAAAAAAAATAGTCTTGCTTTAGGTGTAGTATATTCTTCTTTATGAATGTTTCATTATTTTCAAGTTCTAGCAACAGATAAACTCCGTTCGGACTGCAAACTAATAGGCGTTACATATTAGCAAGCTGCACGTTTTACAATTAGCAAAATTAAATTTAAGAACCTGAAGACAGCTCGAAGGTGGAAGAATACATTGCAATTAATTAACAAGAAAAAAAGTTATTAAGAGCCAAGAACATTAAGTGGATAAAGTTATAAGTCGAAGGTTAGTTGCATTCATCAGTTTTTGCAAAGTTATTTTAGGAATTAGTTAGTGAGAATACTAACTCTTCAAGATAAATTTGCTGCAATTCAAGTTTTTTAATTCGTTTTATACGTATTCTAAAAAATGTGGATGATATTCTAAAAAATTAAATGTACTTTTAATTTAGAAATCTGTGATACTGCGGAATAAAATTAAGAGAATAAAAATTAATTTTCTTCTCAAAATTATCCTCTAAACCCTCTCTGTCTTTACGTGGCGTACTGAATGTTTAAAGTGTCTAGTTCGACAAAACTCTGCGATAGAACCAACAAAATTACAGAATGAAATAGTTCGGATTAGTAAAAAAGCAGTATACTTTGCATAAAATCCGTTTATAATAATTCAAATAATTGTTTTTTTAATTTTATAATTTCTTGGCAGTTGAGAATTTTAAGTTTCAATAACTGGTGATATAACAGAACCGCTTCAATTATCAATTCATGCATTTTTAATCAATAAAAAATTAGGTAAAATGAACCTGTCTGTGTGATAGTAGGATGTGTAGTGTCTGATAGTGTATAATGTGTAGTGTGATAGTGTAAGACGAGTAGTGATAGAGTAGGAAATTTATTTTATTTTAAAACCTATTTAGTAATACCTCAGTCATTAAGGTACTCATTAAGCCATATTTAGTCATTAACAACTAATCATTGTTGAGCATAATAATGATACACTCTGGATACACAGTAGTTATAACAAAATTATTTGAAAAAACTATATTATTTCCTTGAAAGTAGTTGCAATAATTTATTTTAGTAATTACAATTTTATGTATATCCTAGGTAAGGTTGCCAGCACCTTCAAAATTCCGGTATAGAAGATTCTAATCCCGCTGTACACATTTTCTTGCGTGAATTCATTTCTGTCGACATGATGGTGTGCTATGTACTTTTTCTGATATGCGTACTACATTGCCATCGGAGAAAAACTTTGTCATCCAGATTTTTTACAGAACCAAACATTTTAACTTCGTCAATGTAACTAGACAATTGCTGGATGCTCATAATAAAAAAGTTTCATTTTTCATGTGTGTATAATCATCTCTATTATCTCATTTATTTTATAATCACAGGTTTATAACGAAAAATATTATTTTCCCAATGCAGCAATTTGACACATTGAAAGACTCTCAATAAGTAAATATATAAAAAACTTTATTGTCAAAAAAGCACTTACGAACTGCGTACGACCACGTGGAGGATAATAAACTAATTTACTTTATAATATTTTACATTCTTTAACCGTGTATGTAAATTAGTCAAGCATGTTCAACTAGTTGCTCATAACCCTGGAAAACTGATTCAAAATAATATATAAGCTCCCAAACAAATTTTTTTTCATAAAACCACACACATATGAGACGGCAATGATTAAAAATTATCTACGCTTCACAAAATAGCTCCCAGCGACGACAGCCTCCAAAGCTAATGGGCAGTTGAAAGAACATCCTTTGCTTCCATCTGATGCATTTTAATTAAAAAGGATACGTGAAAGAAGATGTAGTATCGTAATGCTCACAACGGCGTGTGTGCTTTGTGTGGACAAGTTCCGCAAAGCCCTCAAACGGACTTAAAGGCGGCGTCGAAGGGACAGCGTGATTGCGCCGCAGATACCAGAACAACACGACTCGTATGTAAAACTTAGATCACGCGCTACACACAAGATAAAGAGAGAAGTTGCTAGGGACACGTGAGCAAACGTTCTCCCACTGAATTCCGCTGCAATCAGGCTTGTGTGGATGTTCATGAGTGGCCGGTTCATCTTCAGGAAAGAAGAGAACCGGCATTGAGCAAATTAATAAACATTAGGATCCCTGGTGCTTGTGTACAAGGAAGCTTTTATTTCCTTATTTACATTCAGACACCGGTTCCCAGAAGTCGTGAAAGGAAAGATATTTTCTCTCTTGTCCATTATCTTTAAGCCAACTCAAGATGCCCTGGTTTAAATGGAGTTGACTGCTCCGTCGTAACTGAATAGGACTTGTAACCATAGCGTACCCAGGTGGGGCGGAGAGGTGGTTTGCCCAGGGTCTCATCACATAAGGGTCCTCCAAATGGGTCATTAAATACCATTTAAACTCCTAAATTTTAACAAATATTTTCTGTAACACTTTCAATGCAGTAAAATTAATTTATTAACAAGATATTTAACACAATTCTCTTTAGTTCATCAGAGAGTTAGATATGTACTATCGTTAGATATACAAACACGTTTGTGTATAGGACCTCTACAAACCTTAGTGAAAGAAGCTTCCAAAAATATTCCCATCCAGGACCTCATGAGTACATCAATGCTTGTTATGCAAGGGATGCATCAATTGACCTAATCTATTCCCAGTAATTAGATCATATTAGATTCCCAGTAATTAGATTGTCAAGACATATTCATCATAAACGTATTAAATAAACTATTTAATATTAACCAAAATAAAGCTGAAACGTTTCCACTGGCATATCTATTATCGATTATGTTATTCTCTACAAGCGTTTATGGATACTCTTGTAATATTTATTAAGTTTTATTTCTTCTTTTGCTGTAAACATGTCACGCATAGAATACGTTTACTCCGAGAACTTAACCAGACGGTATATATATATATATATATATATATATATATATATATATATATATATATATANTATATATATATATATATATATATATATATGTCTATCAGATTTCATTAAAGCTTTAAAACAGGATCGTTATACTGCAGCATTCCATTGAAACCGAAAGTTAAAAGTTTTTTATACTAATCAATCAGTATAATATAACGTAACTGTGGTAGTTACCAAAGTAATGTTTCTGAACAAAATAAACATTATATTTAATAGTTAAAAAGTCACCTTATTTTTTCAAGTCCTTTTCCCCTTGAAAGTAGGCTGCCTTTCGTCCATCAAAGGTCGTAAGAGTTTAATTATTTATTTAATTAGATTACATAATGGACCTTAATTGTACTAGAATTGAAATTTAACGACCATTATGTAATCTGATTAAATAAATAATTAAACACTTATGATCTTTGATGAACGAATAGCCTCAAAGCAGCCTACTTTCAAGAGGAAAATACCAGACCCTCAAAATTAACTAGCTGTAACTGATTATGATGATTCAGTCAATGATGAACTTCACAAAAATTGACTCCAAGTAAACCAGGAGTATGTAAAATTTGTGACTAGAAGATTCAGTTAACTATGCAGAGGTCTCACGCCTTGCCCGTAAAAATTGTCCGTCATCTCCAGTGAAATGTCACGAGTTGTGTCAATGTGTGCTAATTGTTTCCAGACAAAGGTGTGCTGCAGAAACCCATCAATTCGTGCTAGGTGAGAGCACTGCATCGAAATTACGTGTGAATTTGAGCGTTACCTATTCTTAAAATCAGGGCTCGAATCGAGCTATATTTAAACATTATAACCCGTACGATTAAATAATAAATATGAAAATTTTCAACAATTAAAATATTTTAACCTAAAAATTAGAGTTCAAACAAAAACGTTCTAAACTATGCATCAATAAGCATTAAATTAAATTCTAATGGTTCTAAGAGGTTAAAAATGCTAGAAATCAATTCCACAGAGAGTAAGAATATCGGAAAAGAATTAGCAAATCATGCAAAATCCGAACCCTGCTTACAATAAAATTGTAACTGCGCCTTTTTGTAACATAGTTTTTAGTCCAATATCATGTCAAAATGACATTTATCTTCGATTAAATTCCCAACCCTAAGAAAAGCGACCAAGCAAGTTTAGCTTCTATACGTATAATAGTTTTTGCGTGCGATATCAAACGAGGTTTTTGAAAAATCAATGGAAAAAGTTATCGTCTTTACTAAATTAGTGAAAAGAAGGGGTAAAGGACAAAAATGTACGTAAATTACACACCAAAACTACCAATTCACCAATATCAATAAACAATATTTTTATTTGATATATATTGATTTAAGAAAGAATTCCTACAGAATACAAAATTAACGCGAGTGACATCGCGGATGCTCAGCTACTTCATTGTATACACGTCTCTTCTAAAATTTAATGAAATATTATTTTATTTATTTACATGTCATCGTTATTCTGTGAGTTTCGTTAATACACCTATTGATTTTTTATGTGTGGGACTATTTTGTAAGTATTGTCTTTTAGTATTACTTACATCCATATTTTTATATTTAAATTAATTTTTAATCATTTCTGCAATATGTATCGTTTATATAATATTAAAAACGAAAGGTAATTGCACATTCAAATACAGTAAAATTTCAAAATAAATATTTCCATTTTTTAATTTAAATTGGAAAACTAATGAGTTATTCTCTAAAATGTTTATTGTAATATTTAAACATGCATAAAGTAATTACATTTTTAGATTCAAAAACGAGGACAATATTAACTCGTATTGAATTGGATTCGAATTTACTGTTTACTGAACAGTCCTATTCCGCCGAGGCTTTCCGCAGAAAATATATGTGTACTGAAGTTCAGGAATCGACGTCATTCAAGCTTTTTGAGAAGTTTATTGATTGTACTTTCGAACAAAAAGCATATGGTGATACATTGTGGATAAATGTAGAGGAACTTAGACTAAAGCTTCCCCTTCTACTGTCTTTGTTTTGTTACGGTATGCGTCACACGAATTTTTAACCTGTTACGGGGCGTTTTAATCAAATTAATATTTGAGTTATTTTAACAGTTTCGATGTATTTTCAGATAAATTTGATTACAATAGATATTTGTTTCGATACCTTCATTGATGATTCGCAATTGATATTTTTTTCTGTTGAAGGGCAGTAGACATAATAAGAAAGTGAAGAAATATGTAATAGATTACAAGTAGCTTAAAGAGTAAATTTCTCTCTCATACCATTATTACTAAGCATGGATGTGGATATGAAACATAAAATTATGTTTTACCAGACACTGATTCGACTCCTGTTGAGTATGATGTGAAAGCTGGACTTTTATAAATAATTGAGAAGCGGATAGATTTGAGAGAAAAGTCTCACATTGCATGTTGAGTCTTGTACTGCTAGATGGAGAATTCGGAATGCAGAGACACAAGGATAAACTATATAATGAAATAGTCTTCCCGAACACCATACGTACCAGAAAACGTAAGTGGATTGGACATGTGATGAGGATGGGAGAAGTAAGAATCCCCAGACGCATGTTGGCAGAAAGATTCAAGGGAGAGCGAGGAAGGGATCTAGATGGGAGGACATGGTCCGGATAGACGCTGCATCGTTGATTAAAATAAGAGGATGGACAAGGGTAGCAGAGCTGAATAGTGATTAGCATATCGGTCTTGGTTCTTCCAAACACCTTCAAAAACAATAAAAAATACTCGAAGACAAGTAAAAAAATTTGAACTCTTAAATTTTTAAAACATTACCTTATAACACAGAATTCAATAAGCTAAAATTTGTTCTAATTTGGTAGATATGAAAATTGAACCTGAGTTTTCATAAGCATTTCCAAAGACCCTTTCGTTCGCCTTTCACCCATCTGGCGATCATCCCTCTTCTTTTCCCATGTTCCTTACGAAATGTGTATGACCTTCTCTAGAAATCCGTTTTCTCTTAGTTTTTCAATTAAATTTCTGTGTTCCCAAAATGTCATGTGTGAAATTACCGTTTTTCAACATTCATTCGCAATAATATTTAAAATCATATCATTTTGACCAGTTATTTTTTGTCAATGATACTAACATGACAGTAGTAATGCCTCATATCATAGAGCATTACCTCGCCAAGTATATATGATGTACGAGAACTTTTCAATGTTCCCGGGTAATGCGAGTGTCCCACCACAATGAAATGCACGAATAACGAAACACCAACTACGTTGTCAGAGTGGTTTGTTAACAAACTTGACGCATTGGGATTAAATGCAAAACGCACTCGAAAAACAGAATGAAATGGACGTATAAGGTGGAGAGACAATGTCGTATCAAACGCATACCAACAATCAATATGTCCATGCGCTCTTTTCATCCCGTTCATTCAGCCGAGTGTGCTCTGCGGCGACTAGGACAGAAATTTTACAAATGTTTACTTTTGAGTAATTGAGACTAATTTTTAAAATGAAAATATTATTCTTCTGTATCATAAAATATATATATTCGTACTAGCTGAGTCCCTGCGGATTTGCTCACGTGAATTTTGTAATATGCCTGCAACTCAATTTTTTCTCGAATTCCCATTAATATCCAGTGAGAAAATTATCCATTAATGCTGGAAGTTTGATAGTATTGGTGTGTATCCTCAATCCCATATTTTCACTAGTGTATTTTAGAAAACCCAATTTCCCATTTCACTTCCTTAAGGGTGAATTTTCGTAAAATTCTTTCTTAGCGGATATTTTCAGTAATTCTTGTCACACTCTTCACAACCGTCACCTCCAGAGATGTTGTGCACCTCATGTGGTCTGAAGGGTACATAATGTCATTGAAAATGGAATTACTCATCTCAGAATACACAAAAAACATGAACTCGACCCAAATATCGGTGTTTTTACGTTATTTTTACGTCTCTCTTATCCCACCCCCAGATCTAAAGAAACCGTGCCCTTATATGATTTGAACTTAATGGTATTGGTAGTTTAAACATCGCATCAATCCTAAAACAATGGATCCGATGCATTTTTATTTTTTATTTTATATTTCAAGGAAAGCTTTCAACTATTTGTATCCTTAAACCTATTTTCTCCTCCCCCTCAAAGGGGTGTTAGTGGTGTCTTTGTTTCACGAGGGCTAAATTTAGACTTACACGATATCGGGATTCCACTATATCAACTATGCGACGCCGAAATTACGAACTCGTCACTAATATCTGTCATGTTCGATAATTTTTTCATGGGCCTCCTGCACGGGTGCTGTAGTTTTTACGTTTTTTGTTGTAGTGTAGTTCATACGGTCTGAGTGTGGAATTAGGTGTATTCAGGGGTGTCACTATTAATTTCAGCGTCCTTGAAAATATATGTCACTGTATAGTATCAGTCGTAGTTATTGTGTTTGTTTTATTTCATGGCATTGCTTTGTAGTACCTTTGTAAGATGGAAAGCGGACAGCGTTGGAGCGCTTATATTTATGTATTACAAAATAAATGCAATGTTCTCATTAAATTATAATTAAACAAATAAATAAATAAGAAAACATACAAATTATCTTCTTCGTCCTCGCCTCTACCCGTTACGCGGGGTCAGCTTTCCTAATCTTGAGGCGCCACTTTACTTGAGGCGCTGATAAGCATCATCAACAGACAGACCCAAGACCTTCATGTCTCTCTCAACATTCATCACCCACATCGTTTGCTATCTTCCTCTCCCTCTCTTTTGCGAAGCTATGGAAAGGCACTTATTCACTACGTGATCATCGGGTCTTCGCTTAACATGTCCATACCACCTTATCATGGACTCTGAACGTCTCTCAGCAACAGAAGCAACTCCAAAACTGCCCTGTATGTGGTCATTACGGACTTTATCCTTACAACTTTTTTTTTGGAAGATCGCAACATATTTTTATTATGTTTTACTAATTCACGACATTTCGACTCCAGATTGAAGTTGTCGTCTCGAGTCGAAATCTTATCGTGAATCTCGGGTCGATAAAAATATATTGTTATCGTTCGAAAAATGTTGTAAGTTATAATTTATTTATCATGACGTAAAAAGTAGAAGTAATAAGACAACGATTAAAAAGTGAATGAGAACGCAACGAAGTGAGAGGCCTGAATGTCACGTAACGTCGCCCAGGTGTCGACGCCTCTTCCTCATCCAAACGCGTACTCCGTCTCCGGCGCGTCGCGTCACGGCGCCAGGTAGCGGAAGATGGCGACTTCCTACCGCCGCCGGCAGATTGCAGCCTAACGCGGTTACGCGAGACAACGGCGGACATGAGCGGCTGATTGCCCCGTCGACAATCCCCCAACTAACTTCGTTTCTAAGCCTCCTCCCTCGGGCTCGAACTCCACTCCATCCTCCCTTAGGCGCCGACAACCTCCCATTCCATAGACTATACATTTTCTAGACTTCGGTGTAAGATAACTTGACGGTATTATTTTCACGTTTACTGAGATCAAGTTGTCAACTATTCACCAAAGGAGTTCTAATTAATTAATAATTCGCTCTAATGATTTTTACTGCGTCACGAAGACAATTATTTTGTGATTTTGAAACTTGATGATGCATTTAGATGGCTGCCGCATCACGTGACTGAAGACAATGCAAGTATAGTCAAAGAAAGAGTCAAATGACAATCTAAATTTATCATTAAGTTTCAAAACCACAAAAAATGCGGCAGCCATTTCCGTTACAGCGGTATTTTTTACAGTTTTTGGTGAATGATTCTTGTAAATTCCGTGTAAGATATGAACATACTAACGTCATTACTCTCATTTTTTCTTTTGCTATTTTTCTTTTTTGCTATGTTAAACCGATACTCTTGTCAGGAGATAAGGAAAAACATTTGTCTGAGAAAGTTTCTCCATGTAAGCCCATACTAATTTAAATTTTGCGCCGTAAGGGCATAAAAATTCATTGCCACTGGGTTGGAAATGGTTCCAACTATCATTTGAAACATTTTTGTGGAGTACTTAAGCCTAGATCTGACGGTTATAATATCTATTTTCTTTTTCATATTACTTTGGCCATGTTTCTTTCACCACGTTGTCTTCAGAGATGGCAGTGCATGGTTAACCATTAATTTGCCTTTGACTTACTTCCTCATCTACTCATTGAAACTCTTTTTATCCCTTATGGATCCTATTAGTTACGTACGGGATTGTCCATAAATTACGTAATGCACTATGAGGGGAGGAGGATTTGTGATATCATAACATGCGTATCACCGTTTAGCAAGATCACACAGAAATGAAGAACGGACAATTAAGTTATTGTTTCAAATTTCATTTCATTTTTCTCAAAACAGCAAAAACGAAAAACAGTAAAACAGCAAAAACGTTTCTTAACAGGATGTGGATGGTTGAGCCAACGTTACATAATTTTTGAAAGGGGTGAGAGGTATCGTTACAGATCCGTTGTGGTGGGGTGTTCAAAAGAAGTGCGCTGCTATTCACTGTTTTCTAGTGCTAGGCTCACAACACATAGGTCACTAGATCTTCCCTATTATTACGTCTTGTCCATCAGTCTACATTGGGAATAACAACGAGAGAAACAGAAAAATCTGCAACGAATAACATTCGAGCATCCTTTTCTGCATACCCTTTGCTGAAATTTCATAGAAAAATAAATAAAAAATAATGGGGAAAATTACAGATCAAAGCGACCCTAATCAACCCCACAGGAGTGTGTATTCTTGATATAATATTTTCTGACACAACCATATTCACATTTTGAAGCAGCGAGGACTGGATCCCCCTCCGTCCTCTCAACTCACGTAGCCAGTAGTTAGAAAATTTTGAAGTCTAAGCAAATTTTTAATTTATCCAGCTTGCATGTACATCTTTTAGGTAAATCCTATTCGAGAACAAACACGTGTATAAAGTTTACTCTTCACATCTTTCAGAAGCCAATAACGAATATCGGAAAGAGAGAATAGGATTTTCATGACTGGTGTCTTCGACTGAAGTGATGAGACTGAAGTCGTCAACAAAAGCTTGTAAACTGTTTCGTCAATTAAAAAGTGAATTCCATATGACATTGTCAGCTGTTCTCCATCCCTTTCTTCATCACTTCCTATGTTCCCATTACTACATCTCTAAATAGCTTGAGACAATCTCTCCATCCCCCTCCCCTTTCTTCGCAGCATTTCCACCGACCAAGGAACGTTTTCCTGCCGGAATGAGTTTTGTTCGATGTAGAAATCGTCTTCCATTTGGTTTCCGCCATCGCTGATGAAGTCTAACGGAAGCAAATGTAGCGTTATTTGGGAGAATGGATTGTAATTGAATTCATGCCAATATGTTTTTCAATTCTCATGGACTAAAAGTTGGAACGAGATTTTAGATCCAGACTTAAAATGTGCCCATTCAATCTTGGAATTTTTAAATTTTTAAAAATATTAATAAATTTCGACGAAGAAACTTTATTTGTAACAGGAAGAATTTCTTAAGGCATAATAGTGAATGTAGATTAGAAAAAGTGTTTTTCTTTCATTTCGCTTCGGGAGTCTTTGATTATGCGTTGTAAACACATAAGTCGAATATCCTTTGGAATCCGTATTCGTATGTTCTAAAACTATTATTTTAATACAAATTAAATTACACTAGCTTTTGTTCATGTAACTCATTTTATCATCTTTTCATTTAATCATACTATTTTTCTGTGATAAAACGACGCACACTGGGGTACAACAGAGCTAGAGCTACTCTTGCCAGACGAAAGGCGAAAATACTGTCAAAGTTTTCTTTCGAAAAGTGCACATATTTTCTTTCATACAAAGCATACAATGCTCGATATATAAATCGTCACCATAGTTTCTTTATTATTTTATTTATTTCACGCATAATTGTAAAGGAACACACCTTATAGAGTTTAAGAAAAATTCCTCTTTTTTATCCTTTGGCTCTATAATTTTCTACAGAAAATCATTTAATAAAACTGTTAGGTATTTTTTTCTGGTGAAGTTTACGGGATTTTACGAAGAAAATTATGTTAAACAAGTAAGAACATTATTATATTAACACAAAAGTAATAGTATGAACTCTGATATATTAAAACTGAAGTCACGTTTAGGTTTAAGTAGAGATATTTTCAGGAGTTCTTAAAGATCTCATTTTATATACAACAACTAATTACAGTATAATCCAAATTTAAGACACTCTTTGAGAATTAACGAAATACCGTCAAAAGGCAGGGAATGCATTAAAGTTTAAAAACAACAACCTTGATACACATCAGTTATTGTGGATAATGAGAAAATTATACAATTATCAACAATACAATTGTTTATTGAAAGAAGGAGAGAAAATTTTATTTCCTTACACGGTTGAATTGGGAGGGAGGGAGGGAGGTATTTCCTGGACGTTGAGGATGGGCACTGAACGCATCTGTCGTAAGGTGGAGAAATGAACTTGTAAGCATCACAGTAATTTGAGAACCAAGAAATGTTAAAAGAGGTAGAAGGAGAGGGAACATGGGAAGCAAGAAGGAAGTTATAAATCGTCCTTGGTAAGAAGAAAGTTATAAATTGATGAAAGACAGTCATAGATGTAAGGACCGTAATTTGAGGAAATCTTTGGCACAAGTAATTCCATCAAAAGGAGATCGCGGCAATTGGCACAGTTGGAACATGGAAATTGAACTGAACAGGAGGGGAATATCGCACATACGTGTGAAGGGCTGCCATTAAAAAACGACGTGAAGGATAAAATTATCCAATTATAATCAATTTAAATATTTACTATTTAACGTAACATTTGATTACGTTGCGGGTTTTCTCTCATGGTACTAAAAACAAAGGTCGCTTAATATGTGACTTGTCACGTTTGCCCTCTAGTAATAAAGGCTAAAACGTCATGTAATTATATTCTCAAAAGTTCCCAAAATAGACTCAGGAAAAATTCCCAAAGCTTAGGTGGGCTATCATACCCTCCGATACCGCCCCTGGGCAATATAATATTTCGCCGCTAAGCAATATAAAAAAAATATACATAAAAATGGATCTAAACATGTAAATCTTTATTTAAGTATAAAATATTTTCTTATACGTAAATAAAGATATACATGTTTAGACCTACTTTAATCCAGCTAACGAATTTCCCCAAAACAAAGTACTGCAATCGACAACACACACACACACACACAAAGAAAAACATTTCAAAAATATTTTTTAAAATTTGTATCCCTATAGATTTTTTTACTAAAACATTAAATTTGTAATAATTATAATTAAAAATCCTCGTTATCTGTAAAATGCAACTAAATAAATATTTTCGAACTCAATGACGATCTGTTGGAGTGAGAGGTAACAATTTTTGAAAGAAGTTAAATATTTTTGAAAAAATGAAATAAAATAAAATATTCACAAAAAATTTAAGAACTGCGCGTAATTTATTGATATCATCTTAGTCATTTACAGTCTAATAATAAATACATCGTTAACACAATTCAATTTTTTTTTTGTAAAATTAAAAATTACAAACGATCACCAAAAGTTAAGAAGTCTGTGAGAGTAAAATGTTTTCTCTGAATGTAGATGTATCCGTGAGGCTTAAAATAAGTTGGTTCAGTTAAAACGGTTTAAATGTGGTAATTTCTTTCTTTCCTGTTTTGGAAATATATGTTCTTCTATATATTTTACAAAAACTTACAAATGAATGCATTACATAAAAAATATGTAAATACGAATAGTACTGATCTTATTTATTTATTTATTTTGTGCCTTTTGGCGAGGTTCAGATCATGAGGTCTGAACCTCGTTTTCCACCTAACCGTTGGACTTGGGTAAGGGAAGGAGAGATGTTGGGTTGCCAAGGAACTTACGGTACCGAACCGACATTTTTCTGGAGTATATGAGGGAAACCCCAGCTGAAAACCTCATCTAGTTCGACCGAGCAGGGTTAGAACCCACGCTCTACCGCTCAGCCAATGGGATCGTGGAAACGAAGACGCAACCGCTAGACCACCGCTGTCGGTGTATAAGTGTCTTATACAGTAGTATTAGAATTATATTTAACTGGCATATGAACATATAAACAAGATATTTTCAAAACAAAAGAATCTTTAATCAGTTATGTTATTTTAATTATTCATGTTTTTAAATTTTTTAAATTATTATTTACTGAAATTGACAAATGTGGTATGTAGTTTATCATTCAATATGATATTGGCTCTAATGACCTTGACGTTGGCGAGCTTTAAAACCCCAAGAAAAATATGATAATGCATAAAGTTTTAATTAGCCTTTTCAAAACTATCAATTACTATTTTCATATCAATGAAAACAAGTTCATAAAAACCAGAAATTCGAAACCCAGTAAAGTCGCCGTATTCGCTTGAAAACATACAATATTTTTGGACGTTTTTCCATATTCAAAATTAACTTTTCAATATATTGTAAGCTAATAACTGCCCCAATAAAATTGTGGACATGGTCGAGCTCTCTTTAATATACATGTCTACCAAATTTATTATAAGATTCCAAATACATGTATTTGAAAAAAATATCAGAATGTATAAAAGAAGTTATGAGTGGAATCTCTTGAATACTTCACAACTTTCACAACTGGAAATTAAGAAGATGAAATACTCTAGACTAGCTGTTCAGTACCATCCTTCCCCGGCAACCCAACATATCTCCTCCCGAATTCCCTAACCATGTCATGCGAACGTGGAAGAGTAGATCTCATGGTCATAACCTCGCCATACGACATGACATGAATAAATAAATAAAAATTGTTAAAGAGGTATTTTTTTTTCTTCTGTTCCGGTAGATAGCTCGTTTTCAGATAGATTCAGGTTTCAGTGTTTTTTTTTCTGGTGAACTATTCGAGGAATTAGTAGCACTCAAGAGCAGTGGGGGATATCAGTAATCAAGGATGGGGAACTTACCAGGGAGGGTTCTGGGCAGCATTTCTGTTTGAAAGTCATGGTTTTTCAACGCAAATTTTATAAATAGTATCTATATATAAAATACATCCACTCATCAAATAGACAATTAACATTATTGAACATACAATATTGCATAGTGACTAAATTTACTAATTGTTTAAAGTGGCGAATACATATTAAAGGATGAGGATTTCGTGACAAAATCAGAATTTTATGATGATTTTAAAAAGATAATTCATGAAAAAAAAAATTTAAATGCAGACGTAATGAACAGACAACAAAAAGATAAGAAAGTTATAAATAAGAACTCCAATGAGGAGAGTTTTTAGTATATATTCTTTAAAACAATTGTCTAAGCATGCAGTCTATAGAAGACATGAAGTATGAAGAAAACCCATGTCTCAAACGTTTCAAGACCGTTCCATCCTCTGTGAAGCAGCTAAAGGTCCTGTAAAGAAAGACGTCACCTAACTGTCTCCTCGTAACATGTTAATAACATTGGAGGCTAGCAGTGAGTTGGCAATGCGGTTGCGCTGTATCGCTTATACGAGTATTGCGAAGTTTAACCTGCATGTAACACGCCTACACACACTAGTGTTGCGAGTCGCTTCAACCAGTGCAAGTAATACGCAGAAATTATAATACAAGTTTGTAATAAGTTTGCCTATAACATGTAAATTTAGTGTGCGAAATATCTGGTAACACTTTTACAAAGTATGCCTTTCAGGTTGAGATTTCAGTGGGGGCACCTATATCCCCTAAAGCGCTCTTCGCTCCCCCCCCTTAAATCATCCACTTGTCAAGAGTAATATGAATTGTTATACTGACTTTTTTTTACTGCAGTTCCACTAAACAGAACATTTTACAAATAACGAATTCATATTTTTTAATCTCAAAATTTTAATTCTAGTTTATTATTGTAAAGTAACAATTGACGAGTCGTAGAAGCACATATGGCTGTTTTAAGACAATCTTATAATTTTTAAGCGAGGTAAGATTTTATTACGATTTTTTTTCTTAAGGTGGATTTCGCAACGTTTATAAATTGGTAAAGAGCTGAGATTTAAATTAGGTACTAATTCAAAAGATTAAGTATGTCTTCATAAATAAGTGATATTTAGGGAATAACACATTAATATTTCAAATCAAAACATCAGATAATAGTAAGTTGAAGTGAAACTTACATCTGGCAAGGAGACACATTTTCTCAAAATTCCAAGGGACATTCTGAAGCAGGTACCGAACTTATTCTTGTAATGGCTATATTACAATATATAACATTGTTTCTAATATGTTAACATTTTTAGGATTTAGTAATCGGTATTTATGAGAGAGAATAAATAAAAAAAATTATTTATTCATTTATAATTATATCATTTATAATTAAGCCCAATTTCAATGTACTAAAACATTTTATCCCAAATACAATAAAGAAAACAAATCATCGATATTTTCATATACGTTACATATCGCGAACAATAAATGTTGAGATGCTTGCAATAATACGGTTCGATTCAAAAATGAAAATTCAACCCTCGTTTAGGATTGCCAAAAGATAATAGACGTAAGAAAACGACGAAGTTTCTTTTTCTTCGTTTACATTGCTCATACATTCGTTTTCTAAGTAGCAAGTAAACGTTAAATTCGGAGTAGATGACTATCTCATTTCCCTGCAACCTGATCTTTCCACCACCCAGCGAGATAGAGATTTTAATTCGAACATCAATAGGCGACAAGTGGCCGGCGTGCAGCTGCAGGTGGTGGTCCCACACACGCACGCACTCACGCAGTGGCTCACATGTGCGCACGCATCGATCGCGAATGGAGAGAGCAGCGAGGCAGCGGCGGCGGCGGCGGCGATGTCGACGACGGCCGCGTGCGCGTCGGGGAAGCACCGCTGGGGGGAACCGGCTCCGAAGCTCATTGGCTCACGACTCAAGTGACGTCACGCCCCTTCTCGCGGGCGGCCCCGCCTCGCCCCGTCCTTCGGCTGCTTAATTCACCATGAGTAGACCAATCGAGGAGGGATAATGGGAATTCCGTTGCTAGCAAACAAGCTGTTTGAAGAGGAGCCCGTAAATCTTTTTTGACGTGGTCTGGCTTGTGGTGGCGGGGTCAGCGCGCGCCGAGAGGGGGTTGGGAAGGACGGAGAGTGGAGGGGTGAGGGGTGGCAGCAGCGGCGGTGGCGGAGGAGTTGGAGGAGCGGTAGCGTGCAGTGCGCCACGCAGCGGCCATGGAGGCGGACAGCAGTGCGGACTCCAGCCCCGAGCCACCGCCCCCGCGGGCGGCGGGATCACCGAGCCTTGCAGACGTCGCCGCGGCCGCCGCGCCGGGCATCCGACTCTTGCTCCAACAGGCGCCCAACGCCGCCGGACTCTCGCCGCCGACGTCCGCCGCGGCCTTTACGGGCCTGCAGCTGAAGTCCATGTCGGTGCTGAGTGGCACCACCCAGTCGCAAGGGCCTCGTCATACCATCGACGCGATCCTCGGCTTGAGTTCTCGACCGAGAGCTCGACCTGAGTCACCATCTCTACCCGGTGCGGCATCTCAAGGAGCCGGGGGACAACCGCCCCAGGCGCAATCTCAGCCTGAACGACCGCTACTCAGTCCAGGAGCTGAATCGCCCGGTGAGTGATGGCCACGTGCGCGCTCTCTTAAGCATACACATGGTTAAAAATGGTTGTAAATACTTACCACGTGCTCACCGATATGTTTCCATCACAATCAAACATATCTCATGCTCTTATAATTGTAGAATATGATGTGGGCAAATCATATTCGAACTTGCTTGCGCATATATAACAACCAACATTTTAACCTAGAAATATACATTTATTCTATGAAGTTTTTTATACTACAAAAATTTTATACATACAGATAATGTGTTTCTGTTGAAATTATGTACATGAAGTACTATTCTTCCAGCGAAGTATTCTTGGTGCTCCTCACAAACTTCGTACAGATATTGTGAGAATGTGAGAATGTACAACCTTACCTGTACTTCATTAATTCCATTAAATGTACAAGGCTATAAAGAAGAAATGGTTCTAAAAATTTGTTGTTGAATGTTTTGATTTATATTCAAAATGGTTAATAGATTTGTTGTTTGATTTTTGTGTACACTTCCAACAGTGCTGAATATCTTATTTTCTTACGCTCTGTTTTCTTTTGGATTTGTTCATTCACGTGCTTGATAGAAAGATTCGTAATAACTAAGATATTACATGCCTCATGTAGTATATCGGTGTTCGTTAATGAATAAAATATTCCATGACCCGAACACTTATTATTTAATTAGAAGACCATTCATCAATTAAATAGTCCGAAATTACGGGAATGATATGAATACTCACTTATGTTTATTCGCATGACCTGGTTATAAGCTAATAGAGATTTTTCTAAGACATAATAATATGATTATATATATATATATATATATATATATNTGTGTGTGTGTGTGTGTGAATGAGAAATAATAAATGGCCGTCCACAAGAGATGCTGATTTAATATTGTTTACCATCAATTTACTGTTCTAACATTGATGCAAATTAAATACTGCACACTATCTGCGTCAATTATTCGGTTACAAGTTACTTTACTATTTCATGTAGGCTGAATATCATTATCTCAAAAAAGTTAGTTGATAAACCGTGAAAGTATGTAAACATTAATTTCTCAATAAAAATTATAGTGAAATGACCTCTCAACGTCAGGATGGAGTAGGTACATTTTTAAATACTTCACCAAAGTAAATATTTTAGTATGGAATTCATGGTGTCTATTTATTTACTATTATTGGTTCATTGTCACCCAGGTGAACTACATTCAACTATCTGAAGTGATTATACGACTAATTAAATAATGACAGTGTACAAGCAAACTATAACTTGCATTACAAGCTCAATTAAATAGGTTTACCAACATACACCAAGTAAATTAATGTAATTTTAGATGCTCTCCAATTGCAGGAGGTTCCGTTTCTATTGTAGTCCAGTTAGCAGAGAGTAATTATCATACTGTTTGGTAAATAATTAAGCAAACAAACAATTAGGCTAAATCATTATTAGAGTGGTTTATTGAGATAAGCATTAAGTTTGAAAAGGATGTTACAACAAATTAAATTTGGTATTAATTTAGTGTCGGTTAGAAATGATATGTGACTCTTTCAACTAACTAACATTACAAATAATTAAAAAGCAATCCCAACATTAATGCCAAACAGTTATTAATTAATTTAAATTCAAGAGTTAAATTTTTAATTGTTTTCTTAATATGATCCAGCAACCAATATTAATTTCTGTTTTATGTGCTCTCCAATAATTAATACAAACTAATTATTCAGTTTTTAAAGATTTGATTTGTTGCACAGCTTTTGCCTTTTTTGTTACCCGGGATTATTTTAATTTGAGACAAAGAAGCATGAAACCTCACGTTACTGCAATTATTTTCTGTCTGTTTACCGTTACCAAAAATTATTTTCTTGGTAAAATTATTGTCTATATTATATTTGACTCTTATTGTATGGAAATATTTTATAGGACTGTAAATATAAAAAAAACAAATATAATTACTTATTCAAAGATGAATTATTCTGTGACAAACTGGTGTAGACTTAAATTGATTGGATGGGCAGGAAAGTTTCTTTTTATAATGAAGGAGTATCCTTTTGGCACATATAAGTCCTAACAGAGTAAAATCTTGTCAGAAATAATTATTTCAGCCCGAATTGTGTAGAGTGGAATAATAAGTTTAAATGATTTTTATTTAACAATTATCTTTTTTTTCAAGATTTTAAATGTATTTCGAATTATAATTATTATTATGTATATTTCAAAATAAAATTTCCATGATGTCTTTTCCCAATTGCACTTGTAGATTTTACAATTGCTTATTTCCTTCTCGTTCACTTTGTGTATCAATTCTCCTTCTACCAGCCTCATTCTATTTATACCTTAATCTTATCAAATACTTTTAAAACTAAAACTCGGAGGATCTCCTTATATTTTAACATGCATATTTAGACTTTCCTTAGTTTCTTTATCATCTTGTTAACTATTTTACATAATGTTTGTAACCTGTTTGTAACCTTGAATGTGTTGATGATTCGTTGTATTTCATTAGATATTAAATACGAATTTTTATCATTAAACAATGACCCCAAGATATTTATTTTGAAATATACAGCTTATTTTTTTTCACTTTAATTCAGTTAAAAACGAAATGAACCTGTTTAACACACTCTTATTTACAGTGTCCTAATTTAAATCATTGTGTTACAAATTACTTTTAAAAAGTTGCAATTTTCATCAACTTGCTAATTAAATTCGTGAAACTATTTTATTCTCTAATTATTTATGATTGTTTATATATATGGTTGTGCTATATATTATAATAGTTTAGATGGACATGAAATTCTAGCCAAAAATAAATCTGATTATTTTTGGAATAACGGTAGGAAATTACTTGTTTAGCTCACGGCTTAAGCACTTGTAAAGAAGGAACTGAATTTACAGATGACAATTGTCCATTTAATTATTAATATTCCAAATAAATTTTTGAAATATTACTCATAGATGAATATATACACACTCATTTATACAGACTCATCCTTTTTGGCTGAACTGTTGGAAGAGAACAATTTTTAAAGTCCTTATGGTATCAGAAATATAGGTCAATAATCTTATAAGATAATATCCGGACATTCATGAGAAAACACATTCATTTTTCAGTAATTATCTGAAATATACGGGGGCATTTTACAGAAGCACAAAATGGTGCTTTCAGTTATGCCGAAAGTATGTTCATTTCTGAGTTCCAAATATAATCTTACAATAGAAACTTCTTTAAAAAAACGCAAATTGAATGAATACGTGTATAAAACTTAATATTTATTTGGATTATATAAATATGATCAATTATACTTAAAATTATGAAAAAGAGATTAGAACTTTTTATAGTATGATGTGATACATAACACGAGCAAACTATTCATCAATTTTGTTAGTTTTATTTCAAATGATTTAATTTTTATTTTGAATTATTTAAAAAGAAAAGTATAAAGAAAGGTAATATGACTACAATCTATTTGTAAGCCATGTCATTTATTGAAACATCATGACACAAATTACAATTTTTTGATAGTAAATGCCAAATAATCCATGATTTTTTTATCCAAGACCGTGTATTTCATAGAAAGCACGACCATATGATAAATATCTAGTAATTCAATGTTTTCTTTACACACACACACATTATATATATATATATATATATATATATATATATATATATATATATATATATATATATATATACACACACACACCCACCCACACATTTGACACATTCTTGCTGTGTTTCATGAGCGCGCATGAACGGTGCGTCATCGTGCTCGAAAGAAGACCGGTGACGGAGGGTCGCGTGGCCGATCGTTGGAACCAAGGATTCGCGGTGCAAAGATACAGTCACAATTCCAAAACGAATAGCTTATTTTGATTGTTATTTTGATTGCCGTTGATTAAAATGATCTGGGAGCAGTTTTAAATATTTTTGACTGGGTGAAATATTACAAATTTATACTTCTGTAACTGCTCTATTTCTTATTCCAGTATCGAATGTCATATTCATATACTACATAGCTTTAATCCTATTCCTCCCCTTAATGAATACATTTAAATTCGATTTGTACTTTTGGCGTGGTGCAAGACAATACAAAGTTTTTGTAAAAGTCATCGAGTGAAGTAATCTTTTTTAATCAATCAGTGAAGAAAGAAGGAATTACTGATCCTGATTTATATACTCAGCACTTCAATATACCCAAACCACCAACAAATATGAATTTACGTATTTACTAGATATCAAGGTCACTTGCGAAAAATTCTACAAAATCACGAATTACTGCAAGTAAAGATTTTAACTTTCAAAATTACGATTTCAAATTAGTACGTACTACGTGATAAACATGTTCTCAAGAGTTTGACCCATGTAAAATATTTCTTTTACTTGCCATCGTTTCAATTATATTCTATTTACAAAGTGTGTTGGTATCAGTACTTAAACAGACAATTGAGACTTCACCAACCATTAGTTTTCTATACATACGTGTACTTTTACTAGATGCTCCTCTTTTTTGACCTAATTTTTACACAAACCACTATAAAAAATGGCTAAAAACGTTAATTTAAGTATATTTAGTATGCGCAGCTCCTGATTTCAAGTTGTAGGCCATTCTATTCTTTTAGGGGATGTTAAAACATGTGTGGAAGTGTGTAGATCTATACTTGGGTCTGTCTGCTTGGGAACGTGACTTTGTCGAATAAGTATTAAAATATTTGATTTTATAGTTGTGCTTTATAATAAAAAATATAATTACCTTATTTAATAATGAAAATTCATTTCCGTATTGTTCTGTTTTGTATTTTCAGATTAACTGTTGATAAATAAACGGATACACCATTCCAAAATATTAATTCTATCTTCACTTGGCAAATATATATTAATCTTCACTTGTCAAATATATACTCTCAAATAATATATTAAATAAATATATAAAATAAATTACTTTTCTCTCATACGTATTAATATTCCCCTCAACTGCGATACGATTAGGTGTTGAAAATAATATATTAGCGAAGGTTTTTAAATTCGCCCCCAAATAAAAGGGAAAGAATAAGACATCACGTATTCTGACTCACCAGTAGAACATTAGACTTCTCCGTCCTGATTTTCGTTTCCTTAATTTTCTTTTCTAATTACAAAGGACTTAAATGGGAAAGTATTGCAGTTGTTCAAAAGTATTTCGACCTCTTTTCAGATTTTCTTGGGAACTGGGATGGCTCAACCTGTCTAAAACATGATACAAAACGTACGAGGATTAATGTGTTTGACCGATTTTTTAAATTGAACAAATCCAAGGATCGAAACAAATCTTGAGAATCGTATTAATTAACGCGTAAAATGTTCCTGAATTTTCGATCAGGCCTTTATGCTGTCGTATATTTCCAGTGAGTGATTTACGATATAGAATTAAACATTTCTGAAAGCGAGGAGATAAAATTTCCTACGTTTTAAAATACATTAAACGTATTTGTACCCTTCCCAAATATAAAGAAAAGATCTTCAAATATTTAGGAAAATCGACATTACGTAAACTGTAGGAGGTGTTAGAGGATAGCTCCAAAAGTATGTTACAGTGTTAATAAAAAATTATTTATTTACCCATTCTGGCCCGGGTTTTGCTTCGGGTGGAGGCGGATTTCTTATACAGGTTCTCTAGGTTTTGTCTAGGGGCATTTTATTGTAATAAAAGAAACGTGAATTTAGTGGTATTTCAATCCTTATGATTTTTAAACACTATTCTCAGAATAATCTATAGTTCGATAATAATTTGTACATGTAATTTTTTTGCGTTAAATTACAAACATATTGACATTCTATTAGTATTATAAGTGGCAGCTATCTTTTTATCTTATCTAGGAACTTTTGCTGAATTTTTTTGAATCCGCCTCTGCCTTAGGGCCCTTGATCGGAATTGATGGGATGTTCCTTTGCTTGCTTCCGGAGAGTAAATTAGTTTATTGTCCTCCACGTGGTCATACGCAGTTTGTACTGCTTTCTTGACAATAAATTTATTATTATTATTATTATTATTATTATCAATAGACAGAAAATTCAAAATGGAATTAAGAGGCATTCTTGCCTTTCACTTTTCCACCGGGTCACCAAATATATTTAGGCATTTATCTAAACGCAGAACCCATTCTAACCGAGCTTGGTAGAAATCACATTCCTGCACATTGAGCCAGTTCTCTGCAGCAGTTTTCATAACGCTGTGTGAAGAGAACCGCTTCAATTTCGGAAAAAGGAAATAATCTCTGGATGCAAAATTTTGGCTCTGTAGGGTGTGACTTCCCACTTTTGCAGCTTTTTTTTAATTTGGCGAGCAGTATGGGGCTTGGCATTGTCATGCAAGAAGATCTCAACTCTGACGTAATTGAGTGCACCCGTTGATCCTTTTGAATCATTTCTTCAACTCGTTCCGGGTTGACTTTTGAGGTTGAAGAAGTGGGACATTGGTTTGCTACCGTATTACGGTTTTCTACAAACTCTGTGTCCGATTGAAAAGAGAGATACCACTTCGCTACATGTTTGTTAATTGCTTCTTCACCATGAACTTTCTCTCAGAATGACTGTGAATTTTAAGATGTGGACACATTGTTTTCCCTTAGAAACGAATTATTGCTTGCACCTTTAAGATAGACCACTTTTCTAAACGTCTTGCCATTTCAATCACTCTGACGCGTCAGGACATGTACACTACTTGCCCCCACAACCGTCGTAAGACAACTAGTGGCACTCTGGGGAAAATATACTTTCCATAATAATTTATTTTCAAATGCTGCTTCTTGTAACATTTTTTAGTAATATCAGAGTACAAAGTGATCATTTATACTTCAATCTCTTAAATTGCGATTAACCACACCGCCAGGTAACAGAAACGTCTCCCATTTTGGCAAGGGTCCTGTTTCCCATTTTCATTTAACATAGCATGATTAAAATATTATTCTTTTCTAACACACCTCATTAATGAACTAACCTTGTTTATGCCAAGTGTATAACATGTCCTAAAATTTCGCTATCTCCTGTCCTTCTATTAATTTTTTCTTAAAACAGAATAATGATAATGTTTGTCTACATTAAAAACACAAAGTATTTATATTCTCAAGTTTAAAACATCACTTTTCTTTATAGATATACTGAAAAATCAAATCATATCAGTCTGTTTTCCCCTCTCTCATGAATTGATGCTTTGCTTCATTGTGTCATGAACAGGAATGCGGTCGAATTCTTTTGAATACCATCACTTAAAATGTGAGTCGAGCGGATTCCAGAGTTTCAAAATCTTTTCGAACCTCTTCAGACATAATTCAAAACTATTTGCAGTTCGGAAGTAAAAGCATTTGAAACTATTTGACAATTTGGAGAATCATAATCTACACTAAAACATACTGAAATAGTAAGAACGCCTTCCTCAAATAACTCCTTATAAATAAATAAACAAACAAACAAACTTTTTTGACAAAAAAGCAGTTGCCAACTGCATATGACCACGTGGGGGATAACAAACTACGTTACTCTCCAGAAACAAGCAAGGGAACACTTCATCAATTCCGATCAAGGGCCCAAGGGGAGAGACGGATTTCATATTTATAAAAGAAACCATTTAATAAATATGTACTATTATCTATTTATTATTCCAAAATAAATTGTAGACATTCGTGAAGTAAAAATTAGAGATTAATAAAACAATGGTAATAATGACATTCTCGCCCAAGGAAAGTCCGTCATTACCCGGAGGGAAACCGGAGAATATCTGGGAAGGGATAGATAACAGGTCAAGATGTGTAAATGCAATTTTCGCTGAGATAAATCTTGACAGAGAGCTAATCACTTGATGTATGATTTGTAGTTTTCTCATCTGCAGAGATATCAACACATTTATGTATTTGTTGAGTGGAAAATTGGAATTTCTCAGGTTTTGAAAGTCCAGGTACTAACTTATTATGTTAATTGAATTTCAACGAAAAACAACAGCTTAACAACCCCGCTCATACTCAATCATTTCCGGATATAATGAATCGAAAGATAATAGTGGTGATGGTGGTGATGAAGTCTTCGCTCAGTCGTAGAGATGTGTGTTCAAACTTTTCTCGGCCGAAGTCGGTGAGGTTTTCAGCTGCGGTTCCCTTACTTGCTCCAGACAACTTCAGTTCGGTTCATAATTTCCCCGGCAACGCAACATCTATCTCTGACCCAAATGAACCTCTTTGAATCTCGCCATCAGACAAGTAAATAATAATAATAGTAATAACAACCAAAACATTAAATATTTAATTATTTAATATGAAACAACCAACAAAAACGATAGAGATGTAGCTTCTCAATTTTTATTTTAAATTCATTATTATTATCATTTTGCACAACAAATATAAAACTTGTACTTAAAAGATATACTAGAAATAGTATACGATTAAAATGTAAAATTTCAATTCCACCCCTTCCCGAAAATATCTTTATAATGATACCATATTTGTGACAATTTCACTAAGAAATAAGGAGAGAAACAGATATACTAATAAGAAGTTACGTTTTAAAGTATGATATAGTGATGGAGATACAAAAATATTGAATTCTCTTATGATTATAAGACATTTCACAAATAATAAAAACGAGACAAAATCGTACCTCTTAGTTAAAATAATGTCCCATTTGGAGGAACATAGGTTTTCATGTGTCTCGTAAGTAAAAAACGAGACATTCTCGTGTCATTCAAAACACACAAGAACAACCCCTTAAAAATGAAAAATCATGCTATAAATAAATATCATAACCAATAAAACACCCAACAAGATATAGGGATATAATTAATATCTCATTGCGAATATATTGTATTAAAATACGTTCAGATATTTTGTATAGAAACAACAAAAGACATAAAGAGAAAACTCATGCTAACTAGAGGTTATTTCGATAATAACACGGTCTTGGTTGGCTATTGTTTGTTTCAACGAAATAAATTAATAATATTCTTAAATTGACCTTTTTTGTACTCAGCCACTGTATTATGTGTCCCATTTTATTGGGACTCGCAATTTAAAAGAACAAAATTCTTTTCATATCCTCTCATTTGTGGGATGAATGGACTTCGTGATAAACCACAAAGAAGAATATAAATTGAAATGAAATATTTTTCTTCCCATAAAAAGATTGATTTAAACCTTTCTTCATGGAGATAATATATCCTTACACAATGAAAATGTACGAATTACACTAATATAAATATATAAAGCAATAGTTATGAAATCCTTTGCTTTTTTTTTGTTTGTATTTTGTTTTTCCTTCCCCTTCCCCTGTGAGATGGGGAATAAAACAAAAGAAAGTAATTATTTTTTAAACTGCACCACAATGATTTAATTTCAAACTCATTGGAATGCTTTGCTTATCGTAAAAATATAAATGTTTCGCTTAATTCAAAACCATTCCCTCGTCACGAAATTTCTATTTCACAAAAAAAAAAATTGAAACAAAATTATTAGTTAACATAAAATAAACCATTTTTTGGGATGCAAATATTTATGTTCTGTAATATAATGTTGTATTATAGCGATTTTTTATTCATATTCGAACTAATTTTTCTTCAAGTCAACTGTATTCCAAAGAAAATGTTTCACATAATTAAATAACATTTCCTGAATTTAATGAACACATTCAATTACACAAAAGAACTCTGTTCAGTTTTAATTACGATATTAAAATGAGTCCAAACATAATATAATAATGAAAAAATTAAAAAGAATAGGATCAACCGGAAATGGTAGAACGAAACTGACCTAAACCCTTAATTTGTCACAATTAAATAGTGTTTAGATAAATTTTTTTCAGTAATTGTATGTAGATTGTAAAAATAACATTAAATCAGTACGAAAATGTTAAATAAAAAAGGTAACATTTCAAATTTTTTGGGTCCAGGTCTAAGAGCTTGACCCCGGGAAGGTCGAGCGGTGTGCTTATTAGGGATGGAAGGACCGGCCGAAAGCTTCCTAAGCTGTCAGCCGCCGCTTTCATTTGCAAAAGGTATAATGACTTTGATCAGTGTATTTTGGAAAAATTAAAACCTCGAAACGTTGGCGAGTACCAGTAATAAACAAATAAGTATAATAAATGAAGGGTTGTTCTACTCATTTATGAGAGGATTCTCCCCGTAATTCTGTGATCTGCAAATGATCCTCTAATTATGAAGACCCAGTTGTTTTTTGATGAAGTTATTAAGAATAATTGATTATATCTTGTCTGCATTACGTGAATGTGCTTTTTGAGGACAGCGAAAGGAAAGTGAATTTTCCCCTCGTCCTTCGCTTGTTATCGCCTCACAGGAAGGGTGAGATTGGTGCGAGAGGAAAGATCTAGAACAACGGGGTGCTAAGGAACACGCACGTCGAATTTTTCGTAGCTACCTCAATGATTTAGAACCGGAAGTGTCTCTAATTACGAGTTCTCAATTACGGTGAGAGGCCGTTCGTCCCAAAGCGATTCAGGTTTCTCAAATTTAATTCCAGTCGCTTCCTCGGTTCCAGCTTTATTTCAATTAATAGCCTCAATAAAAGCGGTGGCCCGGGCCTCTGGGTGCCCGTTCCGCCGTTCGTAATTACTATGATCAACGGGTTCAAATGAATCCTCGTGATTCACGCTAGATGCCGGTGGCCGCCACCCCCGCATCCCCTACGCCCATCCCCCTTCATCCCCACGTGCGAGGTCTCCCCTGATTTGCAGGTACAACCCAGGCAATGTTCATCAGCAGGGCTGTCCAACCCCGCAGTGGAAATTACCCTTGTGTTAGTGGTTTAATTGAATTTTCAATTAATGGAGGAACACAAACACTTTGAAGTTAAATTATTCCATTTATTGCGATGTGTTTATCCATCTCTTCAGGGGCTGTTGTGATTTCTGCCTCCCCCCGCCGCGTCCTCGGCGCGGGTTACGCTCATGATGGGTCTTTGCGCGGAAACTCGTATACATGGTAATTTTGGAACCCCGTTTGAAATTTAAAAAATGATCTGCATAATACAATCATGCGGCCTGCGCCCGTGCTGTCTGTCTCAAATTGTGTGAGAAAATACGATTACTCTCTTCATACAAGAGCACTAAAAGGGATCGCATGAATATTCGCAACGAAAGAATGTGTATATGGCAGCTCTGGTGAATTACTTCTCTCTGAAAGAATTTATTCTTCTTTAAAATGATTCATGCGTTAATTCTTTTTGTTTGGTTAGCTTCCCAGATTATGTTTATAGGGATTGTGATCTTGTTAATGTATAAATAACAAGTACAATATGTTATCATAACACAAATTGAGTTAGTATCAATTTCTCACGTCCACAACTTAAGAAGTAAATATTTTGGTTTACGTCAGTAATCGAATTTTCAATTAGACTTCCTTCTTATTTTAACACGAAGTATATCCCATTATTTCTGTTTTTTAATCATGTTTTTAAATTAAGTTGCAACTCGTTAATGATGACAATAATAATACGATACTTTTCGTCAATCACATGTTTTACAAAATATGCTATTTAACCCAAATCTAACATCTTTGTTGTTTCGCAAAACTAACGTTCATTGAATGAGAACATAATGAGAACATTCCACGCTATAAAAATCCGTAACGAACAATATTATGCGTTGGTACAGCACTGATCGGATTCTAAATTTTATTTAGCCAGCAGAGTGGTGAAGTTATTATAAATTCACTTCAATTGATTCAAATTCAGTTTAATTTTTATTATATAAATTTCGAAGCTAGTTATTAGAGTTAAATAATTACAAGTTGTTAGATATTTTAATAAACCATGGAAAGCCATAATTAAGAATAATAACAATAGATTCTATATTATAAATATATATTCTATTATTATTGATATATAATCTATTATAGATAGATATTATTAAGAATAATAATTTGACATTTATTCAATTTTGCCAAATTTGAATTCCTCGCTGGAGAAACCTATTATTTTGATCTTCAAATATAAATATATTTAATACATTGACAGAAATAAATCTAAATTACTAATTATATAATACTTTTTCACTTTAATATCAAGGTACAAATTATATTTTTTTAGTATGAAAGTAAAATACTTATCCAATTGAACCGAAAACCTTTCCATAGATTTTTATCATTACCAGACACACTTTACGGAGGAATTAAATTAAAAACAGCGCTGAGCTCCACTGTGTCGTATTTCCACACAAAAACTTCGTTCTTATTTCAAGAAAAAATTAATCGCATTTCGCTTTTTGTCGAGGCTTTGCAGATGGAGCCTCTGCTACGAGGGAGCCGGAGGGAAAACGTACCGAATAAAGAAATTTCATAATCTATGCTGGGGAATAAAAAGTGGAGAAGTGGGAACACGCTCGCGTGTCACGGTGGAGTAAAACTAGAAACAAGGGAGATTCGGACGGCGTACTTCCCTCGCGACGCTGATCTCACCCTAATCTGAAGCCGCCATTCAGTCCTCATCCTTGTATCTCACACTTTCCTTCTTTTTCTACATATTTCTCTCTATCTCCATTTCTTCGTTTTTCCATTATGTTCTCCCTTGAGGATTATTTTTTCTTTACGAATATACCCTGTTTTATGTTCCCCATCTCTCCTCTTCTCATTCCTCTTCTTTCGTTAAATTATGTTCCAATATATGCTCTTCATCGTTCCTTCTTCTGTTTGTTCTCATCGACAACTTCCACCTCTTACTGGGTCTCATTTTCAAATTTCTCCTTATACTGATCCCTTTTCTTTATGGTTACACTCCATGTTCTCTTCTACTGCTCTCTTCTTCACACTTTCTCATTCCTCATCTTCCGTTCAATTATGTTCCAATTTATGCTCTTCATCATCTCCTCTTTCGCTTGTCCCAATCCCGAACATCCTCTCACCCACTCCCCACCAAACAACGCATCACGGGGCCTCTCAACATACTCCGTTAAATTAATAAGGCTGTCACTTCGCAGTAACAAGCCTAATCGCTAAACACAAAAATGGACGAGACCCCGTCGTGCTCCGTCGAAAAAAAAAACAAAAAAAAACACGCTCTAAAGACTCTCTCCACTCAATTAGTTCTCCGACGCGGCGAAGGGGGAGGAAGGCGATGGCGGGGATGAGGGATAGCATGATTTGAGAAGGGATGGAGGGGATCGAGATTATTTCCGAATTGATGGAATTAAGAGAAAAAATAAGAACATTTTATGTTCCAATATTTCCGAGCTGCTTGTTATATGTTAATCAATTACCGCCTGAAATGAAGATTGCAAAAGTTGTATGTTTAAGAAATTACTAAATATTCTTTTCAAAATGTACTGATTCCAATATTCTGAAATAAATAAAAGTAAATGAATTCCTTTTAGGATCCATAATGCCAAAATTGTTACAAAATCTATTTATTTCATCGATTATTTGATACTGAGTAAATGAACAACGAAATTGTAATGTGAACTTTGTAGTCCAAAGAAGTAAAAAAAACCCTCCTTATATAAGCATTGCGAGTCGATATGATTCATCTGTAAAAAATCAATTAATGGAAAAAAATTAAANTTTTTTTTAAATCAACTTGTAATGTTATTTTAATATTTTATAAATGTTCTTTCATTATAGAAAATATTCATGTTCTTTAATTGTTTGATATGCAAGATCAAGCGAAGTTTTTCACGAAAGCACAAAGGAATCAATGGTTTTCCATGTGCATGATTTACACCATTTAAAAATTAAATTAAAAAAAAATACCACAATTAAATTTTAAACATGCTTTAAATTTTATTTGAAATCGCAAAATTAAGAAATAATACGCTAAGGTTAAATTTTTAAGAATATATTCAATATATAATATGCAATGAAGCCATAATTAAACGAAAACAAATTGTTAAAATAAAAACTCACGTTGTCATAATAGTAAATAGTCTATAACATAAAAATCTATATGTTACTTAAATTTTCGTACATAATCAAATTTACAACATCGTTATGCATATAATGAAGTTAATATTAAAAATGTACAATACTCAAATAATAAATATTCTACAAAGCCGATAAATGGTTTTTAACATTGAATTAACAATAAATCTCAATAAACATGTAAAATGTCACAATTATTTTAAGATAATGTGAAAGTACTCAAATAAAAGTTAACAATTAATATAATTTCTTTGTTACCTGAGTTAGGTTCTATTTTCCATAAACTAACTAATTTTAAAACTTTGAGTTTACCTCAATTCTTACTCTATGTGGCGTTGTCAATTTTCCTACGTCCTTGATAAGGGGACTGAGCAATTTATGTCACTTCTTAATTTGAATAGTAAAAGACATTCCCCAATGAGAGGTGCAACATATTTTTTCGTAATTGAAAATTATACAACATTGGATAGCGATTTTTATATCTGGTGCATGTTGTCTGGTGTGTTACCCCAACATTTAAAGTACTGGTTAAAAACATGTTTGTCATGATCTGAGTTTCACCCAAAAAGGTATACGTTATTATTATATAATTATCATTGTTATTATTATTGTTGTTATTAAACCTTAGTGTAAAATTCTTTGAAGAAAGTTTTCGTTTGCTTTCATAGTTTTATGCTATTCATGATATTCAGTATGGATTTAGTTCTTGAATTCAATTGTTCACCTGCACCATACTAAGAGCATTATCGGATCCTAACTTCATATTTTCAGATTGAAGCCACCTAGTGACTGTTTTTGAATGAAAGAATATATAATTATCCATCGTTACCTTGTGGAGCTAAAATTTCAATGAAACCATCTTGAAGTATCACAGATTCGTATAGATCGACGTTATCCAACATCTTTTAGTCCGCAGGCCATATTCTGTTTACTTTCTTCGATCAGGCCCAACAAATAAAACTAATGGGTCAACGAATATAACTAATTTTTATTTATTTGTAAGGTAATATTTTGATTCTTATCAATTTACATTATTTGAAATTGGAAAAGTCAAATATATATTTATTATTAATTTATTATTTAAAAAGTTAAATTCTTTATTTTTATGAAGTATTTTTAATATTTAATACAATAATAAAATAATTTCAGTAGATAAAAAAGCATGACGGGTTAAACTCGAATACAATTTTCTATTTTATCTCTTCGGACATGCATCGTCAAATATTAATTGTGACAGCACAGATTTACAACACAAAGTAACCTAACGTATGATGAAAGATTTGAATGTAAAATGTAATATAACTTGCGACCTGTTGGACAGCATTGGTGTAGGATAAAACCTCTGAATAGATCGTTTTTAAATACGTTCACATGTAATTTGAAATGAAATCTATTTAAACTCTATCAATGAGTCACAAATTTAATTTAGAAAAGAACAGTAGGAAATTCGTATTTCTTTCCGGACAATTATGAAAATTATTCCACGAAAACTGTTGCGAAGTAGAAAATTGTAGTCAAACTAGAGGCCATTCTTCAAATACATTGTTTCAATTTACGCGATATAATTAATGATTATCAGTTTTCAATACATTGTAAATCATGAATTACAGTTATAATTGTTGCTCTTAATGTAAATAGAATATATGTTATTGAAAGCCTCATAAATGTAGTTGCGTGCTTGACTAGCCCATGACACTCTCATACTAACTAACACAGTTTTTTAGCTGCTTTGCCGGGCTGCGGAAGCCTGACTTTCACTCCCGACCAGAGTGCAGATGTTTGACTATTACTGTACTTTGGCCAAATAGGGATTGTAAAGAAAGGTGCGCGCGCATCGGCGTAGTTGCCTGAGGGCAGCGTGAGCCAGGGCGGGCTCACTCCGCACGCCGAAGCACCTCTGAGCTAATAACACTCCTCCGCAGATAAGAATCGTGTTCAGGTGCCCCGGTCGAGCGAGCGAAGAGGAATCGGGACCTCGATTTTTATCGAAATAATGCGGGGGCACTCAGAGAGCTTCCTCCGCGTTGACGGGATTGAGTGGAGCACTTCTGTTGCGGGCGCATTCCTCAAAGGGATGCCTCGGATTCCCTCCCCCTCCCTCGAGTCTTTAGCTGAATAACAGAATAAAATAGCATTCCTGGTTTGAAACGCAGCTTTCAAGCTTTCGTATAACGAAAATGTAAAATTAGAGGTAAAATTTTGGGATAATATTCTCATTTTAAATGTAAATACGATCCACCCAATTTTCATCTTGATTTAAAATGTAAATGTTTTAAAATGGTTAGACGGAAGAGCAGACCTTAAGGTCTGAGTCTCGCCAAAATAAAGGCATTTTTATTATTATTATTATTATTATTATTATTATTGCTATTATTATCATCATTATCATCATCATTATTATTATTGATATCCATAGAGCTACCAGGAGGTTGAGTAGGGTTTCGGGCACATTTTGAATATTGGGCCACATCATATCTCCTCTCTCCCCTCAATAACTGGGATTAAATAGGGAATAAACGTACAAAATATTTTAATACTTTTTTAACACACTAATTTAAATATCATGGTTAGGAAATCGTTAAATACACATTGAGATACTTTGTGAATAAATGATTAAATAATGTCCAGATTTTTTATGTCACACCAAAATCTCTTTCACCAATCTACTGTAATTTAACAACTGAAGACAATTATTAATCGACAATTAACTTTTTCGAGACCGTCCAAACTTCCCTTCTTGGGGTCCAGGACAAATTGCCCTCCTGCACCACGGTGGGTCTACAAGGGGTTTTCTTAGAGAACAGAGCCTCGTCATCTCATCGCCAGCAGACGAAGATGATATGGTCATCATCAATTCCCGGTTACACTGATTCCCCTGAAAAGGAGTTAACCATTGGTAATCAGGTAATATTCCTATTAATTGTACATTGGCAAGAGGTTAAGATATCCTGTCGATGTTTTCGCCGATGAATTAAGTTTCTGAATAATTCCTGAAACTTCATCTATTTCTTATTATTATTTCTAAGTTACGTTGATCCATCGGATGAGCGATATAGTCCAGCCCAGGGAAACATTCAACCCAAATTATCCTATTTTAAAACATAGAGAGCGCTAAAATAGTATTACTATACTCTAGTAGTAGGGATTCGATCCAAATTATCCTATTTTAAAAAATACAGAGAATGAAAACAGTATTAATATACTGTAGTAATATTTTGTCTCAAAGAAATGTATTATACTCACAAATCCAAAGCACATTCGTATAAGCACTTTACTTTTGTGAAAACATACTACCTCGTAACATCCGTTGCTTATTTTCGTTAAAATAATCTCGTTTTCCGTCTTCCATCGTGAGAAATGTAATCATCTCAAAGTTGTTTCAACAATCTGGCGACATTGGAGACAAATGACATAATTTTCCCTCACGTATCAAAGAGAATCTCAACATCTGTTACAACGCAAACATTTAAAAGCCGCCTCTTCGCTTCTGAATGAAACCATGTCCCCTTACTAATTATGCCATTAGCTCAAATTAAATTCGGCACTCCTGTGGCGGTGCCAGGAGGAGGTAGTCGAAGACCTCGTGCTTCACGCTTATCTGACTCCTTGTTATTCTACGCTCGCCTCAATTGATTAACAAATGAGCAGAGGTCTGCGTCGAGTTAAGACGCCATTTGTAACGTGAAGAGCTTGTCTTCCGGGGCTTCAAAAATTCATCTCAGAGTGTTGGATATGAATTAGCGCCGAGAGTTTGGAGTTTGACAGACAGTTTTGTTGACTCATGCTGCCGACCAAAAGAATGAAGATGTATATTTCTTTTTTCCTTCTTAGTCTTACCTAATAATATTTCAAAGTTATCTTTCAGTTAAAATAAACAAAACAATTTTTTTAAATATTTTGTATATCCTATTTCGTGAGCGTTTATGGACTTCACGCTAATTTTATTGTAATATTCGTTATCTGAGTATGTACTTCAATAAATGAATTTATTTTACTTAATATCGTATTTTTAAATTATTATTTATCGGAAAATGAGGTCAATGATTTTTAGCATCAAATCAATTACAACATGGAATAATGAATAACAGAATTTTCTGTAACCCAAAATTGCTCTGGCAAAACGTACATACAAACAATTTCCTTCATATCGTGTGATTATAGTTCAGGTTACTTTGAAATCATACAACATAAATCACCATAAAACAGCCATTAGATTCAGGGAGAATTTTCGCACTGATAGCCAATTTTCACTAAAATCGAAAATCCAGGGTCGCAACTAAAGCACTCTACGTATTAAATTAATTATATCGATGCGCACTTTGTATGGAGGCCTTTCTTACACAGCGTTAGTGGTGGTAGTGGAGGTTGATGAGAGGACTACGAGGCTTGAGGGTTCCTGGGACCCCGTCAGCTACCCCCCACCCCCCAACCAGTCCACTGTTCCTTGAATACTCACAACGGCGGCGGCTGGTGATAAGACTCGAAGCGCGCACGAAAGATGCTAATTAACAACGCATTTCTCATGTTTGATGACAGATCAGCCTCAGCTTGCATTATAGCATGCTAGAGTTAAGAATGAAATTCATTTAGCCAGTTATATGTTCATTAGATGATAAAGCATGGGGCGCCTCACGGTCACTAATGTAGCTGTCAGACAGCCTTTCTATTGGTTATCACGCGAGCTAAGGTGCCCGGTCAACCAGTTAGACGAAAGGGACAGACAGTCGGGCAAGGGGGACGTAGGGGGGGACGAGTGGTTTCGAACCCGTTAGAGCTTGTTTATATGCTGCCCGTCCCCTATTTGAAATGTTGTCTTTGTATTACCATATTGTGAGAGTTCCCCTTCCGCTTCGGTCTTTCCCCCACCCCCTACTCCCATTGTCCCCCCCCTTCTTCTCGTTCTCTTGACACCTGGACCCCCTCTTGACATCGGCGTGCTCCCATGTCACACTTCGTCCTATGCACTCATTCTCAAGTACTCTTTCATATGCTGTGTCGAGTGGAAGTCCAACTTCTTTGGAAGTGTGCTCGAGCTGAAACATTTGGAGCAGAACAGGGGTTTCGAAACGAAAGCTCGCGGTCCTCAGAGTTGCAGTATTTTTACAAAGTAAGGAAGAAAATGCATTTAACACCTGCGTCGTTAAGTTGTAGTTGTTAAATTGCTGGTCCAAATAAAAACAAAACAATGTTGGATATTTCGAAAATTTTAAGTAAATTATTTTAAAGAATTACAGACTTTGAATAGAAATATGAATGATAATGATAATAATAACAAAAGTAATAATGATAATAAAAATAATAATCATTTAAATCAGTGCCGTGGGAGCAGGTGATTTGGATGTAAAATGCTCTTCTCCAAGTTATTTCTTTACTTAAATTGAAAATATTACTTTTGATTTCGTGATTTCACTCGTGCCTCAAGTCGCTTGACATTGGTGATTTTGCGCAATTATACTTTCGCTATACAACATTGATATTTCGTTGTTTGTTTTTTAAATTCACATCAGTGGTTTGGAAGCATTGGTATGTAATTTACGCATAATATTATTCCTGCTCCCTTGTTTCCACTAATTTAATAATGAACAAAATTTTACCAAGCGCCTTTCAAAAAATTTTATGGTGTTTTCCATAGGCTGCTCCGAGTGAATTTGAGTGTGCACCGGTGTACCCCGAGTGCAAAAGTGTTTCCTATTTGTCAGTGAAATTGCACTAGTGCGGGGTTATGGTTGGTTGTTCCATCTGTCTATCGAGGTGCACTCTCCACGCACTGAGAGCAAGCGAATATGCTCTGACGATTTTGTCAGAGGAGGGACAACACTAGACATTGTTGAGATTAGATTAATCTGTGGATAACTCATCTATAATGGATGCTAAGAGATTCTTACAACTATTGCCTTCGTCTGGAAACTCCTCAGATGAAGAGCAAGAGATATAGATCGAATTAGTCCTTTCCAAAAGAGAAAGAATTATTAAAATGTTAATAATTTTAAATGATAAAGTTTTAAAATGATAAGAATTTCTTCCAAAAACAAACGCCATTTATATTACTTTCCATAACTCTATATGCAACCATTCGAATTCCGTGATTATTTCCATAAATATAAGACTATTCTCCGAAAAGAAGTCTGTGCTGTTAAAGTTATGGAAAATGACAGGCAGATACTAAAGTCGAACAACCGACCAAAACCATGTTGAATATTGTTAAAAACCACACGTCACCTGAAAATCGCAAATAAAAATTTTCCCTACTAAACGATGGCAAAATTGTATCAAATTCACTTATCGCAAATTTGTTTAATCTATTTCCCAGAAGAAGGTAAAATAAATAATTCAATATCTTAAAACCAATGTCCTCCTAATATATCCACCAACGTGCCCCATTCTATATTTACTTCCGAAACTAACGCCAGTGAAATCATCAAAATCATCAGTTCATTAAAAAACAAAATTTCAACACGCATAGATGATATACCTGAATGTATTGTTAAATTTTCGTCCCACGTTATATCAAATCCACTCACAAACATTTTTAATAGTTCTTTATTGTTTCCTAACATAATTAAGAGAGCTAAAGTGAAACCATTACATAAGAAAGGAAACAAACACAATGTTGGTAATTATCGACCAATTTCTCTACTACTCACTTTTTCAAAAATCCTTGAAAAAATTGTTCTATAAGCGTCTTCTATATTTTTTATCAAAAAATAACATTCTCTGACGATCAACACGGAGTTCGAAAATCTTTTTCCACCACCAGCGCCATATTTTCTTTCTTAAATGATGTTACCACATCTCTTGATCGCGGAGAAAATCCTCAGGGTGTTTTTCTTCATTTATCTAAAATATTCGATGCCATTGATCACTAAATTCTCCTTTTAAAATTACAATATTTTGGCATTCGTGGACTTGCACATCAGAGTCTAACTTCTTATTGAAAAGATAGATATCAACAGGTCGAAATATCACATACTAAAAATAAAGTACTTCTGCGTTGCCTTTCAGAAACAAAGTCACTAACGCGCGGAGTTCCACAAGGTTCAATTCTCGGCTCTATACTCTTTTTGATGTATGTGAACGACATGTCACCTTCCACATCAGATGGCAAAATGGTTCTTTTTGCCAATGACACTAATCTACTATGTAAACCGCTAATGCTGAAAAAGTTTTGTCTAACCTCTCGGCTCGGTTCCATGCAAATCGTCTCATTGTAAACACTGACTAAACAGTGTCTATGTCTTTTCACAATATTATCACTAATTCTTTACCCCAGGTTTCTCATTCATTAACCAAAACACAATTAAAAATTGCTACTAATACAAAGTTTTTAGGTCTTTATACACAAAACAATCTCAAATGGAATTGTCATGTTGACAATCATAATTCCAAATTAAGTAAATTGTGTTACGCATTACGAATCTTAGTTAATACTGTTAGTCCACATATTTCCCGTTGCATATATTTTGCAAATGTTTACTCCCATTTACGATACGGCGTCATGTTCTGGGGCAATTCCGAACAAACTGTCCAAACTTCCAGAATTCAAGGAATTAAATATTTTAACACTTCCCTGCATTTATATTTATGAAACTGTCGTGTTTGTTAAGACCGAATTACTGAAGCACCACCCTTGTTTCATGCAAAACAGTTTTGTTCACAAACACAATATTCGCAATAGGAATAATATTTATCGTTCGCGAGTGTCAACCGCGCTTTGCCAAAAAGGGCCGTATCATTAGTTTTATATAATGCCCTGCCCCAAATTATAAAAGATATTATGAAATTGAATCTCTTCAAATCACGGTTAAAAGCTACTTTCTGCACCAGTGATTCTACACTGTAAAATAATTTACTGATTTTAATAAAATTTAAAGCCGTCTTACTTTATTACGCCTTGTTGTACTTTTAAAATATCTGACAACAATTTCAAAACTATTTTCCTGCATGCTAGTATTATGTCTTATTTTTCATATAAATTAAGTTGTATATGTACTCAACCTCGGCACGGTTGTGTACATTAATTCTGCAGCCCCATCTTGACCCGGGTTTCTCTCCCGTTTTCCTTCGGGTGGAGGCGGATATTTTTATAATGATTCGCTAGGCTCTTGCCTAGAGACGGCATCAATTGGTATAATTATTAGCGAATTTAGTTACGAATTATCAACGATACTTTCCGAATGATTTAAAGCTTGATAATAATACGTTCCTGTGAAATGACTTTTCTTTTTCATTAAATACAATATTTGTTAATACTATAACACGTGCCGGACAATTTTTTATCGTTAGGGTTATGTTGATATGTTAAATCCGCCTCTGCCTTAGGGCCCTTGATCGGAATTGATGGGATGGTTCCTTGCTTGCTTCCGGAGAGTAAATTAGTTTATTGTCCTCCACATGGTCATACGCAGTTTGTAACTGCTTTTTTTGACAATAAAGTTTATTTATTGCAATATATATCCATGAATATGAAAATGCTATTGATTAATGCATTAGTAATTATTTATATTCAATTATTATTGTTTCGTCAACATTTGCGGCTAATAATGCAGACCATGTCAGAATCGTGCATCCTGTGTGCAGCAAAGATGACGTATTTGTCCGGTGCTAGTGGACACTCAGGGCAGTAAATAGAAAATGCTGATGATAAAATGAAACTTAATTTTCACGGACAGGGTTAAGAACAGAATCTGAGCTTAGTTCCATTTTCGATATGACATTAGAGGTTGGAGTAAGAAACAAAATTCCAAAACGAAGCAGATACTGATTTATTATAAGTGTAAATTCTGCGACTTGTAATGCTACCTAATCACATTACTAAAGGAGAAAGATGTTGGGTTGTTGAAGCCGGAATCCGAATAAACATTTGTCTAGATCGGACAAGGGAAACATCTTTTGAAAACTTCTCATTATTTAGATGAGCGAGGATTCATACCAGCGCTCTTCTGTTCAGCAGCACTTTGGAAGTGAAGTCTCTTACGTGTCTATCTGCAAACCTACGTCCTGTACGCAATAATCCGATTTGGTTCTAAATATACTGACTTGAAAAATGTTTATCAAATATATTTTTGCTGCACCCCTTGTATTCAAGGACTCCGCAATCGACACTTGTCATTCTATATAGTCTTACTGTAAGGTTAAAAAGACTCTCCAAGTATTCGATGAGTAAGTTAAGAATATATATCTTTTTAAGAACGTCCCGTGATGACATGAAAATGTAATGAATTTATAGAATACAAAAACTCAGTTTTTAAACGCAAGTTGAAAATTCGAGAATCCGTTAATAAACCAGTCTCATCTAATAGAGCTCTCCGTACAAACAGTGCTGCCAATCCTTCTCCGAGTAGGATTCCCCGCCGTATGCCGCTCGAATGCAACTAATTCGATGACGGGGACAGTGCAGCCAATCGCACGGCACGCGCCGTCTACGCTCCGACAGATTAGGGGGTTCCCAAGCGCCGGGATAATGGGACGATCGTCGTAAATTGGCTGCCGACCGTGGACGGAGTCAGCTGCGTCTGACGGCAGAGGCTATGGTTCAACACGGCGGCGCGGCGGCGCGGCGGCGCTCCGTGGAGGCTCGATGAGGCAGAAGAGGAGACGGAATACGAGGACTGAGGAGCCGCCACGCAGTCAAAGGTCTGCACGACATAGAGGCTGAAGACGTAGCAACTGAGGAGTAATGAAGTGGGGGAATTCACTACTGAGCTACAGTGGATAGCTCATTCTTACTTTTTCGAGCAAGAGAAAATTTGGTACATAGGGACCGTCCATAAATTAAGTAACGTAAAAGTTACTATTTTTAACACTCCCCTTTATATCGCAACAGTAACGCTACCACTTACTCCTCCTTTCTCGATAATTTTCATATAATCCATACTAATATATAAATGCGAAAATGTCTGTTTGCTTCCTTTCCACGACTAAACCTCGTGATGAAATTTAGCAAGGAGATAGGTTACATTACCAGAAAGATCATAGACTAACTTTTAATTATAAAAGGAATGAAAATATATTGATAGAAAATGATTTTTGACGATGAAGTTGGGGGAAAAATCCGTCTTCGAAGAGGAATATTCGCTTACGTTGTCTTTAGAGATAGATGACAACTATGAGTGGCAATGTTGTTAGCTCCTCTGCAAAAAAGTCCGCGACAGCATTTGGATATCTACAAAGTTTAACTTAAAGTATCAAAAAAGTTATTAAAAACAGAAGTGTTAACATACTTTAATTTAAGAAGAAAATATTAATCACCATGAAATATTGCATAGGATCCATAGATTTACTAGTATTGCATAGTTTAATCAAAATCTAATGTCCGGACGAATGCAAAAAAAATTACTAAAAAACTATAACTGAAAAATGTCGAAGAGGGCATATTCTAGGAGATTGTTTACATTTGACGACTCCAATATTGAGTCGAATCGTAGAGTATTAAAAATACAAAACGATTTATATTTTGATAAAAAATATCTTAATTTACTTATTTATTTATTTAGTGACACAAATGTGATTTAATCATAAATTTCAGAACCGCTCCAGCGATCTCTTTCCTTTTTACGAAATTTGAAAGTTACTACGCATCTTTTTACGAAAAATGATCTTTCTCTGCAGTGAAGTCGTGGGATTGACGATTACATAAAAGTAAGATAATATTTTACGCTAGAAGATTCTTGTTTTTCACATCATTAAAAGCTTTCATTAAATGAGTGAGTGGTCAAATAATTATTTAATGTCTAAAACACGTGTCCCTATTTCTATCTGAAGATAGAGCAGAAAACGCGGCATGGATATCTTGAATTGCGCAATGATTTATAAGTTATATTTCGTCAGGGAGATTTTAAAAAATTTCAGTTCGTTTTGAGGGGAACTTAGTCCATATTACCTATGTTGGTTATCTTCACATAAGTATTCGAAATTCGTGCGAAGTAATATAAATGTAACATCTAAATACTGTACATCCTGATCTCATTAATCATTTTGAGATAAAAACTAAAAAAGTTGCTTGTTCGTTCATTCGTGTCCATGGGGGAGGTATGTCTACTGCATCTTCTCGGTCCCCCTAAACTCCTCCTCTGTTTCCCATGACATATTCGCCTACCAACGTAGACTCAATAAGTCAAGCTATCGAGATAATCTTTCACAACGTCAAATCGAATTAAGCCCTAATGATTTCCTCGTTTCATCCCATTAGGAACGAAGACGTTTTCGAGCGATTAAGAATCTGATTCGAACCGAAAATCTTACTTTCCGGGTGCAGCACTTATCGGAGCTGTCGTATCTGAGACGCTCGAACCACCATCATCGCCTGAAGACGCCTCCCCACTCAGAACACCATGTCTTGAGGCTCTTATCGTGTCCGAACGCGCAGTGACGAGAGACACACGCCCTCAGGACGTTTTCGCGCTCTGTCACAGACGGAGGAGCCCTAGCTTTATCTAGCATCGACGGCAATTAGCAGAGGTGGTGGCCAGGGGCGGCAGAGGTAATAGTGATCAGCGCGCGTCCCTCCGACAGATAAACAAGCATCGGATTAAGTCGTCATCCGCCACTTAGCAGAAGCGGTGTGGCGCCCATCGGCTATAAAGGGTGGGGGCTGAGACATGGACCAGCCCTGGGTCTCTCGGGACTGTCCCACCAAGCGGATGACTTCGATTTCCTGGATAGGCATACTCAAAGCTACGTAACTTTACCGAAAATAATGCAATATGGTTGCTTAACACGAATTGTCAACTTCTACGAAACAAACCGAATAAATAAAATATCCCGAAAAAATATTAATAGTAGTTACGAAAGCGACTATTTGCTGTAAAAAATACTATTTAATAACACAACAAAGATACGAGGTAATATTCGTTCCCCTGACTCGACGCAGAAAGAACGCAATAGCGCCACAAGAGCAAGTGAATTGAATTGATGGCCGATGTTGTTGGTAGATTTAAGTTTAAAGAAATCCGAAAGTACTGCCAACATAACGTGAAGTACACTTATCGTTACCGTTATGGACGATGGCGAAGTAAAATCATTGGCTACAATGTGTGCAAGCCCTGTACCAACATATCTACCAACATCAAGTCAGTTACACTGGTAATAAATGAATAAATAATTTACTGTCAAGAGCTGTTACAAACTAAGACCACGTTTAGATCAATTAACTAATTTACTGCTACTACTTTACAATAAACTAATACACTCAGTGCATTCCCCTTCCTGTTTTATTTCCTTAGGTTACATTTTCTCTGAGTAGTTACATGACTCTGAATATAGTATGTCTGTCCTTTTTAGACTTAGCCTTCTTATTATAGTCTTAAAACTCACGATAGGTGTTGGCCTAAGAGGCAACTTACTCCCATTTTCCAGAAGCAATTTTACAAGGATTCTGTTTCATAGTTATTTTTTTATAATTAATAATATCTTTTTTGTTTTGTTATTTGTCCTCCTATATATCTGAGGAAATCAATTTTTTGAGTGTGCACCCATCAATCTATTCTCCATGATTTGATGTCTTTAATGTTTTCCNAATCAATTTTTTGAGTGTGCACCCATCAATCTATTCTCCATGATTTGATGTCTTTAATGTTTTCGTCTCTTTGAAAAGGACAAATCTCAATAAAAGTGGTATGAACGTTCCAGGCGTTAGTACATAATCATTTAAGAAACATTATTTAATGTTATCTATTCTGTTTACATCAAAATAATGATTAAAGCAGAAAAGAATGAATTATGGTGTATTAACAAACTTCGCATCATTAATTAATTTGTGTATATTGAAGCACTGAATTTGAATAATGATTAGTTTTGTCTTTATTGAATAATAATTGCTATGAATAATAAATTTGTTGAATATTGTAGCTAATTGTGGAATAATTGCCCTAGTTTTACATTTTGTTGAATAACTTTCTTAATTGTCCACCAAGGCAAGGCAAATTTCATTGTTTCCATTCTGTATTACATTTCTGACACGGGAAACAGAATTTTATACCAATATCAAAGAGAATTATATTAGAATTTATTAAAAAATAGTTGTTTTAGAGACTCAGTACATTTTTGTTCATACAACTTTGAGAAGGTTTTATTCAAATATTAGCCACGAAAGGTCAAATTTTATTCGACAACTTGATAGTTAATGATTTTTTCTTTCATTAAAAAATTTATTTTTCTTTCATTAAAAAATATAACACTTGTCAAGTTGTTCTTACTATCTAAATAGATAGAAAAAGATTTACGCAGCATTTCAAGAATTTGAATATTTTGCGTTACCTTGTAGTTGGGGAATCTACCTGCCAATATGTAGATTGTAAATTAGTGGGTGAAAATAGATGGTACTAACTGAAGTGAAAATGTTCTAAAAAATTAAAATAGTTGAGCAACCAATTTAATTATTTTTTGACCACTTGACATGGGTTGATCCTGCTGTACCAAAAAAAAAAAAACATATTCATTTTTAAGTCTCAACTCCACAGATGACTACGTCGCCAGCAGCAGATGTCATGAGAATAAGTACCGGCAGAGAAACAAAATCCACCGATCATACCACGGTGCCATCGACAAACGTATCAATTAGGATTACAGCTCAAGTTTTTAAGATGACACAACTTCACGACATAGATGATCAGATGGTGACCAGAAAGTTCACGGAACAGATGATGAGCATTGAGCAATAATTCGTTTTCAGTAAAGAGGACACCTTCCCTCCCATTTTCAATTCAAAACATCAAATAAAAATGTACATATTTCTTCCGTGTACGCTACACGTGGAGAAGATATGTGATAAATTTCGGTCAGATCGAACCCGGGTTCGATTCCCGACTCGTCGCCATTTTCACCTGACCGAAAGTTATCAGTATAAAAATGTTTGTCTCTTCATTTACTACCACTTCATTCAAAGTCCAGAAGTGCTAGAAAATAAAACTTTTGTGAGTTTTCAAGAAAGAAATGTTCCAATGATCTCATTCAGTTTTATAAAATTAAAAATTTTGTCAATCAAGCTAATGAAACTATTTAGAGGTAGTACTTGTGTAGCTATATCAAGACAGGGAAAGGCATTAACCTTAAGTGTTATTTAACAGCGTACCCCGCTCCTCAGCACCGTTGTAAGAACGACTGAGAAATTTTGAAACTAAATATTTTCGTTTGTAAAGACTTGAAACTTTTGCAAAATAATTCGATGATTGAACTGTAGTTTTATTTTATTCAATTAGTTGTGTTCCGAAAAACATACACACGCATAAATGATGTTCTTTATTACTTTGAGATGAATGGAAAACAAATCTCGTTTAAATGAATAATAAATTAACAATGTATAATTACCAGTATTAAATCGATTGGTGGGGGAGAGTGGGACAGGTTTTCTATAGGGGTGTGTTTTCCAATAGTTTTTTTAAGGAGCTGTTTGAGTTTCCAACGAAGAGACTGGCTAACGCGGCGAAGGCTGACACGTCACATTCCCGAATTTCAGTTACATAGCTTCTTTGACTTCAACGTGGGAACGAATTTACTCATTTTTTCAAAAATGGGTTATGATAAATTATAAGGCAACTTATCATTCTTTGATAATGTTGCCAACGTCCCACAATTACTAAATATGAATCGATTCTTAGGTCTTGACAAAAACTTGTACTAGCGTTTGACATACAGTTTGACATTGCATGTTTCAATTGGGTTCTTTCTATATATCTTAATGTACTTATTTTCAAAATAATGTACATAATTACTTGCTGAGATGTGTCGAAATCCGAAAGAGGCGTCGGAGCAGGTTATCCAACTGCGTACTGTGTAGGTATTCTTTTTTTATAGCATGGAAAACATACCCTGTCCTCGATTAACTAATCTTATAGCTACTAAGCAGTAGATTTAGAAAAATAACTTACTGCGCAGTAGATTCGTCCAAATAACGATTATGATACAAATATATATCTCCCGACGAAGTATACATATCAGAAAAACTACAAGAAATAGACTGAAGTTGCGTTCAATGAAAAAAATAAACATACTTGTTACCAAAATTTTGGGTGTGTGTGTGTTGGGTAAGGTTGGGAGATGCGCAAAATGAAATAGATGAGTTAACAAAGACTGTATCAATAGGAAATAATTTAATTTTTTCCGTCCATTGTGATACACGAAGTGATTACGACTTTTTGTGCACTGTTGATTGACCTCACCTAAAATCAAATAATTTAAATTGTTAAGTTAACAATTATTTTCGTTGAATTATTTAAAAATAGTATAACAGCGTGTTGCTTGTGAAAGAAATAACAAAATAATCCATTTTCTAAAAAAATTTCTTTACCCTTTAGAGTAATTGGAAAACTTACTCATATATTGTAGTATATTAAAAGCTTAAACCCTACGTTAAGATTTTGTTAATTGTGATCTTTTTTTCAGATTGCATTTCTCTCTCTTTTACTTCAATTGTTACAAAAATAGAAGATATTGGATCAATTTCTTATTCCGTAATTTATGATCTCGGATTTCTGGACTCCGGGATGTCAAAGTAACATCACGAGTTAAAATACTTGTATGGTTACTATACATAATTGTACTCTGCGAAACAATAAATAATATGCAAACATTTTTCTTCTCTATTAGTAACTTGGTCAACTTCATATGAATGAAACCCCCTCGGAAGGGAATTTGTAACTTTTATCGAATCGGAGATAAGAAAGGAAAACTGACATGAAATCAAGCATTTTGAGACAGTATCTAGTTGAGGCGTGAATCAGATCGGGTTGGCCTGGGGGAAGAAAGGGTTCTCTCGGGACCTAGGGGCACGCGAGCATTAATCACTTCCTGACCGTTAATTATCGATCGAGGTGCTAATTAGCTGGCCTCCACGGGCAAGGAAGTGTCAGTCAGCACGGTGGGGCGCCCCTGGACGGGAATTGAGGGGGAGTTGTTGGAGTCAGCGAGTTGGGCCGCACGATCGTTCTGCTCCGTGGAGAATTCTTCTGTTACGCTGTTCCAGTAATTTAGCGAACGGGTGTTTCGATGAACAGAATATTTATTTGCCCGACATGTGGATGAAAAGGATGCATTAAACGGAACCAGTTGTCCTGGTTTTTAAAAATTGCGTAACAATAATAATATTCTTCGACATAGAATTTAGCGCAATATCACTTCAACGCGAAAACCATCTCATAATCTCGTTTTATAGTTTAATTTCTAAATTTATAAAACTGAATTTGCTTAATTTATTAATTTCTACATTACAAGTTACATTTTTGCTACCACGCTGTTTAGCGTAGTGATGTGTGATACATTTTAAAAAGAATTTATACTCATTTAACTTATAGTTTTACGCACTCTTACAAGATTGTTTATCATAGAAGATTGTTATGTTAAACCTTATGAGTTAACGAGAGAGGTTTCAAAATTATTATAAACGTTAAATTGTAATTGCGTTGGTCAGAATGACGTAGCAATAGGTAGCAACAATATAACGGAAAAATATTTTGCCATTGTCTAACTGTACACCCTCACATTCCCACAATTCTGTTCCCGAACAGCTTCCTATTATTCTTAAGTATGGAAGCGGATATATACTTTATATGAGGAGATATCTTTCACAATGATTACAAGGTAATAATCGTCTTTGAAGGGTTATTCACCATTTTACGAAGTGTTATGTTAAATTACTCCTCAGTAGGTTTCCATGACTACGGTTGTTTCCTCATTATTATTTTAGAAAAAAATAACTCAGAGTTGACAATTTCTTCTAATTTATATCGAAAATTTTATTAGTTTCATCATTTCTATACAAATTTCTTCGATAAAAATATTTTGGACATAGAAGAATTTGTTTTCAGTTGTCTTCTGGTGCAATGGTTGAGTTTCTTCTGTAAACCAGATTTTGTTGTATTGATGTAAAATAATTTGTCAAAAAACAAGTTAAAAACTGTTTATAACCACAATAAACTAATTTACTCTCCGGAATCAAGCCAGAGGCTATCCCATCAATTCCGATCTAGTGCTCAAAGGCAGAGGCGGATCTAAAGTTTCAGCACAATTCTAAGATAAAAATAGTTACGTACATGTTATAATATTAACAGGATACCAACAAATATGTATTTAATAAAACACAAAAATGTTATTTCATAACGATGTAAATAACGATTTATTGTTATTGCTTTATTTCGTAATTTGTTTTTCTTTAATGATTAAAAGTATTTTGTCTTCTCTTTTTGGGAAGGAGCATCATATCTTCCAAAAACTCCGCTTCGCCCCGCCCTTCACATTAGCTTTTGCCATCAGTTACCATATACTGCTTTTGTCACCTGTGCTCGTTTTCGTCCTTCCCTCTCCCGCCCCGTAAACTAGTTGTATAGACCACTTGGGAGTCATTTGCTGCGTCTGTTGACACAGTGATCCAACGCGCAGGGGGTTGCGAGTGAGTCTCTTTCCTGCAAACGAGTGTTTAATCGGTGCTTCGGTCACGTGGCGACGGAGTGTCGGAGGCGGCGAAGGGGGTGGCGTCGAAATGCGCCGCACAAAGGGAGCATTCATGAATATAGATGGACAAAAATCATAAAAACCGACAGCGTTGGTCTAGTGGTAGCGTCTTTGCATCCACGATTCAGGTGACCGGTAGAGTGTAGGTTGAAACCCTACTCGGCCAAACTAGGTGGGGTTTTCAGCTGGGGATTTCCCTCATCTGCTCCAGACAAATGTCGGTTCGGTACTGTAAGTTCCACTGCAACCCAACATCTCTCCTTCCCGATTTCCTCTCCTAAGTCCAACGGTTAGGTACAACAGCAGGTGTCATGACCTAAATCTCGCCAAAAGAAAATAAATAAATAAAACCCATGAATGTTGACCCAGTTTGCAAACCTATACCATTTGATGGGATAGATGAAATTATAAATAAATAAATAAATAAATAAATAAATGTATTTTCAAAAAAGCAGTTACTGCGTCTGACCACGTGGAGGACAATTAATTAATTTACTTTCCGGAAGCAAGTCAGGAACCATCCCATCAATTCCGATTAAGGGCCCTAAAGTAGAGGCTGAAAGTATAAATAGTTAGCTAGCGAGGCAAATAACCCTATCAGCTAACTAGTCACAGACATACATCCCCTATTGATATCAATAACAAAGGTTATCCATTTTACAGCAGTACAATGAAGATAATAAAAGTATGACAAATCCTCGAGCCCCAGTGGTCAAAAGCGTCTTAGTCATCAGAGCCGAAAGATCTAAGCCTGATGACGGACTTTGAATAAATGAGTAGTTTGAAAAGTTGCATAAACAAATACTCCTGTCAAAATGTCCAAACATGATAACTTTAATAAAAATAAATTTAACTTAGTCAAAAAAAGTAATATCGTATTTAATATTTTGTTTGGGAATGTCTCTTGGACACTTAAATATTTTCTCTAATGTGTAATAGCAGTCACATATTGAGGTGGTCTTCGTACGGAATTAATACGTCATTTATGACGTGTCAATATAATATATATTTATATATAAAAGGTTTTTAAAGTTAATATAGAAAAGAAAACACATAAAAGCACTCACAAATTGGACCAAACAGTTTCAGCGCCCAGATTTTTTTCCTACGTGATTGAGGAAGGTTGCACTCCCCAAACTGTTTGGTCCAATTGGTGTCTTAAATGTGTTCTTTCATAATTTTCATTTACTTTAAAAACGTTAATATAGGCGTATCAACGTGTATCTATAATCTCATAAGAGGACCACCAATATTTGTCCCTCTAGATCCCGAAAACGTCCCACTGTACGTGGTCGTGATCGAGGGGACGCCAAAGTTCCCATCACGTGGATATGTTACGGCCTGTTTATTCGAAATTGATTTCTGTCCCTGGGTCCCTCAGCATGTCTCTCTCTCTCTCTCTCTTTCTCCCCTCGCACCCTCACGGCTCCATTAAGAGTCCATTACCCGCGAGGAACTGCGTGGGTCGGGAAGACGCGGCGTCGCTCGAGGTCCCTGCGGCTGACAGCCAGGGTGGCAGGAAGGCGGGCTGGCGGGNCAGGGATGAAGCGGCGGGCAGATGCTTGACAAAGGGATCGCGAAGGGCGCCGACGAAAATGGAGAATTGAAGATTATGCCACTGCTGCGAAGAATGGAAGGCTCGCATACCGAGCTCAAATGCTCGTACAATAACAATTGTAAAATGCAGTGTGTCCGTAGGAAAAAGTGTTTTTTATCCTGGGTGATTTGTGGTGGCTACATATTAAAATCGTGGTGTCTTTTACGTAAAAAGTATAATCTTTTGTGAAAAGACCTGTTTCTGCTATTATACTTAATATATTGTAAGTATAAGAGAGATTCGCAATGGATCGAAGTTATAGACTAGAAACTTCCTACAAACCCCGGGCAAAGATGAACACCTATGGATGGTAACAGGAGTGAGTAATATTAAAAGGAGAAAAGAAAATATCAACAAGGGAATGAAATACAAAGAAGGGAAATGAGACTTTCATGACCGAAAGTGATAAAAAGAAATAAAGAAGATTACAGATCTTTTTCTTTAATTGTATAACAGATGAAGTCGTGTAATGACTTTTCATGCGAACACGACGCACACACAAAAGAAAACTAATGTAAGGAAATAAATAAATAAATACTTAAACAGATACCAAAAATTAGGAGCATTAATACAAAGATTATTATCTGGAATCTGAAAGAATCACAATCTTATAACCATGAACTATTATTATTATTTGTTTAAAATTCCAAATCAAATTGGGTGTATGATTCGATAAAGTATGTAGTTCATAATTTGTCTTCTATGCGACATGGGTCGATATACTTCGATAAAGTCTACAGAATGGGTCCGCTGCTTCGTACTCTCATAATCTACTCGCCGAATCTATTTTTCAAATTTGTACCCAGGACGCAATTCAAAAATCAATTACGAAACACAAAATCACTTCCCTTCTTCCATTCCATTAGAAATATTAGATGCCAATTCTTCCTTCTCTACTCGACTTTTTCTTCATTACTGTAATGCTATTTCCTTATTTCTTTTGCTCTAGTTTTTTGGCCTTCCCTGGAGTCTGGATCCTTGAACCTCGAGGGTTTCCACTGAAGTGCAGGGCATGCTATATCATTTTGCCCTTTTCAAAGAGCCCTTACGCAGGAACATTGTCTTTTTATTTCGACACTTATGTACTCGTGGTTTGTGCTACGGAAAATTTGTTGCAGATAAAATTTGACTATAATATCATGAGAGTAAAGTTTTATGTGGGAAAATACTTTAAGAAGTAGTTAACCACAGCTTTGAACCGGCAGCTAGCCATTCTCATTTTTATCACCAATATATTACGCTTATCTATATTACGCTTTTGTTTCTTACCTCTACTGCAGCATTGTAGCTTAGCATTGAAGCAGTAGCATTGATGTCTCCCATCAATGTGAACACAAATGTTTTCTTCATCTTTTTCAAGACTTCATCAGTTTTATCATCAAATGCTTCTTTACCTTCTAATCCTGCTTCTTCAATACCAATGCATTGTTGAACAATGCAGACTTACCATTCCGCAATTCTTTTACGTAGTATTTGTAAATGGGAAATGTAGCGTGCTATTGAAGCTAATCTACATGGAGCGATAAGAGGTGGGAGTTGGATGGTAGACAATTGTTAGTAGGTGAGCCGGTTAGCTGGGTTTACAAATGACTTGGCCCACGTAAAGGGGTTAGTAGGAGTAGTTAGTAATAGTTAAGAGTTATTGATACTCGGAGGAGTAGGAGCTGGACATAAGAAGGAGGGTTCGCTTTTCAACTATATCAACTAGGACATTAATGTGAGAAGCTGCAAATTATTTCTGGCTCCACCGGAAACTGAATCCGGGATGACTTGGTGACGAGCGAGAACGCTAACACCTGAGCCACCGAAGAGGTATTATGCAATTGAAGTGTGTATATATCTTCTGATACAACATAGGAGCACTTTATTTTCCCACTCAGTGCAACTGGAGCTTGGAGAGTAACATCCCGTAGCGCGCCGGATTACATAAAATAGCGGAAGAGTAGCTTGTAACCTCCCTCAAAATGTTCATATAAGTTTCTCAAGTGTCAGTAGTGTGTTGCATCGAGGCAAGAAAGTAGATAATCATGACAAATGATTTATATTCACTCAAAAATCCGAAAACTTATATTCCTGGGATGTAGTTATGTAAGTTCAGAACAAGTGTTGAAAGGAAAAGTATTTTTACAACTTTTTTGTTTGGATTCTTTTCTTTATACCAATCATTGTTTCATATCAGGCCAGAACTTCTTTTATTGATGATTGCAATTTTTAGATTTGCTAACTCTACTTGTTATTCCGGTTTTTATATAGAAATATGGGCGTCTAAAATATTCATGTTTCCAAAGTCACTGTTAGATATTAATATTTTCGGAAAATGTTTCTTAAGGGTAGAAATAAATAAAGATAAATACCATTGTTATATTAACTTTCGAGTACATAACTCTTGAAGAAGGTTCCTGGAATATGAGCCGTACCCAAAAACACTCTGGAAGCTATGGGAAAGGACGGCGTTTTGATTTTAATTAGTGAAAGATATTTAAATGGAGGACCACATGGAATACCATGATTTATTAAACTATTACAATTTAAAAATATCCAATACTAAAACTTAAAACTAAAGAACATACGAGATTAAATTAAATATAAAAAGATGCATGAGAATATTCAACAAATATTTGATTACATGTTATTGAACTCGTCAATAAACACAGATTAAACTGATCACGCAAGATCATACAGTTCGTGAGATTTCCACTGGCCAGTGAAATGCATATGAGCTCATAGTTACGAGTTTGTAGAACATTTACCGTTGCTCATTTGGTGTACAGCGTCCCAGGCGGCTTGGAACATGCACTAGGCACTGATGGACATGGATCCACCAACAGTATTTAGAGTTTTACATGATCTCAATGGTGGAAGACAGGAAAGTCAACCGCTGCAGAGTTTCCAGCCATATTCACGACAGTTCCAGATGGTCGCATATTCGTTCAAAGACTGCTACATCACATGGTTGTTGGAAATATATAGTTCGACCTCACGCGCTACAACACGCTTCACACACACAAAAATGTTCATAACGGACGCAGTCACGGTTCCAGCTGCACTCGAAGACGTCTCGGGAGAGAGGGGTGTAGTGAAGCTACGGGGTTTTCCCTACACTCCCGCGCAAATACATTAGTACAGAATTGTTAGTGTGCAGATACAAATTAAATAATTGATACTATGTGATATTAAAATTAGAAAATTGACATTGAGATCGTGTGGCGATTTTCCATGTAATGAACAGGTAATTATATACATTTTTATCATGTAATGTTTGGGAGAGAATAGTACTCTCTAGTGGCAGATTGATGTAGTTAAACCTTTTAGATCTATTGATAGTAGTAAGATAATATTATTAGCTTCTGGTGGAAATGCACCAGTTTCATATAAGCCGATACATCGGACGATAGAAAGTATTGATCCACTATAAAAATAGTGAACAATTAAGTTAAATGTATTCTTCATATGATGAATTAATAAAACGGAGCACTGTCGCTGGGTCTTAATAAAAGCAGTCATGTTACACGAGAGCAATGCTAAAACCCGACGCTCCCTCAGTAGCCGATGTGGCCACCCCGTCGCCGTTCGACGCACAAGGCTTTGCTACTGTTGGTTGTCCGTGTCCGACCTTATCAAAGTCCGGACTCGGTGATTAACTGGTGCGCCCGTGGTAGGGGGGGTACTCACCCCCCTGCCATCCTCAACCCCTCAGCCGTCTGCTCTGCTGCCTGAGTCGAGGCGCGCACGCGTCACTCAGTTTGCTTTCCCCTAGCGTGCGAGAGCGAAAGTTGTCTCGTGATTCATTACTCCTGTTGAGTCCTAACAAGCTCTATTACTTATTTTCGCCTTCCAAATAATTCGTGAATTTCATGATATCTGCATTTTGTACGATCTGGGAAAGGTATTTGTTGCAGTTGGCATGTTATGACCCGTGGCGATGATTAGGGTGTGTGTGTGGGGGGGAGGGGGGGGCAGTCAACCCCCCACTTTTTTAAATAATAAAAATTTCGTTATTTTTGTTAATAAAACATTTCAACATTAAGTGAAAACAACAACAACAACAACAACAAAAATAATAATAATAATAA
>NNCF01129802.1:639281-717472 GCA_002313205.1 Laupala kohalensis | reverse complement strand
CCCCCAACTTTTAATACCCAATCGCCGCCACTACTATGGCATGGATAAAACCAATCATTAGCACACTATAGTTAGCTTGAGGTTTCAGATGTTTTTAAATTCACGGTTTTGTATGAATAATATTTAATAATAACAATTTTTATTTTATCGTCTGAATAGCAGATTGTCCTGGGTTTTGAGCACTTTTCGTAGCTCCAACCAGGATTCTTTTCTACATTCCTAGGTTGACAGACCCATTACATTGGTTACTTTGCAACAAAGTATTGAACATTTTCTCCATGGTTACTGCGTAGACATTGTTACACAATCGTGTAATTGTTTAACCATCTCATTTTCTTGTTGGAGTCACTTTTGAAAAATATTTTTTTTTTATTTTCTCTGTTGTCTGCTACAAGTCTACTATTAAATTTCTAATTAATTCTTGTTACTGGGGTACTGTTGAAATTTTACATACAACTCTAGTTCCGACAAAATTATAAAAATAATAGTTTTAAAATACTTATAAGTATGAAAATATTAATATTTTTTATACTACACATTATTCTGATACTAAAATTTTGCCAAATACACCACTTCATTTTTTTAGTCACCCAACTGTAAATAGAAGCTTGTATAGAAATAGAAGAGGGTGGCCGTTTGACCAAACTAAGCAGCAATACCTAAATCTGTTGTATTGCAATCACATCAATTTTTGAAAATATAGACGCAAGATTAAATAATTGGCCACTTCAGAGACGCTGAAATTTATTTTCTTACAATAAACCATTATATTATTTGATAAAATAATATTAGTAGATATAAAGAATTTTTTTTTGTTAATACAACTCCAATTTTTTATGTGAAACTTAACGAGGAGTCAACATAATCTCCTAGATGTGTAATTCAATGACGTTTTCCTTGAACAAGTGGGGAGGGTTTATGCAAGGAAGGTTCGCGGATGGTCCTGAAAAAACGTAGTTGGAAGACACGTGAGTACTGAGGGTTGAGTATTGGGACTACGATACCCATCAGAACGTCGATGGTCAGCCTCAAACGATACTCCAAATCGTGATCTTCCAAATTTCAAGCAGAGTGTTGAACAACTCATGTTCCGAATCAGAATAATTCAAATTGTACACTCAAGGTCCACATAGGATAAAATTGAAATTTTCTTCACTAGTAAGCTGTTGCTGTTTTATCCAAAACCTTCTTAATTCCGATGTCATTCTTGAAGTCGACTATTGCATAATTTTTGACAAAACTTGAACACGATGGTCTTAATGTAGTATTTGATTGCTTGAGAAATAAAACGATAATCGAATGAATAAAGCAATATTGACGAAAGAATTATTTTAGAAGTTGTATGAAATTTGAATGTTCATGAAGAATTTCAATCTGGAGAGATATCGTAAAAGGTCTTTGTGTATGTTCACTTGGTATTTACATTTTTGTGCTAAATCATGGGATACAAATGAGTTCCCAGTATAAAAAGAAAAAAACTTGTAGACATCTATATCCTCCTCTCTATTATATTGGTTTATAAAAATACAATGACTCTAATATATGTTTACATCTCGGTAATGAAATAGAGCACTCGGTATTTACATGAGCACGGTTAAATTATCAAATTTATTTAGATAAGGTCTTAAAAGCATTTATTTTTCATCAGTATAAAAAATAGCATGTTTTCTCCATTGGAGTTAATTATTTCCATGTCAGTGTTACATGGGGACGATCGCTAAACCCTTAAATGAACTCATATGGCTATGTAACTTTGGACACTCTTGCGCGTGGCGTGCTTTCCCGCGCAGCCGCGTCACGAACCGTGTTTGCTCATTAGACCACCGCCCCCGGTTCGCGTGCCGTCCCCACACCACCCCTCACTGTTGCTGCCACAGCTCCGAGCCTTCAGAGCGCCAAGCGGCTTGATCGCCGAGTCCCAGTTGGGAGCAGTGCGGCACTCCATCGGAATACTCCCTCCCTGACAGGAGCCATGTCTACTCTGGGATTAGATACTTTTACATTCCTTGTCTAATTATTAAAATGATTTCTTATTTCTACAAATTAAAATGATGTAGATAATTTTAACTCTAAATATAGCACTATTCGGCGACGTACGCAAGGGGTCTCGGAGTATTCAAGCCCCCTCCTACAACCATAATAATACTTTTTTAAGAATTAAATTTTTAGTGTAGTAAAATTGTAATGAAAATAGGTCTACAAATACGCATCGACTATTTTGTGGCATCGTTATTATACCATTTACTGTATGTTTATGGACTGCTCATCAGCAGTACCCTCCCCACTCCAAAAAAAAATTTAGGAGATTCAAGTCCCCTCAAAGACTTTTTCTGCGTACGCCACTGGTACTATTTAATTATTGTTTTAATTTCCAACGAATGAAGGTTTAGGACATGAGACATACTCTTTCACATTTAGATTGAGTAGAATGTGGGGTACAGTTAAAACATGTTTTGGATTACTGAGTTTACAAATACTGAAATGACATTTGCAGTGGGTAAGGATACATCATAATTCAAGCGGAGGACTGAAAACGAATTTTTTTTTTTTTCACTCAACACGTTGAGCGCAAAAACTCTAACACTTTTGGTTACCTATTGCAAAATTAGACACTTCTCACTAACCATCTTCATCTTTTGATGAGTTGATTTCGTCTACACCATTTGACAGAATTTTTACTGCTACAGTAGAGACATACAAAGCCAACTATGAAAATCATCAATCGGTGCCAGTTTTTCCCTGTCAACTCCAACATTGGGGTACTGGTGATTAGATGTTTCCTCATTACCAATTTTTGCAACCTAAAACAGATTTAATCGATGGATTACAGCTCCAAACTAGAAGTAAACCCTTCTTCTTCACACATACATGGAAATACATAATGGCTGTCTCTGTGTTAAGACACCTCGAAGCATGAATATCACATTGAAACTGAAATTGCATTACACAGTACTAAGAATACTGGGTTCATATTTTAATAGTGACATGTACTTCTTTTTTCAATTTTATTCACTTCTAGCCAAGTTTCATTGCTAGATTACTACTAGTATAGGGAGTATAAATTTGTCTTTTCTCATCCGTTTGGCACAATTTCGGGTAGATAAAAAGAGAAGATATTTATACAAAAAACATCATTCCTGCGCACTCGCCTCCCAAAGCGATGCATATGTTCCATGAACTATTACTACCGACGAAAGACTTTCGCGCAAGTTTCTGTCCTTGGAAAACTTTTTAACAGTTCAAGATATACCCATCAAACTGTGTAGATTTAGATTCTGAACATCCAAACATACGGGCATTCATGTTTGTGTTACATTATTAAAACAACGTATTAGGTAAGAATAATTCTATGATTTTAATTTGTAGAAAACAACTTTTTGGCAGTTTAATATATTAAAATATATTGAATATGAAAATAATGGAAGATATTAATTTTTTGCACAGTATGTTTGTGGGTTATTAACATCCATAATCGTATCAATGTTAGTGAAATTGGAATAATAATACATATTCTTAAAACTGTAGCGTTTACGTAAAATAGTTGTGCAAAATGTAAATTAAAGTGGTAATATTCTGAGAATTGGCTAATTTTACTTTATCAAAAATAAAACGCAACTGAAATACAAAATTGATGTCTCAGAAACTTTACTGTGTGGTGGAAAGAAAACGGGATAATAAAAACCCCTATTTTAAATTTATATGAAATAAAAAATAAAATTTACTGTCAAAAAAGCAACAAACTGCGTATGACCACGTAGAGGATAATCAACTAATTTACTCTCCGGAAGCAAGCAAGGGACCATCCAATCAATTCCAATCAAGGGTCCTAAGGTAGAGGCGGATTTAACATTTCAACGTACTCCTAACGAAAAAATAATTCGGCACATGTTATAGTGTTAACATAATACCAACAAATATTGTATTTAATAAAACCCAAAAAAAGTCATGTATAAGTCATATACAAAAAAAGTAAGAATGTATATGAGAACCCGTGACTTAACTAGCGTTAAATTTCGAATTTTTGTTCAAATAATCCTAAGATGCATTGAAAAAATTTGTCATATTCAGTAGACAGCTCATAGAAGGAAGCTTTAGGAAATGTCCGAAGTATTAGGATTGCAACAGCTATATTTGATGTAATAATTGGAAGAATGGAATATTGGCAGAACGTGGCATAAACTGTATCAAAGAGTTGTTTGACGTTACTTATCTCAAGTAAGAGATGTTTTCTTTGGTAAGTAACGAAAAAGGTGTAGAGTGGTAATTTGATTCTTTTGTTCAGCTCCATAACAACCGAATCGACAGCTATTTACGGATGGTTATCGTCGAGAAACACTCTCTTCCAAAGCTCTTGAAATTTCACGATGCCACCCCGGGCGATCTACTTTATTCGAAAATCTAGTGCACATAATTCGCACCCTCCAGTCCGTTTGCTTATATTCTTTACAACCAGATCAGTCCAGAAACAATGCCAACCGTGTAATCGAAGCCTCTTCCGCTCACAATGATTGGATAAAGAACGAAAATCTATTGCAAAGAAAATCACTGATCGATATTGGTCTCTGTGATCGATATTGGTCCTACTAACAGCGTATTCAACATTGTTCGGCGTGAATAACGGTACTAGTGCAAACGACGACACGGGGAAATATAATAGTACATTCGTACTTTCTAAACGATACACTCTCACTAAATTCGCGGTAATTTTCCTAAAAAGAAAAGAGAGTGATGAAACTCGTGATTTAGGATTGTCTGTAGATTGAACATGAAGAGGAGAAAACGAAGGGAAACCATTACATATCAATTTCAATCATTCATTATTTTCCAAATATTTGTTAATAGAATAAGGCTTTTATCTGTAGCGGGGGAATAACTTAAAATTAAACGTGGTAATAAATTTTGAACTAGTTTTGTGAATATGTTCATCAGAAGGTTTCGTTCGTTATAAAGGTACGTGCATTTGATGATCTCTTTATGGATTTGTTCTTGATTCTTCAATATTTTTCTTACGTTTCACGTACCATTGTATTTGTTAAACATTGTAATAAATTTTGGTCTAGTTATATGAATATTTTCGGTAGGTAAGTTATGTTCTTTATAAATTTATGTGCATTTGATAATCTCCATTAGGATCTGTTCTTGATTCTGCATACTCTTCTCGTACTATTGTATTTCTTTTACATTTTTGAATTGTCCATGAGCGTACCCAATAGAATAGAATACCCAAAGAAATGAATCAGATCGTGAAAAAATGCGGGAGTTTGTTTCAAAGACGTAGTTTTAGATACTAGAAGACATATCGTAAGAACTGATAATTTCGTTTCTATAAAAGTAAAGTGCTGTAGGTTAATATTTCGAAAGCAGAAAGAGCAAACAAATCTCGGTATTGCACTTACGAACGTTCTCAACGGGACCTTGGATGAAAATAAACTAACGATATAGAAGAAGCGTACACGTAAAAACTATTCCATCACATTGTGATAACATCAGGAAGAGTGAGAGGTAACCAGCGTTGTAAAAAACGATTGTGTTTTTTTAGTCAGAGCGCCATGAAAATGTATCCTGGCCCGGGTTTTTCTCCGGTTTTCCTTCGGGTAGTGGCGGATTTTCCTTTAGGCGAGTATATCATTGATACTTTGTTTTATTAATCTCGAATTTTTACTCGACAAATTTCTACAATTTACTTTGGAATAATAAGTGGATAACAGGACGTATAAATTAAATAATTTCTTTTATAAATATTAAATCCGCCTCTGCTCTTGGGCCCTAGATTGGAATTGATGGAATGGTCCCTTGCTTGTTTCTGGAGAGTAACTTAGTTTATAATACCCCACGTGATCATACGCTGTTTGCAACTGTTTTGACAATGAAGTTTATTTATTTATAAAGTTTATTTGTTTATCATCAAAAGAAAAAAAATGAATCTTCTGAAGTATAGAAAAATAAGACGAAAAAATTTTTTTATGGAACTTTTCTCTTCAACAAGGGAGAATTTAGGTTGTCTGATTTTACAACCTTATATAAACGACAGGATGTTACGATGTTCATCAATTGTATCCGGAAAACATTTGCTACAATGTAAAATGAAAAGATTTCATTTGCTATAAAAGTTTTCCCATCCTGCCATGACAACCAAAATAATAAGAATCCCTCGGAAACTCAGAAATTTATGGGAGGAAAATGCGATACCATGGAAAAACAAAGAAGTTTTATTGATTTATATAGTAATGGTAACAATATCTCATCTTCATATTTGAAATACAATCTGTATTGTTTTTTCAAGGGAGAAAGGAGTTCTTGTGCTCAGAAAATAAGCTGTCAAAAGACTAAATGAAACTTGCCGCTCAAATTTTTACGACTCAAATTCCACACGAAATTTCCTAATCTACCAGCACAATTTGAGTACAATATATGTGTACTTTTGTATCGCCTTAAACTTTTTCTTGCAATAGGTTCTTTGAATATGTTGTTACTTTTATATTGAAAATATGCGACAATTTTCTGTATTGATACTCAGGATTCACGTATTTTGAGATTCCACAGTGTGAAGAACATCTGTCGATTCTCAACCTGGGGCTCTCTCATCGGCAATGGTATGAAATGGGTCATAACGAGACACTTAACCTCTGCTGAACGTTCGAGAAGTAACGTCTTCACACGCCGTTAGGCGGCGTAACTGCTGAGACGCTCAACTACGTTCGTCCACATCATCTTCCTGAACCTCCTTATCCTCTTTTCCCCTGCGTCTCCTATCCAACCATCGTCAATATTTTCTCCGTCGTCAGTCATACATTTTTACGGAATTGTGCTTCGCCTCACGTGGATTAGGACGATGCCTTCTTGAACTAGGACATTTCCCTCCCTTCTCCCAATCTTTTTTTCTATTCAACTTATTCCAAGAACAGTTTGTCCTAACCGAAACACACGTCTCGTGTCCCAGATATTTGTTCCAATTTTAAAGAAATCTTTACCCTAAAATTCCAAATTTCTGTATTGCGTGAAAGATTTGAAGGTTCTTTATGTAGATTTGTTGTTGAGATCCAAATATTTCGAAATCTTTATTTTATAAAAATTCTACGTTCTTGACGTCTTGTTAATTTATCTCTAATTTCTTGGGATTATCTCGCAAATTAAAAAAAAAAAAAATCTCTTCACACTTGCCAACATTTGAATATGAATAATATCATCATCAGGATTACAATATAAGTATAACGTGGAAATAAATATACAAAAAATGTAGAGACAAAAAAGAAAGTAAACTTAAGATGACAAGAACGTTTCAAATATTACATAAACTAAAAAAATCGTGTATTTTCAGTACGTGATATAGTTTTTGTAAATTGTGTAATATTTGTTTGTAATTTTCTAAAGTTTACTTTCTTTTTTTGTGTTTATAAATTTTGTGTATATTTTGTGTATATTTTCACATTATACTTTTATTGTAGTCCTGATGATGATATTATTAATATCGAAACGTTCCGCAAGTTCGAAGAGATTTTTGATTTTTTAATTTGTTAACTTACATTTTCAAAGCACCATGGAGGATAAAAGAAAGGTTATTTGAGCAAAAACTCGAAAACTGAAGCAAGTGAAGCAAGTGAAGCCATTGGAACTTGTATACAAATTTGAAACAGGAGTTTGCCATTACTAATCACTTTTTTTCTTAGAAAGTGTCCAAGATATATGCAACTGAAATGCAAAAATTGATATGTCTTGATAAAGTAAAACTAATAATGGTCAGTACATATGTACATCAATCACAATTTTCTCAACGTCATGAAATATTAAAATAAGTTACGAAAAAAAATACAATTGCTCACTTTGATTAGCGATGAAACTACATATAACAATAAAACTTTGTTATTATTTTATTCGTGAAATTTCGTATGATAAAAATCAGTTGAATACCACGTTGTATTTAAATGGTAAGTACCATGAAAGTATTGATTTTTGCTATTATTGGAATATTTGTTCGTTTCATACAATTCCAATATTTTATAGTTTCTGCTCCCATTGATTCACTTCAATTTACAATTTCCGAGTAATAATGTTTTACTCTTCCTTTCTTCTCAACCTTTCTTTTATCGTTCAGCAGCAGCTGTTCTTTTTGGCGGAGTTCTCCCCCTACCCTTCTCCGATGGATAATCCCTCCACTACTCCTTACTCTCATGTGGGTGTAATAAAATATTATAAGTGTAATTATGTGATTGAGCGCGGGGTTTAAGTGTGCGTGGAAGCGATTACCCCCGATCGCTGACGATCTCTTCGCTCAAAGCTATACCGATAATGCTGCTGTTGTTGCCATAGCGCACGGTAACCAGTGGGTCGAATTTCGATTCTTGTTGGTCAGTATGTNATTCTGAAAACATAAATCTAGAATGACGATTTTATTTCCGTGATCGTCAATTCACGACCACTCTTCGTATACGAATCTATTTCAACTATTTGCATGGCCTCTGAACTGTGCTGAGTATATTTTGTACGATACAATAGCAATCGCTGTAATATATGTAGTCCAGAAATGAGAAAGATTACAAGCACGTAAACATTTTGAACAGACAATCGAGATATTTGAAATGTAAAGAAAATTGCAAATAAAAACATCTGCGGACGAAATTCAGAACTATTTGCGCTCCGAAAAATCTCTGAGAATTCCTCTTTAAACTCCATCAAATTTTTTTGAGTGAATTAGTAGAAAATGCATATACATATTTTTTAAATAAAAAAATATTCATGATTATCGAGAACAATTGTTTTGATTACTCCTTTTTGTGAGACATCAATGTGTCCCTCTGCAAAGATTCTCGAAGAGTATTTCAATTTTTGTCCCCAGAAATAAGCTTTATACCACAGTGCGGCGTCCTTTAGTATTGCTCCATTGTTTTAAAATCTATATCGGAGATATAGATCGTTCCATNGAGACAGGTCATAGATACATGATAGATAACTGATCACCGAACAAACTTTTTAAAATTTAAATATTTTTATGAAATATTTTAGTCACTCAACACGAGTATAATCATTAATGTGCCATTATCTAAAAACTCGCTATTTGCGTTACGGGAAATTACTATGATAAATAATTTAATGTTAATGTTAGTCTCTTGAACACAAATATACTCAATACAAACTGAAAAATTTGACTTTTATTTAATCTCGTGGTTTTAAATTCATGCAAACATTTATACAAAATGGTTCATGACTTCCAGCCCCAAATACACACAACTGTTTATCTCTCCCTTATAGCACTACACACACACACAAATGCAACGAATTATTTCAAAGTTTTATTACAACCTCACCATTGTTGGAAATACCCTGCCACAACTATATAATTAGCTGCATTCCATTTCCTCGTTGTCTGACTCGAGTAGGGTCACTTGATTCACTTGCTGCCAATGTGATTCCGAACTATACCGTTTTCCTCCACCATCAAGAAAGTCTGAACAGTTCAACCTCACCTTTTCCCCTTCCGTGTAAGCGAACTTTATAATATTTTTCCCCGACAGCGGTGCTTATCACTTTGTCAAACGTCTAGGATAACTACAATGAAACGTCTCTTAACGGACACTTAATAGCGGGTATTACTCTATAACGGGCACTTCTTCTCTCCCCGTCATATTATTCTACTTTAGCCCTAACTTCCCAAAAACGGACAATTCTCAGTAGCGGACAAATTTTAAGGTTTCATGTAGAGAAGTTAATTGTATCTAAAAACTATTCGAGAGAGAATAATGTCTGTAACTTCTTGAAAATGTGTCTAAAAATTTTGATGAAATATAATTTTTATTATATTTGTATAAATAGAAGATTGAACAAGTTATTTTTTGGAAAATTTATTTGGAATTTTCAACAATCTCAAAAAAGTGCAATGGACCTGTGGTCGGGTTAATAATCCTATTGACAACATGGGGTACGTATTTTCACATAAGCTTCAACGTCCAGGTAGATGACCAGGTCTACTCAAAGCTTTTTCTTATATACCCCCCCTTATTTTTAATAGAGTCAATTTTTTGTTTACAATTGTAACTTCACCATTTCTAAAAACTGGTAAACATCTAGTAATCACACCTATAAGTTCGCTCCATTTAAAATCAATACATCTTAAGGATCTACTTTGTCAAGAGGCGGCGTTTTTAAATAAAAATAAGTCATTTTATATGAACCTTCCCATCTTTCAGATGATTCAATACATGTTTGCACACAGTCCCACGAACAATCACCTTAACATTTCCTCTACCTTCCTTTTCCTCTTGTTCTAAATTATTGATAGCAGGAAAGGGAGCAAAGTGGACGCACCGCACGCTTTTAGTTATTTGCCCGCGCAGTCACGATATGATTAAGTGACTGATAAACTGAACCACAATTCATTACTCTACGGTGTTTCGTTGGCCAAACGGTTTTCAAATTAGTTCTTTACCTACCACATGCACTAATTCGTATACCATCACGTTAAATATCTTATCTTACTTATGCATAAAAATAAGATTTTGCTTATATGTTTAACACCAATGATCGTGAAAACCAAGAGGGTTGCGGACTTCGTTTTTTCTTTCATGTGAGACAGAACCATTTAACTTAAAATAACACTTCATTAAAGTCTGATAAATTGTATCAAAAAGTTTTATTAGATGTTTTAGAAAACTACTCCGGTATTGCAGACGCTATGTCTCAATCTGTTCAGCGAGGCGGTCTCCTGTACCCATAAACTGTGTGAAAACTCCGTAAGCTACATTAACTCTTGCCTTCCTCTCGCGAATGTAAATCTTGGGTTTTCCGTGAAAGTTCTATATTTTGACAACGCAATAAGATATGTAACGAAAGATTGAACAATTCAGATTGTAATGGTAAATGTAAAATGGCTTTTGAATACACAACAATAATAATACTCAATTGACATATTTCCCAGTCGATAAATTAACTAACGATTTCGAAAAATTTATTTTCTTCCTTAGGACGTCGAAACGTCGGCGAATACGAACTAATTTTATTTTAATGACCTAAACTCGTTAATTTATCAACTGGTTTAATATTGGGGTCAATAACTACACATCGTTTTAGATATATTTATTTAGATATACCCCTAACTCGCGACGTTGAAGTACAAAGGAAAAAGGAAACTCAGAGGAAATCTGTCACAGACCAACTTTGTCCATCACGACGAAGAATTTGTCGTGGATCATAAGCTTTTACCGCCACACAGTCTCAAAAAATTAAAAAGTGACCAAAGGTACGGTTAAGCTAGCACTGCCGCCTGCTGCGGTTGTAAAAGATCACCACAGGTTACTTCCAACTGCTGTAGTTTGTGTTTCTCGCTGAAACTGCTCGGCGCAGCGGTCAACTCCTCTCTGGCGGGCCGCTCATTCTGTTGTAGGCTTTCAAGAACGTAAACTGTATTAAATATCAAGTATTATAACGCGATAAATTAAATTATTAACCCATAACTACAATCTTCGGACTTTAAAAGAGGTTTAAAATGTTACTAACATCCTTGTTATCGATACTAAGATATAAATGCATAACGCGAAAGTGTTTCTGTCAGTTTGCTACCTGATCACGACTGAACCACCGAACCGATCGTGATGAAATTTGATACGGAGATAGTATAAATGTCCAGGATGAACGTAGTCTAATTTTTATTTTTTTAATGTGTGAAAAGAAAGATAGAAAATGATTTTAAAGACAAATGTCGATGAAAAAAGAAAAAAATTAATGTCACCATGGATTGTGCATTTAACAAAGATAAAAAGCACCTTTAAATCGTAAAATTTCAACGAACAGTTTTACAAGAATTTTAATGAAATGATGCAGCTGCGTCGTGCCGCGTCAAGTCAATATTCGACCGGTGCAACTTCCGCGAGAAGGTGTATACAGTCACGTTTAGTATTAAAATTGTATTATTTTTAACTAAAAAAAATAGGATGTTGTACATCTTTGAAAAAAACAGTCAGTGAAAGTATTATGATCTTATAATTCATAAATATATTTTATTTTTTCCTGAGTAAAAGAAGATTAATAAGAAAAAATTCTAGATTCCCAAGAAAAATCCCAGACAACGCAGGGTAATCAGCTACCAGTATAGGAAAAGAGAACATTTAAATAAGTAAATAATAAATAAATAAAATAAATTTATTGTCAAAAAACAGTACAAAGAATTGAAATAACACTAAATTCACGATTTATTGTTACAATAGACCCGCCCCTAGACAAAGCCTAGAGAACCTGTATGATAAATCCGCCTCTACCCGAAGGAAAACCGGAGAAAAACCCGGGCCAGGATGGGTAATCTAAGTATTGTAAGTAATCTAAGCATTGCGCTATTGTGTTTTAATCATTATTACGATTCTGCACAAATACACCATCTATACAATCAACCGCACGCTACGCTCAAACTCACATTCTTCTATCATCATCTTGAAGCAAAACTCTCTCCTTGGGACGAAACGTGATTCTTGGAAGCAAATCCGAACTTGTTACTGCGATAACAAACGATAACAAAAATTTAACAGAAGGCTTTCCAAAAGGAACGCAGAAACCTGCAAACATTAATTATTAAAACCCTTAGAAATATCTGGCAAATTAAAATAGCAGTAATATACTGACAAGGAAATTGACAACAATATTTTTTACGTGTAAGACCGTAAAATATAAATTATTCAGTAATTTACTCACCCTTTCAAAATCTACTGTACTTTGAAAATTCTCTTAAATTTATTTATCTCAGAAACTATCAAATTTAATAAATAGTTGTCATCTATTTGCATAACTTCCATGTTCCTTCATATTTTATTGTTTTGACAGTAGATTACGAAATATAGATATCTGATGTGATTTTGTTGTTGAACTTTAAACACCTATATTACTTCTCAATTCCCCTAATAAAGCGTTTAAATACTTTTGTGTCTTGTGTCCTTTCTCTGTCTTGATGTCATTTTGTCTCCTTCGGGAGACATTTCCGGATATGTGTATCTTAGTGATTTTTTGTTCCTATTAATGTGTTCTATCATCCATTTACGTTTTACATGGAGTTTCGAAACACACTGTGTATCCAGACGCCCGTCACAAGAAGAAAATACAATTCGAACTCGTGCGAACGAACCATAAGAAATATTTAAGATAGATTTCAGACATTCCCAACATATCAAATGGGGTATAAAAATTAATTTTATATTCAAATATAATTAAAATGTAACCATTGACTATATTTGAAGGGACAGTTGAATGATAACAGTAAATGTCTTTGTAAAACTTCAAAACTTACTTGGCTAAACTATGCGTTGTTTTATGAACCTGATAACAGTGCAACAAACTTTCCGTATACAATTTCAATGTATTTCTTGTGTGCTCATATTGATTAATGTCATATTTTCCTTCTGACGACTTAAAACTTGGTAAGTTTTGATGAGTTTATGAAACTTGAAAAACGTTCAGAAGGAAAAAGTCATTTTAGTAGTACTATCACCGTGAACTCTATCTTTCATTAGTCTTTCAAAACCAACGACTTTCTTATCGAGAGAAGTACCACTTTGTCTTGTGCAATTACTGTGTTAACTTTGTTCAAGATAAATGTCACCACTTATTGTAGACCCGCTCTTTAAACGAGAGTAATAAAAGAAGTTTGACATTCATTCCATCTAACATATAGACATGATTACCTAATTCATTTTGCTACATCTTCTCCTCGCATACGAACAAAGACAAACAAACAATATTGCGCCTTTTCAAACCACTCCACATTTTCTAATGATTTCTTTCTTTTCTGGTTTACGTCTTTCCATTTTATTTCGTCCATTCTTTCTTTCTTGCGCCCTTCTCCACTTCCACATGGAATGGATAATGGTATGTTATGATTTACTTCCTCATAATCTACATGCTTATTTGATGGATATCAGCATATAATATTGAATTATGGCGATGGAGGAGTCGACAGTATTTTTACTGTTAACGACAAATATGCCATTTTTTGAATGAGTAATTGTTGTATTAGTGTATTAAATTATTGTATTAACAGTCTACGCGATTTACCTGTCATTCACCTTCCTGGAAAGGATAAAAAATCTCATTTATCAAAAAGAATCAAACATTTTATATTGTTTCAATTTTCAAATACAATTTACGTGTTAATCATTCATACGATTACGACTTTCCTTTTGATAGGTTAGTTAGTGGTAGAAAATATTCAAAGGGTTATTAAGAATATCTCACTGGCTGATAGACCATCTTATTACCAACACGCAGTTATATTGCAGTTAACAAGATCACGCAGGTTGCTTTGATATCAATCTGAGAAGTATAATTTACTGAACAATGTAAACATTCCGTAATGAACAAGTTAGTCTTAGGGGTGCAATGGCGTGACAGCATTTTGGAATATTAAAGAGATCGATATATGGGGTAATTTCTGTTCCTAAAACACAAGAAGTCAATGATCATCCGTTAGACGGTTTAAAAAACCCTGGGTATATCACATTAATATTGTACCCACCTCTCCCTAATATATAATATATGTTATTCGTAATACGGAATTTTTTGTAGGGATAAATTATATTAAAACTAATTTGTGTTTTCAAAATAAAAACATACTTCTTTATGTTGAGAGCTTGAAGGATTAAATAATTTAAAGAAAATTTCCGAAAATCAATTCAAAGACATATTTAGTATTTTTATAGGTTCCAAGAAGGTGCATTGAACTGAAATGCGATCTGAATTCAAATTATGTGTGTACCCATCCCGCATTAAATAGAATTATAAAGAATAAACCTGAAAAATTTTAATGAATCGCTCAAGTATTATCATGACTCTTTGTAACTCAGTTATATTTTATATAACTATATTTATTATAATTATATTTAAACTCATTTATATTTTTAATATCCAGAGTAAACATAATAATATGATATTAAAAGTTGTTTGCTGTAACCTTTAAGGTAACTAATTTTCTTCAGAAGCTTACTAGCTCAAATTACATAGGGTCATTTTAAAAGCAATCTTATTTGTTCTTGTAAATCAATACCAATTACTGCTTTATTTTCTTTCACGGGATGAACAATCCATTAGTGATTTAAACGCTATAAGTGATGTCATATGTTTGTTTCAAATTCGTGACAACTAATTTTGTGTCTTAATTGATGTTGTACGTATCATTATCGCTTAAGATGGGAACAAGGGAAAAAAAATTGAGTAAAAGCAAATGCGTTTTGTTCACAATTACTGGTTCTTGGTTTTATATTATGTCTCATTATAGTGAACACCCTGCCAATTGAATCACACTAGGTGGTTTTAAAAGCGTGGCCACCGAAATGGGACCGTGTGATGGAAGAGACGAGAGTAGTGCATTAAGGGACTGTTGATGACTACCAAACTACCACTTGTCTCTGATGAGGTTTGTTTTTGTGGTCGCCAATTATCTGCTCTCGATTGTCCAAAAGAACTTCGTCACGCTTTCAAACAATACGGAACAGTCTTCGAGAAATATCTGACAAATGCTCCATAAAACTTTTGACTGTTCCATGTACATTAAATTTTATTACAGTGTGTCTCAAATAAGCAACACTTAATATAAACATCGAATGAAACGAATTTACTTTCACAGACTGGATTTATCATCTATCAAAGAAATCAAAGAATCAAAGAAACTACACGATGTTTCGACCCCCTCATGCATCATCATCAGACAAATACTGAAAAAAAAAAATTATAACGGTTCTACGTGACGGAAAAGAGAAAGAGTTTACACAAATCACACAATATGAAATACATGGGTCATATACAAAATCAAGGATTAAGGCAAGACTACAATAACACATATAATATTTACAGCACGAGTACAGAGGCCCGGAATTACAGAATATCAGAAGTATAAAAAAGGTATTAAAAGGTTACAGAACATTAAAAGGCAAAAAAAGTCGTTTAATTCAATAATTATTCACGTTCTACAGACGTAATTACAATATGAAAGCAACCTTTAAGCTTGACCTAAGATGTATGATTTGATTTCGCTCCACAAAAAGTAGAAAAAATCCCCGAAAAGGTCATTTAATGGGTGTTGTCCTGGCGAGCTGTCCTTGCCCGTATAATTAGATCAATCGAGTAAGTATTAGCTTGCGTTACAAGAGTGATTTATCTTTTTTCTATGAAAAGAAAATGAATGGCATACACTTAGATTGGTTAATGAGGCGAATTAGTGAGTGCCGTTCGGAGTTCTCTGCGTCGTTGATTTAGCTCACGCTAATGAGAAGTCCAGGCACGCGACGGTTAACGTCTCCGTCCCGTCTCACCCCGCAGCTACATTTCTTCTGTTTCCCTCCTTCTCTGCATCCCTGAGCAAAGTGGACAGTGACAAATTCGTTTCCGCGGCTAGTATAATCGCTGCCGTCTTGAATAAGTGGTTATGGGGTGGTTGGGAGGGGTGCGAGGGGTGAGCTCACGTCTCTCGGTCTTTTCCTCCTTCGGCCCTCACCATGGCGTTCTCCCGCCCTCCAAATTGCGGGCTTGCTCTCTCAGTGACGGATGGCCATCGTACGCGAGGCGCTCTAATTCATCACCTCCACTCCATTACTCTCCCCTTCATTCCTCCACCCCTTCTCACAACTCGTTATCAACCGTCTCCACCAGAGGTTGCGTTCTTCTACTTCGTCGCCTACTCTTTCTGTCTTTCCCAATGTCTACGCAACCGCCAGAGTCTCCTTGATTCACCGGGCACTGTTCAAAGCACGGTCTCCTCGATCATAACTACACAACAAAATATTTTAATCAAATTAATGACGACTTATTTTCTTTAAAATAGGGAAGAATATGGATATGGGTAGGATTTAAGGTAGTTTACTAATCCGGAAACTTACAAAGCAAGCATTCTAGCATTTGCTCATAATTTCATACAAAATCTGTTGGAAGAATGGATTAGAGACTGGTTTCACTTTCTTTGTAGTTCCGACTCCTCATCAACTTCACTCTGTATCCCTTTCGCCTCTCCATTAGCACTTCCAGAAGCGATCACAACCTAAACCCTCCGAAATCTCACTGGCAAACGTTACACAATGCTAATGCGCGACTCAAGCGCAAACACGCTTCAGTCCAGAGGAACCTCCGCAATTAATTTTCGCCGGCAGCCGCCCAACCCACCTGATTAACCAGCGCTTCGTCGAGACTCCCACCGCCATCGACCCGCTCCCACTCGTCGAACTCGCTCACCTCCTTCCCCAACGACGTTTGCTCCCTCGTCAAATATTGAAGGAAGCGACTATCCCTGCTCTTTTGTTTGTGTATCACTCCGCGTTATTGTCGCCCAATGACGTCGTCGTGGCCCTTGCGCCGCCCACACACTCCTCTGGACTTTCTCAAACAAGCGACGGGGTCCGTCCGTGCTTCAGTGGGAGACGCAGCCGCTTCGGGGAAACACGACAGGCGTTCTTACGACGTCGACGCGAAGGAGAAAGAAATGCGCGTGACCAGCAGTAAAAACAATTGAGAGCTCACTCCAATTGCGCTTTCGCGTGAGGTCGAAGAGAGGAAAAAAAAACGTGTTCTGAAAATTGTTTGATGTTTATTTATGGGAGTGCATTTGAGACAACGAGCGATTTGATTGTTTTCTTTACTTCGTTGTCAGATATTTGTGTTTCTTCGATTGTTTCCACTTCTGAGGTCTATATTTGATCCAGTTACGGGATACGTCGTATATTTTCTTTTACGACTTTGTTCCCGTATTTATTATTCTTGAAAAATGATGTAATAAAACTGAGAAATGGATAAGAATTTTTATCCTGAGAAACTGAAATCATATTCCAAGAAAAAACAATGATTTTTATCGCCAGATTTTCTTTACAAATTGCAAGATATATTTTTATGGATTTTAACCTAAATTCAAAATAATTCAAAATTGATTTTGCCGACACATTAATAAAACATTTAAATACTAAAATAAAACGGGTTCGGTTTACATTAATTTCTTTTCAGCATTGTCTGCAGAAAAGTCAGTAGCTTCAAATTTATTTTGAAGAAGAATGTATGTATTGAATGAGTTACATTGAGAATATGGAACGGTAAAAATGCATTGAGAAAGATCTGCGACATTGTATTTGACCTAGCGGCCCTACAAAATATTTACTTGCACACTATTTCATCAGAAAAAAGAAACGAGTGCCGTTTCGTTTATTACGTCTTCATCTTCTACTTCCTGAGCTCCAAGCCCAATCATATGAAGTACGCATATCCAAATTTGCTTGATAAAGTGATTTGTATTGAAATAGATTATGTTTCTTTAAGATATTTGTTAATCGTGTAGATGAAATTTGCACACGAATCGGAATAATTATTTCATATTAATTTTTGAAATTTTAAAGACGTTTAGAAAATATTTATTTACGCGTTCAAGAACTCAAAGATGGAAAATAGTTTATTAATTTGTGGTATTAAAACCTTGTAATGACTTTATTGGGGCTAAGGCAATATATTGTTATAAATAAATAAATAAGATTGGAATTTATGAAATGTAAAAATAAATTTGTGCGTTTAGGCAATGTATTTAGAAATTAGGTTGACGGATTCAGGTCTTTTTGTTGATGATTAGTGATAAAATAGTAGATGGTGTTTTTATTGTCATATGTGGTGATGGAGATGAAGTAATTTAATGATGGAATTGTATTGTGGACCATTTAAGTCCTGAGGAAGTTAGCGTTCACTAACGAAACGTCGGCTTAGTTAATAGAGAGTTTCTGGATAACGTACACGCTTCCTAGCGTATACATTACGTTAATGACGCTAAGCGCGTAACGTACATGGAAAGAACTATTGTAATTGATGAATTTTGCACTACGTATCTTCGACTCAATATATTTTAAAAATTGTAAACCCCCAAATATAGTATGCGAGAGATTTGTTGGTTGTGTGTGTCATATGCACGTGCTGGTGTGCGCACAGAACAGTTCACTTGTATACGCTTGCATAGAAGTAGTTTGTTTTGGTTTTCTATTTTTTGTATGATTTGAATCGAAGGTACGCTATAACAAATGCATCGGTTACACCCAGTTCTTTCCATGTGCGTAACGCGATTAGCGTCATCAATGTAACGTATACGGTAGGAAGCGTGTACGTTATACAAAAACACACTAATGATTCCTCCACTGATCGGTTACCATTCCTTCGTAGGAGACAACAGCAGCAACAGCAATGACGGACTCTGTCCGCATATGCATCCAGAAAAGAGCTGCAGTGACGACGAAGGTGTGGGTGTCGGTGGCGGCGGAGGGCCCCCGACCCCTGGCACCCCAGGCAGCCTCAGCGGAGGGGGTGGAGCGGATACGAACGACGCCAGCAAGAAGAAGCACCGGCGCAACCGAACTACGTTCACCACCTACCAATTACACGAGTTGGAGCGAGCGTTCGAAAAGTCTCACTACCCTGACGTGTACAGTCGAGAAGAGTTGGCCATGAAGGTCAATCTGCCTGAGGTTCGAGTACAGGTAAGGATTGTTTTTCATTGTAATAATAATAATTATGTGTGACTCAGACCTCACAGTCTGCTCTTCTGTCTAACAATTTAAAACCTTTACATTCTAAAATGCAAGATGACAATTGGGAATCTTATTTACATTTAGGATTTGTAAATGTATTTGTAATTGTAGTATTTGTAAATGGGAAATGGAACGTGCCGTTAAAGTATGGGGCTATTGGAGGTAGAAGGTTGTTGTTTTGACTGTTGTTAGTAGGTGGACTCGTTACCTGGGTTTACCAACAACTTGGCCCATGTGGAGGTGTTAGTAGGGTAGTTAGTACTAGTAAGAGTTAGTGTTATTAGAAGAAGCAGGAGGTGGATGGAAAAAGGAGGGTTTGCTTTTTAGTAGTCACAGCTGTATGATTGGGACACTGAAGTGAAAAAGCTACAATTTTTTTCTTTGGTCCGGAATTGAACGTGGGGTGTCTCGATGGCGAACAAATATGCTAGCCTTGAGCCACCGGTGGGGATCTTAATCACAAATATTTCGCTATCGTTTTCGAGGTCCCCAAAAAGATACCGGTACCTGATCCATTAGACTAACAAGAAGAGTGAATTCAGTTAACGTAAATAAAGAAAAGATATATATTTCTTTCCCTTATCAAAACAGACACAATCTTATTTACATAGATAAAGAAAAAAATTTGCATAACAATAAATAACGGAAGTAAAGTAACCTGTGCCTGAATCTATTTATAAAATATAACTAATTACAAAACTATAATGTTGCAAATATTTCAGAAATTAAAATTCAAGAGAGCGAAAAATATGAATAAATTAAAATTCAGGGAAAAAATATTTCAGTGCAACATATCCTGGGTAGTATTAAAAATAAACAGAAATACAACGTGGGCGAAAAAAATAATATAAATTTATGGATCGATTGTAAAAATTATGAACGTATTTTCTATAAAATATTTCCTTGGTGTCAAAAAAAGATTTTTAACGTTTTCTTCTTTTGTATTGTGGAAGAATTGAAAAATGCGAGAAATTACACGAAAACGCTTTAAAAAACAGGCAACAAAATGATCTATTTCTTTAACCACCATCTTATTCGAGTGAAATGAAAATAAACTTTAATGGGCACTTTGTGCTTGGCAGGAGGTGCTTGACGCGAGTCCTCGTGATTTACTCGCGAGAATCCCAAAAGCGGAGTGGGAACAGATTTCAATTGTCTTTGATAGAGTCTTGCCGAGGAGCAGCGGAAGGTGGCGCTCCCAAATGAAGTAAATAAAATGCTGTTGGAAAGCGGAAGTGAACGAAAAATGTCGGAACGCGAGTGGGATAGAGAGGAAAGAAATATAAACTCGATTCGGAAATGATTGTTTCATTCAACGATAAATAATGGACATGCGTAGGAAGTGAATAGCTGAATGCTAAAAAAATTCACTCTCATAGTTAAAGGCGGAAAAAATATGAAGAGCATTTCAATGTACTAAAATGCTAATTAACTTTTTCTTACTATTAATTCCAGACTTTCAGTTTTATGCTTCATAAAACAACTCCTACTGTAGTCGGTGGCGGATCTAGACCGTAATCAAGGGTTTGAGGACTAGCCGGGGAGTATGTAATAATCATTTCAGTTTGAAAATTATGGTTTTACAACCCATGAGTATAGCTATAAAATAATATTACAAAAATTTATAAAATAATTTTACAAAGTATATCTTCAATAAATTTTAATTTTGTACAGTGAGAGTTCAGATTCAATGTGCCCCCAGCCCTTATATATAGCCCTCCTCTCTGTAGATCCGCCACTGACAACAGTTAAATACCCACAACATTTTGGAATTTCATGTGTTTTTTATTTCAGAAGCTACTATTTCACCTCGATGGTGACGATCAAGCATAATTTCACAAAGATCATTACGGTGATGAATTTTAAAAATTTAGATGTAAGGCCATTGTTTACTAGTGTTTCATCTTGAAACGTAAGTAACGACCTCAGGGAGGTTGTATATGATTTTAAAACTATTCGAATTATAACTATAAATTTCAAATATAAAAGGAATAGAACATGGTTAAAAGTCCAGAATTCTAAAAAGTCTAATTCGGCATAATTATCTTTAAATGAGCATTATTTTTTTGGTAATTGATGAAGTATGACGAAAGAATAAGTTATCTTTGGGGAATATGAATTAATGTTAGTGAATTTACACAGCTGTGATCGGATATATGAAAATTTTTGATCCATGAATCATGTGATTCTTTGTCAAAGATGCGATACTGAATGTATATTAAAAAATAATTTTTACACCTATGTATCTTATAANGATGCGATACTGAATGTATATTAAAAAATAATTTTTACACCTATGTATCTTATAAAAACATATTGCCTACATATTCTTCTTCCAGGGCGTAGAAAATGCAATATATACTGTCAAAATACGTTTTTTAAATTCGCATTTGACCTAAGAGATGTTTTATCACGAATTTTTCTGTATCATGTATAAACCACTAAGTTGCCCCATTTGGAAATTGTTCCATATTCATAGTGCTTCCACTATTTTGAAAATGCAAATAGCGTTATTAGTACTACAAATAATAATGAAAAACAAATGTAAATAGTAGTTTGATCCATTGGACAACTCGCATCAAAGAATTCAAGTTTTTGTTCACAATAAATATTTTCTTATTGTTTTTTAGTTATTGACTACGTTATTAAATTATTATCTGCATTATTCACGAATATTACAAAAATTACGAATTCACAAAAAAGCTCTATCACGAACTCTTTTTCATTCGATATAAATATTCTCAATATATTTTCAACATTTTGAACAAACTTTTAAAGTATCATTAATAATAATAATAATAATAATAATAATAATAATAATGACGTTGAATAATAATAAAGCAAACTTTTAAAGTATCATGACGTTGTTTCGACTTTATAGTTTTATATTTCTTATCTCATACTTTTGCTTCTACTTAGATACTGGGAGTTTGTGGTGGAGGTTCCCTATTAATTTGAAAGAGAATGCACTAGCAATATCCGTGAACAAACGGGGAGCAAAATGTTTCACATACACGCAAGGAATGTTTGCATGTTAAATTCGGAGAATTTGTTTCTTTCATACTTAAATTATTCATCATTAATTATACTATCTAAATTTCCCGTCATTCCAGTAAATGTTTAAACATATCGGTGTTTTCGATTTTTAATAGTAAGCGATAGTTATTATGTGGAAGGAACGGGTTCTAGGGATGTAAGCTGTAAGAAACTATATATATACGATAAGAAGAGAATTACTCCGCACATATCTTCATTTATCCGATTTTGAAGTCAACATAAATAGTACTTTTGATCGAAAATCTAAAAATGAGTTCATAGGAGTGATTGTAACATGGAAATAAATAAAGTATTGATGGGTTGATCAAAAAATTCTTAGGACGGTATTACTCGGTCATATTTCTATGTCGTATATCTAGGATCAAAGGTTCTCCCAACGAGAACCTATATTATGGATATATGATTATAGTTGAAGTATGATCAAAGCTTGTACATTACACGGTCATACCTTTAATCATAGAAATATCGTGTAATACCGGTCTTATGAACTCTTCAGTGAAAACATCGTAAAAGTTTTTGTAACGAAAGAATGAGGGAAAAGTTGCCAAACATGGTTGCGTCATTGAAATGTGAGATATATATTACAGTGAATTCAAAATCGTGTATAAATCGAACATCCTATTACGAAATTCATCAAAATATGAAACCGGCTTTTGAGAGAAAACAACATGAATATTGAAGAAAGGAGTAGTAGCTGTGTCCTTTTTGGCTACCTCAACCGCCAACGAGCATCTTTGATGGGACGTGACTCGCGCTTGCGCGTATATGTGCTCGACGATTCTCCCCGCGCGTGCGCAACGGGAATCTTCGTCCTCAACTGCTTCCACCTCCATCGCTTTGCTTGGAAGGCCTTTTGCTGTAATTCCGTTCGAAGAATTCGTCTGGCGATCAAACGGAAAGGGGAAGGGAGATACGAATTTTAAATGGGGTAGGGCAATGGATATTCGCTAAACCCGTCCGATTAAATCATACGTAAAGTTGAATGATAAAACGAAGGTTTACTTTTCTTTACCTAGACTATTTTATTGACCTGAATAATACAGCAGATACTTCTTTCCCCAAATTACATGGTCAGACGCCTCGGAGCTGCTATTTGTTAGGAGTCAAGTAACGTCCTTTCGATATAAAGTAGCTTCTTTTCTTATATAATTTTTAAATGCTGAAATCTCAAAAACCAAGAGATTAAAGATGAAACTAAAGAAAATCGTTAACACATCTTTTGGTGCTGTAAATTACGATACTTCATTTGTGTGATTTGCTCCGTCGGATTACGTATTAAAGGAACGCAAATGATATTTGCCTATTAATGTACAACATGTATGCGATGTAATATCTCTTAAGACCATAATAACTCCTGAATCTTACTGGTGATGTGTAAAATTCACGATGTGATTTTTTTTCATATAAAACAATGAAAAAAATAATAACACGTGTGATTCTTGTTGAAACGTAAGTTACTGTAAGTCTAATTGTTCGCACTAACGGGTCATAAGGCTTATGAAGGGTGAAGCGATTTCTTTCTACGATTCAAATAGAATGAAGTGTAACTCGAGTCACACACCAGTTCATTTATTTTACAGTTTGCTGAGTTTTCCTGGGAGTCTGTCTGTGGGTTAAATATGGATAAAACACGTGACTTCACAAAGGTTCGAAATCCTGCCGTCCAGATAGCAGAACAGGGCACTATGCATCGTGCAGAGCTTATTCTAAACCGCTACTACACGAATATAAAATCAGAGTTTATCTCTAATAACTCTTTCGGCATTCATAGAAAAAAAACTTACTCATGGAGATCGAGAAATGTTCTGGACTTGATAAATGATGACGCAGTAATGTGTAAAACTGAAAATAATTCCACCAAAAAAACAAAACGTATTTTCACGATGATTATCAAGACAGGGAATGATTTTTTAAAGAATAATTCACTTTTACTCCTTTTTTTTGCAATAATAAGTGCTACATTTGAATACCTTTGAATGTAATCATGGATGCTTGTGTGTGAACTCCTCAGAAAACATTTCAACACATATGTAAAAATTAAAATGAACAATCGTATCTGGTTTTACTTAAAACTGGTTTTGGACAAACTTCTCCTGCCAATATTTAAATTTTGCACATGTTAGACCTGAGTAGATTTTAAATAAAAGTTTTTACATGTACTCGTATACCAAGAATAATTAATGTGTAAATTGTACTGACAAATCAAATTGGAAAAATATTGGCACATTAACATTTTCACATTGTTTAAGCGAGAATATAAATTATTCCCTGAAATAGAATTTATTCCCTGAAGTTTCTGCGTTTCTGTAAAACTACGGAAAAGATTTAGGGAAAAGATTATTATGCAAGAAGGAAGCCCCAATTGTCATTTTAGAAATATTTGGAAGTTAAAGTTGTTTTGTAAGTGTAAAAAAGTAAAACTATTTATAAATTAATAAATATTAAATATATGGAAAATTTTGAGAAATACTCGTATTGACTGAAATAAAAAAGAAATTTTAGTTGTGCAGTACTTCCCGTATATTATTGCTCCTTTATTCAAAAAAATATAAAATACGAGAGGATATAGTTTCACTTGTTTCCGTAGATTTGATTGGTATTTTCTCATAATGCTCGAGTAAACAAATAAAAATAAAATGTATTTTTCAGACCACTCAAAATTAAAAACTATCCTCTATGTCCCCGATCTACAATTATTACACCCCCTGCTCTGAAATAAGGGTGTCTCTTTCCCGCAGTAGATTCTATTCTGTTAAACGATTTATTCCCGTTTGTAATATTCAAGACGCATCAGCTGTCGTTTTCCAATTTATTTCTATTGCATGTCAGAAGATAGCACGAACGTATCGAATAAAGAGGACCACAACACGCTGAATAGAATTATTGCTTGTGTGGTTAGATTCGCTGAAGGTGGACATCAATCTTCTTAAAAAGAATATTCCCTGGAGAAAAATACGTATTTTATTAGAATTGGATTTCTTGGGTTAAAAAACCAAATACCTTTTAAAGAATAATGCTTACACATTCAAAAAATATGTATTTGTATGAAGGTATAATTCTCTCATTTATTATATACAGTGGGAAAGATGAGTGTCTTGTTTGACTGTTAATTAAATAAATCATTGATAAGCAATCAATATTCCCTTTACAAACAGCAAATTTAACGGGTTTTCCAAGGGAGTCTAAATCAAGTGGTGAATCATTGGTATCACTAACGCCTATGCCATCGTGTCAGTAAATTAAAACCAAAACTTTTCACGTTATTCTATAAAGAGGAGTATAAATGAGCAGAAGCTCAATTTGCACTTCATTTACCTTATTTTCTCATTTAAAAAAGTCTTTAAAATGCAATAACTGGAATACCTTAGCAAACGTATAGATGTGGTCAAAATGTGGTCAATTACCCCTGTCGACATAGTCCCAATAAAGTAGTCCGCGTCCTTTCTATCTTTTGATTCTTACTTCAAACTATGAAAGCGTATCCAAATGAAATTATACTTTGAAAATATCTCATATTCTATGGAATAGAACCGTAAAAAATTGTTTTAAAACGCTCAGTCATTTTTGTGTTATTGCAAAATTATTTTGGTTAAGATGTGCCATACTACACTACCATACTACTTGTATCGAGGAGAAAAACAATATGGAGAATCATTAATAAAAATTACACGTATGGTTTTCAACGAATATGTAGACAAGTAATGGCAACAATTAACCCATTTTATTATTATTACGTTACACACCAATACCACCAAACAAACATAAATTAATTACATTTTTGTTGATATCAGTCAATTTTTAAGGAATTTAATCTATATTTGAATGAAATCGCAAAATTCACACGAACAAAGGTGCGGTTGCTCAGGAAGCTACTTAACAAGAGCTCAATATTACGACACAAATTCTTATGTTGACTGTGATAAAGGTCATGTAGAAACAAATGATTACGTGAACTATAATTACTACAAAATGCATGAGTTCAATATCTCAACACCAATCTTGTCGTATTTTTAATACGCTTAAGATGCATGCATCATCTCGGTAAATGGAAGAGAAGTACATAAGTGCGTTATGTTGAATGAAAATGGAAAACGGGACCGAGAATCGAACCCGAGAATTCCAGGTTCACGGGTTTGTGCGCTTTCCCGTTCGTTCACGATTATAATTCAACTTAAATTGATTCAACTTAAGTCTACTATTATCATTTACTTAAGTTCAACATAATTAATCTGTTACCTGGAGGTGTGATTAACAATAATCTAAGAGATTTGTGTATAAATAATTGCTTTAGGGACATAACGGTTAAGAAAGTTAATTTTTAATATGTCACCGTATTCGTTCCCCCCCATTCTCTTACATTTCTTCTCGCATCCATAACATATCGTCCCTAAAAAAGATCTATTCCCGAGTGAAGATGAAAATTCGGGGAAACTTATACTGCGAGGGAATCCGGACGTGTAAACCCGATTTGGGAGAACCGTTGTCAGCGGTCTGCTATTCATAGCGTCGCCGACAGTCGAGTGGCGACGGCGACGGTGGCGCGTCCCGTGTCAGTCGATGCAGTCTCTCTCCGTCGCCGCGGTCGCCTCTTTGTGTCCAATATATTTCGAAGCGAGGGGCGTTATTGTATCAAGACAGGATATGTTTTATCGCAGGTCGGTGCGGGGGAGTGAATAAATATCGGAGGACGTCGCGTGAGGCCGAGAACCGCGGCGTCGAGGACGGCGTCGGTCGGAGACACGCGCGTGTCCGCTTCGGCGCCGCTCCACGGCGTCGCGCGGCGTCGTTCCGTAAATCAAGGAAGCGTGTAGGCAAACGCATGTGTCCGATCGATTTGTCTTGTGAGAACATGAGCGATTTTACAGTTTTTGATACACTGCGTGGGACGCGGTTGGACGTCGTGTTGGGTCTTTGTGGAGCGTTTGAGTCACGGATTTCGGTCACATGAATATAAGTCATGCGTTGAGCTACGTTTACATAGGAAACGAATGTCAGTATTCGAGATTATATTGAATAAACTGTTACTTCAGGAAAAATCAGTACTACAAAATTTTGGTATTTCGAATTCATGTGAAATTTTGCTTCTGAATTTCTTGGAGGTGTTCACAAAACCATATTCTAGGTGTGAATACATCATCAAAAGTGAAAATCGATAACGACTCAGTGCGAATATAGCAAAGGGTGAAACCACTTCACTGAACTGAAATTCACGGAATATTATTTAGGGACGAAACATTTTTACTGTGTTTATGAGTGTCATATTCTATAATCTGTGCACTCGTCTTTGCCATGGTCGTAAAAAAAGCGTAGCACCTCACAAACAAAGTTTTTTTTTGAGTCTTCCTCACATAGTTTGATCGAGACGAATTGATCTTATTTTTACTTTTGAAAGGTAGAGATGATTTTTCTCATTATCACGAAAAGTATTTAACGTTCTTTCCTAAAATATTTCTAAATAACTGTATTTTAGTGACTGTACAAATTTTTTTTTACAAACACAGCCATCAGAACTATCAACTATCTAGTTCACGGTGAATCCAGGTGGGAAAGATTGATTAATTTTATAAATAAATTGTACATTTTTATTCATAGCTTATTGAACAATTAGGCCCAAAAAAGTAGAATAACTTCATTAGTAAAACAAAAAAATAATAATACGTGCATGATGTTTTGTCGAATGACGTCTCAATATTGTGAAGACATTCAAGTACAAACGACAAAATAATTAATCGTCATAATCGTTATTCAGTTATGTAAACGAATTCCAGCACATATAAAATATTAATTAACTCAATAATAAAAAAACCTTGTGGATATCGAATAAACACACAAGAACGATCCGGACACGCAGCATTCCTCTTAATCTCCCCTCTGGAATATATTATTTGTGTTCCAGGACATTGAAAATTCCAGCGTACCACCTGATAGAATCGACCCAGCAATCACACGCACTTTTCCGTGAGCGACCGCCAGAAGCGCGCGTGTCGGCTGCGCCACTGTTGAGGGCGTGAAGAGGGGCAGAAAGACCGCAGAGCGACAGGCGGAGCCTGGAAAGTGCGCGAAAAAAAAAAAAATAGAGAGCGAAAAAAACCTCGAGGTGCTTATTGGGCGACAAAATGTCATTTTTGCTGTCGCCCTACCACCGTCGCTCCAGGAAGTGCGGTGAAATGTCAGACTGGCGCGCACGCCTCAACCCCTCTCCGCTTCCTCACGCAGTGAGTTCCTCCCCGCCGCGCCTCCCGCAACACGACAGCGTCCTAATGAGACAATCGGATTACGCGAGTTGTGGAGGTTCCCCCAGGGACTGGAGCGCTCCCGGGCGGTGAAGGTGGAGGGGCAAAAGCTGCTGAGGGGAGGGTGGGAGTGAGCTAGCGAATTCCTCCACCCTCACCGTCACCAACACCCCCCTCTGCAAACTATTTCTTTTATTTCCTCTCGCTTTTGAATATACCTATACAGAACTTACTGACGTCATCATCACTACGTCTCGAGATGTTCCTCTCGTCACCACCTCCATCCCCGAGCGTTCGGTGATTCCCCGCCGCCGCCGCTATACAATCAATGTTTATTCTTCCGAATAGCGGCAGCGGCGCAACGACGGCAGTGCGGTGCCAGCCCGGCAAATAAGCTTAGCTGGGATTACGGGCGGAGGGAATTTTGTAACCCGACGCGGGACGCGGATGGAGAAACACGTCGCTCTGGTCCCTCCAGTGTAGCGTCGCCACCACCGTCTTCGTTCGCCCGAGACGAGCAGCTCTCTCCGGCCAATTACGCAGCTGTCGGATGTTTTACTGGCGAATTAACCGGATAGGGCACGTGCCGCGCCGAAGGACGACCGGCAGACAGGAGACACTGGACTATAAGTAATTAAACACGAGGCTGTTGGACGGCAGGAGAATACGCAGAAAATAAGCTACGACGGGGTATATAGTTCTACAAGATGGAGTACACACAAATAATTAATAGTGAAAAGTGTGCCTCTTTTCTTCAGCGTATTTAGTATTTTTTCCCATTAGAAATGCCTTTAATACTATTTGCTATTGGTCGGGTGTCTTGACCTCCCATGGTTACTCGTAAACACCGTTGTGGAGGGTATAGAACGTCAGTTTCGAAGGAGAAGTGAGTAGCCGTAAACACTATAGAATGCAGCTGGAAATGATTCTTCTGCGAAAATAATTATTTTATTGTAGAAAGATAAAATAAAATTTTGTTTCAAGTAGGGTAAAATACGTCTCAAATGAATCACGCCATGGAATCACAAACTAAAGTGGAATCATAAAATAAAATGTATTAACTGACATATATATTATATGTTATAAAAATCCCGCAATATATCGATGTAACACATAGTGATAAGGTTTTAAAAGTTATTACAAGATGGAAGAATAACAATAAGTTAGGGATATATGACAACAAAAAGACAATTTTGCGAAACTTATACTTTTCTAAGATTGGTCCAGTAGAAGCAATACGTATTAAATCACCACGTTATGGAGCTTGGATCAATGTTGGAATGTGTTTACCAATGTATTTAGTATGTCTCATCTTAAAATTAGATTACTAACAACGAACACACACATTTTTGCTTTCAGGAAACAAGCGAGATTTAAAAATATCTTATTTCACATCTTTATCACTTCGGAAATATTAGAGTTGGATTATGTCCGTATTTGTGCATGTGAACATACAATATCCGGAGAGATAGCCTAGAAACGGTTTCACTCCGTGAGACCAAATTTTACATTCATTTATAAAATAAAATAATTAATTCTTATAACAATTTGATCTTTTTTGTGGTAGTAAGTGATAAAATACTTTCTGACCGATAATTGTTTTTTATGTTATAAAACACATATTCGTATTATTTATTTTTCTGCGTATCATTCCGTGAAATATTCGATTTTTGAGATTATTCCAGGCATTAATTAGTTCAAGAAATGGGTAAACATTTTGCAAATAATTTTTCACCGCATTCACTCATATCCGTGTGAGGCACAACATAAAATTTTTCACAAAATAAATAGACGTTGTAATGTTTTCTCTAGAATTAGAAATATATTGAACGATCATATATTTTTAAATTCGTCATAAATGATGTACTACGAATTTCTACCTTTTTTTTCTTTTGAAACGAAAAATGAACTCCCAAATCAAATTAACTTAAATGAAAGAAAATAATATGATATGGACGTGACGAAAGATGTTGAGCAAAATGTTGGATGATAATGTTACAAAAGGTAAAAGAAAAGGTAAACATGTTCCTGAGAGAACACATGAGGGTTAAATACTTGGTAATTCTAAACACATAATATCTTCTTAGCTTTCGCCAAAGTACCCTTGAACTGCTGCTTCGCCAGATAACTCTAGTGTGTGCATAAACGTGTGGGCCTCTCAACGCAGAGCTGGCGAAAGTGGGAGAGAGAGAGAGAAGAGGAGAGTACTCTCGTCATCGTCCAATGAAAAGTTTGCGGTGAGGAAGTGGAGAACGATGGGGGGATAGAAGGAAGGGATGAGGCAAACGTAATGCAACAGCAACGTTCCATCATCCCCAGGGAATGTACGGCTGAATAAAACGATGCGGGGGTCGGCTTGTTAAAGTCGATTCACGCGGGCAAACTCGATTTGTGACCGCGCTGGCACAGCTCCCGCCATCGCCACATCAGCTACTCTCACTCCCACCCCTCTCTTACTCTCCGCAGTCCTACCAACATCCCAGCGTTCCGTTTCCGGTCGTTTCTCTATTCCTTCGTATTCTCGTATTATATTTGTTCTTTTGAAAAAAACTGTGTAAAAGTGGCCTCTTTCATTCCACGTCTTTATAATTTATTTTCGTTTACTCAATATAAATCACTTATTCGGGAAACCATACATGAACAGCACATGAGCAACTTCTCAAATATCTTCGGTTCTACTTATCTGTAACATTATGTTGGATAAGTGGAGTTTATCTATAAGGTTATACAGCCACCAGAAACTTATCGTAATAATCCAAGTGCAATGAAAAATAACTTGGATATTTGCTTTCTCGTAAAAGTGATTCTCCTGTACATCCCCTTCCATTAAGCATTTATAAAGCGTTTCATATTTAACTTCCCATTTTCTCTATGCTTCGATGACTCGTTTAGTCAATAAGTGTCTGAAACGTACGTTTTGACCAAATGAAGGTGACCAATGTGTGATTCATATGTTTGCCTGTTGCAGTAGGAGACAAAGTTGAATGGATGTGCCGTATCACGTCCACGGGACGACACTACTAATACGGTAAATTTGTTCTTCGGGGCTAAAACATTTGCTAAACTATTCTGTGTAGTTTATGATAGGACTAAATTGATTATTTCAAAAGAAAATTCAGAGTGACATTGATACTCTTGAATGAATCCTTTATCGCTCCCTACATCAATAAACAAAAACATACATTATAAATAGTCAAAATCGTATATAATTGTTGAAGTGACATTATAATCTCGTTTTCATTGATTTCTTTCTATTAAACAATCGTATCATTCTAACTTATAGATGAAAACATATCTTTCATAAAATATTGTTGAGAAAAAATTAAATGTTAGAATCACACCAATGTATCCAGGGGCGGTTTCATGAGTTATTTTTGGGAGGGACTTAGAATTCTCCAGGGTATGGACGTGAGGAAAAATTAAAATGTTTGGGGCAAATAGAAGATAATTTGTTTTCCCTTTGTAGAAACTTCCTTTAAATCCGCTACTGAACATATCGTATTTTTGCTTCTGTTGTTGGAAATAATTTAAAAAAATAGTAGTTAGTTTTCTTCGGCATTTTATAATTTCAAACAAAATTTCAAAAAGAGATTAAATGGAACGAGTTAAAATAAAGTGTTTATACAGGAGATGAGGACTGGGCTTCCAACACAGAATATTAAAATCTGCAAAGAGAGTAAACATCTTAGTATTATCACCGTAATATCCCAAACCGCGAGAAAATTTCCTGTAATTTAGTTTTCTGGAGAAAAAAGATGTCTTATCCGGTAGGTAGTGCACTTGGGTACTTACACTTGAAGGCCAAAATGCAAAAGCTTCAATTATAATCTGCAGTTACTACAAATGTCCGTATTAATCCTACTACAATAAACGTCCATTACATAATCAAATTAAATAAATAATTTGTTATTAACCTGACGACGACTTCAACATAAAATCGAAACTTGTGAGCATTAAATTACAAAATATATTTATTTATTTAATTTATCCACATTAATGTGTGACGATTTCCACGCAGACAAGATCCTCAGGAACGCCACACCAGACTGCCAATTCTTTGGTGGTTGATCAACAAAGATGGGTTATCGCCTAGGCAGCAAAATATACACAGATTCCTGAGGCGGATTCGCGCGAATGCTTCTTCAAAATTAGCTGAGCAAAATCGATTAAAACGATTATCACTATCCTGCAAAACTTTATAACTGAATTAGAAACTGAAGTAAACAAGCCCTGAACATAAAGCACATCTCCTTCTTTTACGTATCTGAAGGGAGAATATTGAATATTGGATCTTAGGTGGGCGTCGCAGGTTGAAAGAGGCGTGCTTCTGGGGGAGTCCGCAGGAGTGCTCCTCTGTCGCACGAGCGGCGGTCGTGGTGGTGGGGGGGGAGGGGGAGAGTCGGGGGAAACGATTGGTTACTGAGATTGATTCGTTCTCCTCCACTTCCTCCTCTCGCACCAAGTCGTCTCTCCGACGCCGTTGCACTGCTTACAATACAGGAAAAAGGCAGCATTCAGCACAACTCAATTTTAGAAATCTCTTTAAGTTTACATTATCTACATTTTTTGCGTCCCTTTGCGACTCAGTCCTTCACCGTTGGCGGTGGTGCCGACCTCGAAATTGAAAAATGATGCTATTTCTTTGGAGGAAGGGAATGGGAAAGGGCAGTAGAGACGGGATACTTTCAGTGTCCGAAATAGCTCTTGTGTTGGGAGCGTGTTTTCCCCGTGGGGAAACGTCAGAGCGACCGCGTTTTTCCATTCGAGGGAAAAGTAGCTGCGGAGGAATTTACAAGGGTGTGGATGGAACCGCGAAAATTTTAAATGACCTTCAAAAGTACTTACTTGCTTTGAATGTGGTCCACATCCACAGCGGCAGATCCACAGGGGACACGCGCCTCCCTAAAGAGATAGCAAAAATAAAGTTGTTTTTTTTACTTCGAAAAATTTATCCCTTGAAAGTAACAAGAAGAACTAATAAAATTTGTGTAAAAGAAGACGTCTTCATACGACAATAATATGACTTACTTTGCTTTTATAGATTTCCAGTCCTACGTGGGAACAGGAGGATAGGGATGCGGGATTTACTATTTTCGATATCTTACATTATATTTCAATAATACCACTTTCATCCTCGCATTAAATGCCGCTGAACTTTTATAATTTCATACATGTTATAGTTCTAGATGGAACGCTGAAACGTTTTCAGTTTCATGTGAATTACCGTTGAAATTATATTGAGTAAATCTGAAGAAGTGAATAGACTCGTTAGCAAGAACATCCAAAGAAAAAATTTGACAAAAAACAAACTATTTCACAAATGTAATTTTAAAAATGAAAATTGCAAATTAAATATATGCATTGTTTACACGTAGGGATGTCTTAAATCGTTGTTCAAGAAGTTAAATTTTTTAAATTCCGGTGTAGAGACTCGCACACCTTGGTATTTTTCTTTATGGGCACCTCTCAACGACACATCCCGGACCCGTCTCTGAAAGTGGAACAAATCTATGTTCCACCTAATGAACTAATGCCTATCAACCAAGTGCCAAGAATGTTTTTGGTTATTAAGCAGTAATATCATTACAAATATGAAGCTATTAAATTTATAGGTTGTGGGCTACTGGAACAGATTTGACTGAGGTTTTGAACATGGTTTGCCTCGGTTAAACTTTTGATCAATCTACATTGAGTCTCAATATCTTTCCCAGATTGGTCTCAGTTATCAGTCACCTGTCGGAAACATTTTGCAATTCTTATCATTTGCAGTTTCTAATAGTTATTGCAAAAAATATAAAATTTTGATGAAATTTTTTGTAAAAATGTACTCTTCTCAAAACATCCTTTTTTCGCACACATATTTCTCAATACTTTTTATTAATAGCATAATCGAAGCGGAACTTCATATGAGATCAAAGGACATATTAAAAAAATTTCGATATTGGTTTCAATTTTTAAAAGTGTTTTCATAATGTATGAAGAGTATGTATTACATTCACATAAATGGTATTTTAAATTCAACGTTGGGTATAGAACCAGTAGAATAATTTATCTCTGCTTCCTACCACATGGTAACTACATAATAATACATATTTAAGGAAAAGAATGTACCATATATCACAAACTGACTCATAATGAACTTCAAAAATATCCTTAAATTACAATAATACATATAGTGATCATTAAGTTGATAAGTTAATGAGTTTACAAATTTTTGTTCTAGTTTTACTTCCTCGTGTAGTAAATAGAAAGAATTGAAATTGTGCAAATATTTGATCGCAGAATTTGGACGGAAATATCTGTTTCGGAGAACACTGACAAAGATAATATAATTGATCTATGTGTATCGTCAACCTAATATTTTTTGATACTTTTTAATAGTTCATTATGTGTGTTGATATTATTATTTAATTCAACAAATACATTTCCTCCAAGTTACATCTATCGCTATTTGTTTAAACCCTTGTTATAAAAAAGGGGCAGCATTTCAGTTACCTTAGGGTTTCATTTTTCATTGGCTCCTTCATTATGGTTGAGAAATATATATGAGAAAGTATTGTAATGGTTTTATACCTGTAGATTATATTTTGCAATGTAATGCCTTTGTTACTCAGATTCGTTTTTCCGGTGTATTATAGTGAACTGTAATCTTCTTACAGCAGCGTTAAGTCAAATAGTTTTGGCAATGAATATAAAAAATCTACACGATAACGCAATTTAAAAATAAAAATACAATTTAAATAATTAACGATAATGTTTTTTGAAACAGATTCGAATATACAGTCTATTCCTATCAGGAAAGCAATGATAGGGGAAATGGACGAAAGGATAAACTATGTTTTCAGTACATGTTCCTTCGGACACTTATTCATTGGTGGGGTGTTACTATGGGAGATCGCAAATGTTGTCAATGCTATACATTGCTTTAATAAACGACAGATATATAGGAATAATTGCCTTATTCAAATATTCTTTTTATATAAGTTCACGGCATTATAGAATGATAACGAATCCCCGAATTTTCTAGGTAGAAGTTGTTTCATAGTTTAATTATTTTGAGGGTTGTTTCACATGGTGAATTTTCCTCCGCACCTTTCGGGTGAAACTAATACAACTTTTATTCCAGTTTATTGTCAAAATAACTTTATTCGGAATCATACAACAGTGAATTCTATTTTTAAAACTTATTTTACTCTATATAACTCATTATTGCAAAATACCAATTTTCGAACATGGAGCTGCCCAAATGAATGTAAAAATCACATATTTATCACTGCTTATAAAATGTAGTATTTATTCAACTTTTTTATTGCTGTAAGTTAATTACATTTGATGACGCTTAAAACAAATCTAAAACCCTTTTCCCCCTAATAATGTATTCATATAACGGGAATCAATAAAAATTGTGAATAAACTTCTGCTATTAATTCTCACTCCATCAAATGTAATATCGTCACATCATGCCAACTAGTGCATTGAAATTAACTTTTTGTGCTCACGTTTAAAACATTAATTTCTGTATTTTGTAATTTTAATTTCATATTTTCATAATTAGAGTTTCGTAATTACATTGAAAATGGTTTGTTTTTCCATTTCCGTGATGTGTATTACTTCGACATATACTGCGTTGCACAGAGGGGGTTTGAATAGCAATGTTCCTGCGTATTGTACAGCGATTCATCCAAAATTAATTTCGTAATGGCATTTACAAAAGTGTTTTTACAACCTTTTGCTACGTTCACGTTAATTTTTGCAAATTTATTTTCCCATTTTTAAGTCAAAATTACAAACCAAACTATAATATCGCTCATTTGTAAAAATTAATGTTATTTATTCCAACTTTCTTTGACGAGTAGGTTGACTCATGTACATTAAAATATTTATCAATACTTGTTGAAGTTAATGTTATTTTCGTTTCATTCCTCGCGCGTATTTGTTTATGAATTAAAGAAGTAATGTATTGACGGGTCACTCAAGGTCAATTCACATTAGACACGCAGTGATGCTCATGACACAATAAAGTCAAAATCGTAATTGTTGCTTGACCGGACCGCAGAACGTGCAGAGTGCAGTCAATTCTTTTCATTCTTTATCTGTGAACCAACAATGGAGGCATTTAAATGGAAAAGATCTAAGTAAAAAAGAAGACAAACGACTATTATTATGAATATTCCATGCACGTTTATACGCAAATAGATAAGGATAATTTATACACAAAACCTATTGACAGTAACCGCAAATTATGAGGATGGAACAGGAATATGTTACAACTGTATGAAAGTTTTAAATAAATATCACAAATTTCACGGGAGGAAAGACGCAGATTCTTGGCTACTTACACGTCTACAAAACGGTTTGTTGGAGCAGTGTCCATCCCATGGAGCATTGCAGCGAGGGCAACAGTGACGGGAGGTGGGGCTCCCGTCAGCTACAGCAACGCTTCTTGCAGATATCCTTGAGGGATCTTGGCAAGCACTGAGCTTCTTCCACTCAACACGCAGGGTTAGGTGTGCGCGCGGAGATAATATTCAATCGTTCTTCCATCTGTTTCCTTCTGACGTAGCACGGAATTCTTTAGATGGAAGTAGAGTACGAGGTAAATTAGTTTTGAATGATTATTGTTATTTCTTAACTAAGGACAAAACCTCGTGTTTAAGTTTTGTGAGAAATTTTGACAACTGCTTCGCTTCATTCGACAGGTTTAATGTATCAATTCTCACATTCGTCTTGCTTTCCAAAGACCAAATATTCGATACAAGACGAAGACCAAAACTGAAGACACAAGAACAAGATTTCGAGAAAAAACAAGATCTTTGCAAAAATCATCTTCATAATTATGATCACCTACTTGGCCAAACCACAGTGGAACCAAATGATAATTGGATCAGAATCTATTTATTGATTGATTAATTAATTATCACAAAATTGTATATATACCCTTATTCATGGCCCTGCCAGCTTGATATCAACCTGGCAGAATCATACTGCAAATAATGAACAGAATGAAATCAAAATTAGGTTCGAATTTTTGACTAAATTTGTTAAACAATTGGTACGAATTTCCAGAAATAATAACATAATTTTTACGTATGTTTCGTCAGTTCTGTGGGTTTTCTGTTCACCACTGATATTTCACCACAGAAAAATCAACTTCCCGTTGACTGGTCATTAGCAATCATATTGAAAAATTATATACACTATATACTAAAGTTTTAGTAAATTCAAATGTAATTCTAAAGAGTCCTCATGTAATGAATCTTTCAAAATTTGAAGGTATTTAAAAATTGCGATTTCATATATTGTCCTAATAAAAACAAATTTGAAAGTATGAGGCACAAGCAATTTTTAAAAGGCACAAAGTAACAGATTTTATTTTAGATCATAAAAATATTATTGTATAATATTTATTGTATAATATTATGAATATTTATTCAAAACTGTCTCAAATATTGGATTCGATAAAAGTATTAACTTGACAAATAAACTGACCCTCCAATATAAATTTAACTTTCGTACATAACCATTATGCTGCACATTTATCAATAGAAAAAATATTGTTCGGAATAATTTGATTTCTTAACAAATATTCTCGTGAATATTTATTCCATTAAAACCAGTGAATCAAACTTCTTCAAAACACTATTCATCGTTATTCAAAGCCACGTGTACTTTTTGTGCTTAAGTATCTTTTTATTAATGCTTTTAAGTCGTATTATAGATCCATTCATGAACGGGATATAACATATCAAAATAGGCGGCAAAATTTAACGACTTGACATGTCAAAGAGATAATGAGTTTCCTCGATACAGCCAATGAGGAAACATTTATAGTTTATATATGCTTATAAACATATGTGAACTGAGACAAACTAATTTTGTAGTATAAAGTTGCCTCCGTTTACATCAAAATTTCATATTTCAACTCATTTAGTTTGTTTTATAGTCGAAACGCGTTTTTTTAATGGGAAGATTTCTGTGTTTCTGTTAATATTATTTTATTTATTTTCATTAGTATTTTATATAGGTATATTTTTCTGAGAACGTCTCTAAACAAATCACTCATGATAACTGCTTTACTCATTCTGTCCTTTCATCGGAAAACCAGTTTCCTACAACCCTTCGTAAATAACGTCCTTTCGTTCTTGGTCTACATATCCCTGTCCTGTGATACATTGCAAATCACACAATTTTTGCTTAAAAATCTATTTGATGCTTCATATGACAGCCTATTCCCTTCACAAAGAATATCCATATTTCAATAAAGAAAAACGAATTCTTTCTCTGGGAAATTCCGAAAACAATGTTTTATCCAATATTTATTTCAAGATAGAAACGTTTTGTGTCCGCACTGCAGGAACGGCGTTCTTTTGATTTTTCTGCCTTAACACTGTTTGGCAATTCAGAAACAATTTCCATACGCATTCGCGACGTCTATTGTTTACGAAATCACTTTCAGTCGCGTAAAATGGATTCTAGGGCGCGGTTGGTCGCTTCAAACTGACTGGCATGCGGCAGGATTAGCGAGTTCCGAGTAGGGGGTGGGGGATTGAAGAGATGTGGAAGGGGAGAGTTATAGTGTTCTGTAAAATATGCGACTCGAATCTAAAATTGAATAATGGTGGAGTCCACCCTTCTCCTTCTGACAAGTAAAATGGAAGTTTATTATTTTGCTTTGGAATTGCCGGAAAAGTCGAATCTGCATATTTGTTTCTAAAAACACTGGATGAGTGGAATCTTTTGATATTCTGTAAATGTATTGTTTCGTTTTTCTGGACGATGGTAAGTATGTTGTTTCATTTATTTTGTAAATTCTTTGATTTTAGAATGTTTTTAAAATTCGCATGTAAGCTCATTCATTTAAGAGAAAAATATTTAATTGTTATTTTCATGGAAGATTAGTTGAAATCCTGGAAAGTTTCTGAACCCTTCTTTCGGAGTTCAGGACCCTTGGCAAGACAAGAATCGATATTTAGTTATCAAATTCCACACCCTCAACTTATTAATAACATTGGCGCTTGGGAACGACTCATTAATAAAACCAGGTTTTTAAATAATGACAAACTTCCATGTTTCATGCAATTTCAAATTTCTTTGTTCGTGAGATTAACTTTCACAAAAACCTTGGTTTAGCGGAGCTTTTTGTAACAATTTTCAAAAATTCATTTGTAATTTACAAAATACAAATATTTTTCTTACTGTGTAAAATTTAATTGCTCAAGTATATATCTGGTTACTAAATCCAAGGATTACATAAATAAAAATCATTATCCATGTTTTTTTCTTGACACTTTTTTTAAAAAATGGTAATAATTACAACTTACACCGTGTTTGGGGCTGGTTGTAACAGATTCGGGGCAAGTGTAAATAATAATTATTTTAGTAGTATATTTGCTATCAGAAACGGGGTTCATTTGTTAATTACTTTCACAACACACATTTAGATTAATTAATACCATATCAGTCGTATTAAAGTGTAATTATCCTAATTTTAATTTAAAGTGACATGGTGCTTCTTGTGACAAACATAATCATAAATCAACAAATATTGGTTTTTATAATAAAAAGCACATGGTGCAGTATATAAAATCTTTATTTTAACTCAAAGTAGTAACGTAAAACTTCTTAAAGTAATAAAAACTTCAATAAAAATAATAAATTGGCATTTTTTCAACTAAAAATAATGAACAAAACACTTCTCTTCTTAATCATAATCATTAAACTTAAAAGAGGAACGAAATTGTTATATCGTGGATAAATATGCCACTAGAAGATGTAATTTATTTGTTTCTTAAGTAGTTTTATATTATTTATAACTCGAGAATTAAACTTTTGTGTTATTAGTTCATATTTGAGACAAACGTTTTCTATATTTATTTAATTTCTTTTCACATATATGAAAAACTTAAGAGAATCGCAAATTATGTGAAATTACTTTCGACAATACACATCACTTGTAGGCAATGAGATTTGATTTCTTTACTTCACTGTATAAATATAAGAAATTATAGGAATATTTATAAGTAATTTGTGATTCGAATTATACCAATTCCATACGATATCTTGCATTTATATTCAAATTCTGTTAAAAACAATATTTTATCACAGTATTACGCAAACGTTTTTTATAGAAAGTCTAATATCGTTTACATTGCCTATGAAGACCTCTCGAGACTACGAAAGTTTATTGAAAAGAATGTACAGAATATTTTTGTTATAGAAGTCCAAAATGTGTATAATAAAAAAAATACAAAATATTTCTTTAATAGCGGTGTAATTAAACATTTTATCTCGTTACGTATTTGAAACGCCGCTCGATGTCTTCCGCCGTTTCAAATAGACCTACGATTGGTTGAACGAAACTTCCCCTCTCGAAGTGAAAGCAAGAGGAGAGATCCGTTGCAAACCTAACAGATCCAAAACTAGTCAGAGCATGGGACTTAGAAAAATAAATGGGCCCTTTTATGTTATCATTAGTGTACGATAGTGAAAATAAAAAATTACGTGAGTATATTTTTTACGATACCTTGCCATATCGGAGCACGTGAGTACGTCCTCTCGTAGCACGCTCTTGCGGGGCACTGGCGACGTTTACGTCATACCTTGCGTAACAAGGCAGAATTTAAGCCCAATCAAAGCTGTTGAAATTTCGTAATAAAATTGAGTGTTACTACTTACCCCTGCTACTTTAAGGCCCCCGCTCTCCGACTCGGGGTTTTTGATTCTTGACCAATTCTAATTTCAAAACATTCATTTATTTCTTTAATTTTATATAGTTTTATCAGATTTTGGGTTTAATATTCAGTGTTTTGTTTCAGGTTTTATATTTTTTTCGGTTTTAATCATATACTCATGAAGAATTCTTTACTGTTGAGTAAGAATTAAAATATCTCTTACATTATTATGTATATTAATATAAGTTGTAAATTTATATTTTAAATCCTGAGGTGACCAAATATTTTAAATAAACGAGAATCCAGATGTGAAAGAAAATTATATGAGTACATACAACTTAAATGTTTTTTTTATAAAAATAAAACTCATTTAGAGTACATTAAAAATAATGAAGATTAAAATTACATTGTAATTTTATATTACGATATAAAATATAACTTCCTTTAAATTGTGTATCGTATTATTACGTGGCATACCTCCTTTGAAAATTATAACACTTTAAAAACTGCAATAATTGTGTACTAGATCTGAACTTATCTTAGATTCCCTCCCACCTTCTTAAATCAAGATCAGCAAGTCACATAACTTCTCTTAAATGTCTTTGAAAATCACGCAAGCGGTCTGGCTTTTCTCAATTACAGTGAGGAATTTAGAGGCCAATGAATTTTCCAAAGAAGCAGGGGAGAAAATGTTAGAGAAAGATAAGTAATGAATTTAAATCACAACCAGTGAAGAGCGAATGCTAAACAATTGGAAGAAAATGTGAGTGAAATCAAGAGATATGGTCCGAGATGAAAATGGTCCAGAGGAAAATTAATCCAAAATTGGAGAGTATCAAAAAAAGTTATGTTAATCTAAAAAATCTTAAAATATACTGTCATAAATTCAACTGATAAAAATCACCTCAACTTTCTCTTGAGACCTATTCATATGTTCCACAATATAGTTTAATGTCAACTGCTGATTTAGTATCATGGTGAAGCTGTCATATGTTCTTCACACAAATAATTGTGATGATCTCAAAAACCGGCAATCAATTAATTAATTAATAATTTAAAATTAATAGTTTCCTACAAATAGTTCAATTTGCGTCAATTTTTTCAGGTAAATTGTAATTTTCGTTTTGCAGAAGTGAACTTTCCCTTAATGTGTACTTCTTTTTCTTTTAATTTCCATACAAAAACTCGATTAGTCAAGTGAAAAAAATATTTACACCTATATCTTCATATAATATAAAATGATAATGTTTTTTAGTTTGAATAAAATGCTAATGTTTTTAGTTTTTTAGTTTTTTTAGTTCGATAAGCAAATGTATTTAATTTGATGGATATTTATCAACGTGATAAAACTGTCTGAAACGGTCTAGGTGAAACAGTATGCTCTTGTATCAGTTTATAGCTTGTACTCGCGACCGGAAATTCAGCTTTCTTGGTCGTAACAATAGTATCATCAAGCAAGACTTTCTGTAAATATATATTAAAATTTTTTTATTCAATTTACTAGAAATCTTTTTATCAAACTTTGTGAAAATGAGTGAAACGGTCAGGAAGACTCCAAACCCTGTATTACGTTGGGTGAGTTTAGCTAGTACATAAAAATTATTCAAAATAATAACGCGAAAAAGATGCAGGATTGAGTATTTATAAAAAGTCAAAAGAAGAATAAACAGAATGGATGCAAGAGAGAAGAAAGTGTGAAGGAGAATGCAACCACGAGTAGTAGACCCTCCGCTGCTGCGGTCATGCAGACTCGCGTGTTCCGAACTCGTAGCTCGCGCGCCACTCGCTTATCTTCGTGGCGTATCTCATTCGCGTATTAGGGCCAGATAATTAAATTAATTGTGCCTCTGGGTACACTCGCGAGCTCGGTAACTTCACCTCTACCTCTTCCACTGTTCTCTACGTCACCCGGGAACACGAGCTGCCCCTGAGGCATAGACAACCCTCAGAGCACTGAAGAGAAAACAGAGGAATCACTTCGAGATGTGTTAATAATTATTTGACCATGTTCATTGATTTTTATCCAAAATTATAACACGAAAATTATTATTTGAGATCGAAAATTAATATTTGTCAAGAGTATTTTTAATCTATCATTCTCTTAATAAAATATTTGAATTCTTTAAAATTAAGTCTTATTATTTCCACGTAAACTACAATTGTCAAACTTAAGTTCGGAAATATATTAAACTTTCAAATTATCTTGGGAAATATTTTGATTTCATTCGTGTATTCGTGTTATCGGTTTTTTACTTATAACATATAAATTATTTTTAATGATATTTAATTCATTGTGGAATAATTTTGGGGAGAAAATGCGAGGACGCTGTTGAATAATTCTCCACAAAAGAAACAGAAAAAATAGTATCCGGCCTGTGAATCGGCTGAAGCAGAAGTAGAAATTCTCCACAGAATACCTGGCTTTCCAGTTCCGGCGTAGATTTCAGCCTGTTTGCTGAGTGATAATCATGGCAACACAAATACGCTATGGTGAAGTCATTGCGTTGCATGAGACGCTAACGGTGGCCACGGGACCTACGAGGGCGGTTGTCTTCGACGTCGGACGGGGTCGTAGGAGGGTGCGACATTGCTGATGGCGGAAGTGAGGGGGATGGTCTGCAGGGGATGAGGGGATGAAGAAGAGGGAGGGTTGGGAGACGAAAGGGGGACCGCCGCCAGGTTCTATGCCGCCTCCGGCGCCGCCAGGAAACGAATGATAAATTAATTGCGCAGGAGGATAAATAGGCAGCAGTTAGTGGCACGCGAACCGCTGCTGGTTTACAAAAGAGGGGTGACCAAAGGAGTGGTGAGGTGGTGCTCGTGGAACCTATTTACATTGTTTGTTCAAGGGAAGTCTTCCTTTGATAAAAGCTGTTACTCCATGACCACTCTATTATTATTATTGTATTCTTAAGGAATGGCCAGTTCATTACTATTAATATCTTACTGGTGTTTTGAACATTTTCGTGTTCATCTTCAAGTCCGTACACAGTATTCAGATTCATCATCAAAAAATAATTTTTTACAATATCAATTATCTGAATAAAAACTCAACAAATCATTTACGTACATCTATCACACAAGATGAACATAAATAATTGGGTGAGATTTTATTCCGAACAAAAATGATCGAAACATCGGGGAGTTACAAATGATATAAACAGAAATTTAAAGCCAGAATGAATACAATTAATACAGACATGTGAGTTTGCAACCTTATGGTTGAAGTTGCTGGTATATTTCTCAACCTTTTAGCAAAACAAATTTATTGACTTGATTAATATTTCTCATAAAAATTCTACGCTGTTTTGGAGATGCAAAATATTTTCACTTCTTGCATATTGCACCCTCCAATTTTTTTCATTATATTTAATATTTAGGAAAGTACCGTATGTCTAGTTATATTAGTAGACGAAAGACGTGACGAACTAGTAGACGAATCCTACTTTTGTTCCACTGGCAGGATGTGTAATTGAACTTTTATCTATAATACTCTTTTCAATTTAAATCCTTCTACAGTTCCTAAAATAGAGAAGCAAGATATGACGTTCAATCGGGTGATCAGCTTAGTATTTATTTAAATAAAAACATTTCAAATTAATATTTGTATATTATAACAGACATACATATGTACACAAAGTATATTTTACAAGAATGCGACGTAAGTTGTGTTCAATGAGCCTAGCTATTGCAAAAAAATCTTTAAAAATTTGATAATTAAAGCGAAATACATCAAATAATTATTTGTGATCCAAAATTTTAATTGATTATACATCATACTTATCGTTTAACATATTGTCATTTGCTATCACTCCCTAAATGCCACCCCTATTTAGTGACGCTTGTAATGACGTCACTGCCACCCACCTGATATAAATCCTGCGTTGCTAGACGTATTCCTTAATTATGAGAAGGTTATTTGAAGGAAACTATATGGACAGTTATCCACGAATTATTCTGGCGTGCACTCTACAAAGACAAAAAAATGGAAACGTTGGTTTGAGTGATTGACCAAAGTGATTTACATTGCCTCGTCGGGTATTCGATCACGTGGTCTCCGTAACAATAAGCTTATCCACTTTTTTATCACAGTTTTTAAAATTTATTTTCATGACTGACAGTCTACCTGTATACGTTGCTTTCGCAAAACAAGGATCTCACTTTATTGTTCTCTTCAATTTATTATCTACCTTGCGCTATTGAGGAGTTTCCCGAACCTAACGGGAGTTGAGGGGGATCCATCTTCTACTGCCTATCGTAGTCCTATATAGCTGACTAAGTCGTTACGTTGTATACCACAATTAATAAAACTTCGCCTCACTTCATCAGTTATATACCGACAATCCAGCACAAGATGCTTCTTAGTCTCATAATGGAGAAACCATCGCCACTCCAGCATCTGGAAACGCGGTCGTACAGCTCTCACACTAGGATTATGCTAATAGCCGCAGCAGGGGCACCACAACGCAGACGCGTAATTCCTTCGCGCGGAGCGTTTCTGAAGGACTTCGAGGGAGAAATATTCAGTTCTCCACAGTGGCCTAATGTGCGACGGCAGGCTTAGTATAACGACGGTGAATGAAGGCGGGATTTGGGTGTAATGATTTGTCCCCTCTCACATGCCAACTCGTCACCCACTGGACGAGGGGAGGGTTACTCCCGGATTCGTCACGGAACGTCGCCGGTGAATTAGGAGACCCTGTGAGATTACACGCGAGCGGACGCGTCAGTTGGATTAAGTGGAGTCGGGCAGTTCGATTCACGAGTGATTCGAATGATTCTTTGAGCAACGACTAGGGGTTTTGTAATGGAGTGATTGGAGGATCAAGAAAAGTAGATCTTCAAAGATGTACAAAAATAACAGATAAATAATTAACAACTGCAGTAGCTTCCTTTCCTCCCTGCTTTCCTATCTGCTTCAGTAGTGACGGATCTAGACCGTAATCAAGGTGGGAGGGGCTAACCGGGGAGAGATCTATAGTCATTTCTGCTTAAAATTTATGGTTTGACATCGTTGATTTTATAAATACTGTCTTTTAATAAAATAAATCAATTCATCAAATAGATAATTAACAATTTATTAAATAATGGTCAAATATATTAACTGTTTAAATTGCAAATATATATTAAAGGATAAAAATTTCGTGACCAAATTAGAATGTTTTAAAGATACAAATCGAAAAATGTATGAGCCCAGTGTTGTGAGTTGCTTCAACAAATGCATCCAATACTCATAATAATGATACAAATTTCTAATAGGTTTGCATATAACATGTAAATTTAGTGTGAGAAATTTTTGGTAACACTTTTACAAAGTATTCCTTTTACCCATTTCAATTTTATCCGTTGAGAGTTCAGATCCAGTGGAGGGGGGAGGTGGTATAGCCCCCTTAGCCCTCACCCCCTCCACATACATCTGCCACTAGGACTATGTGAATTGATATGCTATTGATATGACTCCCTCAGGAATCTCAGGCAAGATTCCGATACAGTGTAATCCCAGTAAACCAACATCTCTCTCGTCCAAGTCTGCTCCACGTGGTGTTCAGAGATGAATTCCACGAGATTTCATGGACACCAGAGAATATGTCAACTGAATCAAGCATTAACATTTTCTTATTTGATTCGGTTTATTTGTGACATGCACAATAACGACTGTTATTGAACAAAATTACAAAAACTGTTCAAAAATCAGAGTTTTGTTCCCGGGAGTTCCTGGGGTGGGGATAATGATTGACTTAACCTCCCTGTCCATTCCCGAGCATCGATTTGAGGGTCAAAAATTAGAGAATTATGGAAATTTGATTCTGAAATTTATTATCCACCAGAAAGGGTTTCATGTATTGATGAAAATAATTTACAACTGGAAAACAGTGTCGTTTAGCATTGCTACCATCTTTCGAACGATCGGGTTCTCTATCGGCAAGTCGTGCGTGTTAATCTCCGACCTCGGAAAGTGAAGTCCATCGGCGATTGGTTGACACTCTAATCCGAGATCACAGTCGTTCAGATGACGGTTAATGTCGTGTTGAATATCTCGTTGAGTGTTCGTGACTGGTCTGGATGTGGCTTGCGGTTGTCAATGCTCGCTTGTCCACTACGATTGAACACAAAAAAAAACACCAAACAACCACGAACTGTGTTCAATTGTCGCAAGACCACCGTGTGGTCATATACAGCAGCTGTATACACAAACACTAATCACATCACTTCGTCTGGGAGTTGGTGAATGTTGAAGGGATTTATATTTTTTTCACAATCTAGAAATCGTGAATTGTATATAAATAGACGCACATACAATATAACTTTGTAAGAATCTATTTTGATTAAGTAGTGATTAAAAACAGAATTACGTCAGTATTCCTTCTTAATCACATGCCAATCTTCATAAATACGAAACGTTGTCAAGTTCCTTGATATTAAAAATAAGATCTTTACAATAATAAGGATAATTCATCATTTCATCCATGTACCCTACACGTGGAGAAGATATGCAACAACTTTCGGTCAGGTAAAATGGCGACGAGTCGGAATCGAACCCAGAACTCCTGCTTTGATCGACCTATGCTGTACGGTTGGTGAAGGTGAACAGGTGGTGTAGTTGTTAACACCCATGCGATCAAAGCAGGATTTCTGGGCTCGATTCCCGACTCATCGCCATTTTCATCTGTCCAAAAGTGGTCACATAATTCATCATGTTCAAGTTGCCACTTGGAAACTCATTATGTCACTTTTTTTCTTACTTCTTCCAAACGTGGTTTGGAGTGTATTCCTATAATATTCAAATGTTTTCTTTAGTATGTCTTCACTTGTATTCTTAAGTAATGTTGAATGGAATTATTAAATGGAATTTACCAAAATTGTTGTTTCCATCACCTTACTGTAGAAATGTAATTACGCAGGTAATTTTGAGATCAGGATAAAAGTTAGAGTTGCTTATCCATCAACTAACTGAAGCATTCCCAAGAATGTTTCATTGGCTGAATAGAAACCACCTCTATTTCTCTCACGAATTCGTATTACGAACTGCGGAAGGATAATTCTCCGTACGCTCTTCCACAGACAACCCGAATAACACGGCTCTTGCACTCCGCGGCGAAGCGAAAACTGGCTAACTCAACATCGCTAAATGTGCGAATTTACTTCTTAAATTAAATTCGTCCTCGCGGGCGGCAGAAGGCTCCGTGAAGGGAACGTAGGACGAGGTCTCCTCCCACAAAGGGCGAAAGCACCTCTGCCTTGGGTGTCCATGGGTCTCATCCATTTTACATCGCCCTTGGTATCCTTCCTCTCACTGTTGCAGAGAGACGAGAATGCTAATGGCGTTACTTTGTCACTTCGCTTTCGTAAGAAGCGAGCGCCGCCACGCGAGGGGACTTTGAAGGTGGAGAGAGCCCATATACAAGATACACACTACGGTTCTCAGGGCGTTTTCTTTCATTATTCCGCTGTTTCTGTAATCCTTATGAATATTTAAACTCGGAGCAAATAGTCGCACCAGTAGCGGCGAATCCAAGAGACCACGTCCAAAGAGAAAGTACAGAGACGTACGTTGAAGCACTTGGTTAGATTTCGAGGCTGTGACGTACAAAAGTAATTTTACTACCCGATAAGTCTTCAGTATCTGAATGACTGAGCATGCCATTTGAATATCAGTAGTGGGGATAAAAAATAAATTAACACACGCTTTTTAAATAACAGGGCTATTGCTAATAGGGAATTTTTGCATAGCGTATCTGCGAGCTATCGTATACTCTACCCACATGCATATTCCTTCTGCGCATGCTCAGAGTTAGTGGTACACTAACCCTTCTAGCATAGCACGTTACAATGCCTCTGTTTGCGTATGATGTTAGTGGAACGCTAGTGAGAGAGGTCATGGCGGATTCTGGTGTGGATTTGAGGTTATGTTGAGAGGGTAAACGGGAGATTTGTTGCTTGAGCACGTACTGGTGTATTCCCTGTACACCTTACTTGTGTACGCTTGCATAGCAGTAGTTTGTAAGTGTTTGCAATTTTTAGTATAATTTGAGTGGAAGGTACGCTATGCAAAATGCATCGACTACACTAGATCTTTCCACGTACGTTACGCAGTTAGCATCATCAACGTTAGCATCATCATGGAAGCGTGTGCGTTATGCAAAAACTCTCTAATATCTTTCATATCATTCGCTTGTTCATCATTTTGTTTCTAAGGTTTAATAGACTTTTCGTCATATACGAGTATCAAGATCTCAGGAGGTCTTGATGACAATATAAACAACAGGTATATGTACCATGACTGTTTTCTAATATTAAAAAAGTGCTGAAACAATCATGTTGGGAACCATGTCATGTGCTTTTTCATCCCGAAATGCGTCTTTTGTGCGAATTTCATAAGAATCGTTGTTGAGAAAAGTTCCAGATACATCCAAGCATGCATTTGTTTTTTGCTTAACAGTCTCTATATTATTAGATAATTTTTTAATGTATTAGAATATTTATTGACATAATGTTATGGAAATATGACGTCATCTTGTAATTAAAATGTTAAAATATAGTTAAAAAAGAAAAAGACGCACGTAAAAGTAACTCACATTTTGGAAAAGTTTTGATTTTCGCCTACGTCAGTCTCGTTGTTAGTCACATGAACAACAACGTAACTGACGAAAGCGAAAACCGAAATTATTCCATCTAATATGCCAGTGACTTTTATGTGTTTTTGTTTTTAAATTTTTATGATATTTTAAAGATTTAATTATCTGTTTAATATTTTATACAAATATTTTTCCAATACCATCGGTTTTTATAGCTTTTTGACACGACGACTTAGGGTACAGTTTATCAACCGCACACCTGTTCCCGCCAATTTTTTATTCATCAGATGATGGTGAAGGAAGTTTGATTCAATGATTTAAATGAAATGATGAAATAACATTGACAAACATATCTGTATCACATGAGTTGCATATCCACAACTTCAACCAGGAGTAGTCGCAACCTTCCCAGAACCTTATGCTTACATTCATGATTATTTTAAATAGTATTATTTCGAAATAAATATTTATGCTACTCATTTGATATAATCATTATCATTCTTGGTGTGTCATTCGTTATTATCGTTCCAAAAACCAATCGTAAATTTACTATAGAACGAAATTAAAATATATAATAATTGAATTTGCTGCCTTAACTTTAAACAAAACAAAAAAAGAGGAAAAATGACAACGAAATATAAAACTAAAAAATATTCGAATTTAATTTCCCATTTACGTAATATGAATACAAATAAAGTATAACTAAGTTATTATCTTTTTAAATGTTTCATTCTGCACATTGCATGAAATTTTATTCCAAACCAATAACAGAATAATTTTTAACAAACAACAAGCTCACAGTACCTTCAGAGAGAAAATTTATTTCTCGATTTTTCCTACCCTGCACACCGCATTCAAACATGAAAATTCGATTCCAATACTGAACTGGTCCCATAAAATTTTGTGAAGCCCAAAACGATTCTGCGATCTTCCATTACGCGTCTCTTTCGCCTTAAGTCGTATCTTTTCCTTCCTTCCTGCCATGAAACACTACCAGTCAATTTTATGACTAATGATTTTTATTTTATTTTCCTTCATTTTAGTATTCGTTTAACGTATTATGTCCTTTTCTGTAAGAGTCAGTTTATTCCGTTTGCGTTGTTGTTGGTTGGCAAAGAAAATATCTGCTTTCCATCAGAACTCAAATTTTCATTTTTTTAGATTATTGAGAATTTCAAATTGCTTTGCGCAGATGAAATGAAATAATGAAATAAATTTATTTTTCTGAAAATTTCATGAAGGTAAATAACTTCATGATTTTTACACACAATAGTTTGCAATGTTTTAAAAGAATTTGTTTGAATGCAAATGATTTTAGAGTTAGTAATTTTTACTATTAATATTTGTCACACAATATAATTCAATTAAACAATAATGCACTTATCACTAGTAAAAGAATTTCGTCAAAATATTGGGTGGTGGGGGGAAATAAATAAAGAATATTTTATAAATACTGAAAAATCTTACATTTTTAACACGTATAATTAACCATCTCTAAGGCAACGTAAACTTCAGATTGTTATTGGATTTACGAACACACTTTATACTAATTTAGTTTATATGTTGTTTTTATTGTTTTATACGTATTTCCAAAAGAACGGGCTTTACTTACCGAGAGATATCTAAAATGTTCAAAATTATCAATTTTACAGTTCCAGTTTACGGGCCATTTATGAGCATCGTCTCTACAAGAAGAACAAACGTTAAGTGAATACAGAGGTGGTTTTATCATAGAAAGGAAAAGCCGTCATCTTAGGACTAGTGATTTTTAGGACGTCTTAAAGAATCGGTCTTCGACCTCGCGATACCTCACGAATCTTTCGGAATTTTATTTGTGTAACATTAGTCAGTTAAGAAACTATAAAGAAAGAGAATACTTAAATATATGAATGCTACAAACTGTTTAAATATGTCACATATTACTCATTTCGCCTCAAAGTAGAGGGATATTGCTCAAATCCTTTAGTTTAATGTACAGATAACAATTCCTGCTAAACGAATTTTTAGGTATATTTTGTATCATAATTCATTCCAACAACAAATGAATTTTATGCAGCTTACATTCACTATTTATCAACGCGAAAAGTTGTAAATATAAGGCGTATATGTTTTATTAGAATATAGCTCTGATCAAAATATGAAATACTTGTATATTGAAACTTTAGTTTAGGAGGTATCGCTTTTTTATTTATATAGGCCAGAACGCAAATTAAACCTCCCGTCACATATTACTACTGTGAAACATTCTAAGGGTCTCACACTCATCACTTGCGTTTGAACTGTACGCAAACCTTAGATCTACCATTGAGTGTAACGTTGAAGATATTTCCCACCGTGTTTAGGTTCATGTGCTGGTTCTGGCTGAACCATTTCTCTTCGCAGTTCACGTCGCCACAACGCCAAACCCACTTATCTCTCTTTCCCTCCTCCTCTTCATTCTTTCACATAGCGCCCTCTCTCTCCCTCGGAGATTCCCGCGGCAAACGAACTGAAAATAAACTTTATTGTTTGGAAGAACGGCAAATCCCAACGCGTTCCCGACGCAGCGCGTGGTCCGGGTCTTCGCGCGAGCTCTTGTCATCATTCGTTTACGGCGTAAGCCGCAGATCCGGCGGCGACCATTAGTCTGACTGTCAGCGCTGGGTAGGGGGTGATCGGATGGGGGAAGGGGAGTAGGGTTGCCACGGTACGTAGGCGCATAGGTCGGTTATACGGGGGTGAGAACACGCTTCATCTCTTCCATCCCGGACAGTGGTCTCCGAGAGAAGTTTTCTGGTCCAATAGAATTCGTACTTTTATAGTACCGTTATTCTATTTTTTTTTAACATTACCATATAAATAACTCCATCGAACAACTGTGCGTCTTCATAATTATACAATCATTTGTAGTTCACAGAATTACGGGGAGAATCCTCTCGTTAAAGAGTAAAACAACTATTCATTTATTATATTGATTTATTATTGGTACTCGCCAACGTTTCGAGATTATACTGACCTGTTCATCATGACTAACTATGGTTTATCAGTAGTGGCATTAAAATAGTTAAAATATAGTTTCATTAATTCTCGTTCGTCACATTTTAAAATCAGAAATTTCTTTACTATGAATATGATCAAATAATGATGTGATAATGAGGAGGAGGAATGTGGGAGGTATATGTTGCGAAGTAGTCAGAAGGTACTAAACCGACATTTAGTCCACGGAGAAGATGGAAACCTCTGTAAACCTCACATAATCAGGCGATAGAAATATCTCTCATATCCTACTTTAAAAATAATAATTTGATTATTATGCGCTTCATTTTTAAAGTAGGATATGAGAGATATTTCTATCGCAAGTATAATTAAACATAGTCTTTAAATTCGACAATTTTGTTTCTTATTTTCAGAGAAATTATATTTATGTTAAACACTCGTTAATTTAACGAAAATAACCTCCCATAATGATTAAAAACGTACTCCGATGTTCTGAAGTTGCTAAACTGAATTTGATGATATTTATGAAAGCTTCAAGCCTAACACTGTTATTATAAAGTTATACACAAAATTTTCAACAAAAATATGTATGCTCGGAATGTAAGTGTGTTTGGGAATGTTATTTTTGATGTAGTGGTGTTCACTTTACAGCTCTAAAGATGTTCCAGCTGGTTGAAATGTCTAATCCTAGGTTGCTAACCGCTCTCTAAAGGATTAGATGCACTTTCTTAAATTGAGAGCTGTGCAAAGTAAGAGTGATCTCTTGTATTTCCCAATCTCTTGGCATGCTTGGGGTGTTATCTAAATGTTTCTTTAAATTTACAGATAAGCACCAAGGGAACCTGCAATGATACGGATAATCTTTGTTTTAATCCCCCACATCCTACCAATTTTGATAACCAAATACTCAGAATATAAGTAGGTTTGGGATTGTTGTTATTATTATTATTATTATTATTATTATTATCATCTCCTGTTTCTCAAGATAGGTGTCATTCTTTGAGGAGTACAACATGGTTCCAGGTTTCAACCCGCTTCCTCAGGAACAAGTCCTCCTTTGTGGAACCCTACAACTCTTTGCGCAGGCTGTACCTCGCAGGGCAATTTCTTGTAGTTCCCACTCTTTAATCCTCCAAGGGAGTTTTTCTAGTTTTTTCCATCCCTCCCAAGACAGAACCTAGCCCACCTATGATGATGGGGATAACTTCTGTCTTAACTCCCCACATTCGACTCATTTCTATAGACAAGTTCTTATATTTCTTATAATTATTCTTATACTTATTATTATAATTTTATTTCAGCCAAAAGCCAATTTTACTACTCATTGGAGGTACGAAGTAAACGTAATTTTTTAATTCCACCACAAAAAACACAGGCATAGGCCCACAGAGCGCCGTAGAAAACAACGAATTTTCCGAGCCGCCGCGCGAGATCTTGGCGAGGCGCGTGGTGAGAAGAGGCGAGGTCGCCATATGACGACATTCCCACACTTATGTTCCACCCGAACACACCGAGGGTGTTTTTTCAAGCCTTACCTCCTCCTTCTCTTTTTCCTCCTCCTTCCCGCTTTATGTAATTTCCTGCCCTTAGGTGCCACCGCCGTCGCCGTGCTCCGTCCGCGTCTACTCCTCTCCGAGGAGGTGCTCCGCCCTCGCGAGTTAAATACACTTGTTCTTTAATAGTGGCGTTCATCGGTCGTCCTTTTGAGCTTTGGGTATGTGTCTATATTAAGGGGACGTCGCAAATAAATCTTTTATTCGTTTCCAACATTTCACCTCGTGGAGTCTATAATCTATACTTGAAATCAAATCAGAAATTGCACGTTTTCGGAATTTATTTTCTTTTTCCATCCGTGATGTCATATCAAAATGTAACTGAGCTTAGATTCTATCCCCAACACTTAAGAATAAGACAGTGATTATTAATTTAAATTTGTTTTGTAATGTGATTTTTTTTGTAGTGTAAATTTCTCAGCAACACTACCGAACTAACATTAATATAGAACTAATTTACTAAAAGTCGATAGTGATTTGTTCAAAACTGCCAAATTTTCACAAACTCAGCCGCGAGTATTCAGACAATTTCGAGTAAAAAGAAGGTAGAAGTGAAGTTAAAACCGCTTTTTTGACAATAAATTTAGTGTTGTTAGTATTATTCAGTTATTTTTAATTAATCGGTAATGGACAATTGTTAGCAACTCGGAGCGGATCAAATCTTTCGGCCGAGTAATTCTGAGTAAGTTAAAGAAACATATGTTCGAAGTGCGATGAAAGAATGTAGTTCGCTATAGTTTAACCAAGCTCAGATACTCACATGCCGAAAATCTAAATCTGATCCAAAACCGCTCAAGCCATTCTACATAACAGCTGACCCCCGTCGTTATTTGCATTGTATTTGTCTCGCATAGTTTGTAACTAGTTTTTTGACAGTAAATTATTTTTTATTTATTTGTCCAGATGATGGGCTTAAGGGTAATTAAACAAAATCATTGTTATTATTTATTAAATGTCACATGATGAGGTTCGGGCCATTTGGCCCGGTTTTCACCTAACCATAACTTGGGAAGGAGAGATGTTGGGTGGCCAGGGAACTTATGGTACCGAACGGTCATTTGTCTGGAGTGGGAGAGGGAAATCCCTGCTGAAAACCTCAACTAGTTCGGCCGAGCAGGGTTTGAACAGACGCTCTACCGATCACCTGAATCGTGGATGCAAAGACACTACCACTAGACCACTTCTGTCGGTTCTTCGTTTTTCTGAGCCCTATCCCAATACAAGTACTCCTTCCTTTATTCTACGTATTTGAAAGATGCTTTGGTATTTTGGTCTTCTTGGAATTCGAAATCAGAACGAACATCGTAAAGCAGAGTCAGCAACCGCCGCTCATTTTGCGAAATTAACTCCCGTACTGCGCGCGTTGCCTCGGGGGTGAGTGGGGGGAGGGAGTTTGTTAGGGGAAGAGGACGCGTGCCGTGCCGCACGCAGCGTGTCCTCCCCACCTCCGTGAGGATCTCGTTTCTTCGTGTTCGCGGCGCGTGGCTTCGGCGCTTCAGTCACTCTTGCCAACTAATAATGAAAGTAATCAAGGTTTTTGATTGACGGCGTGTTTGTTTGGGTTTCCTTTGTCGTGCATGGAGAGGAGGTCGTAGTTATTGAGAGGAACATCATCGAAGAATGGGGCGAACAGTTCTCTATTAGAACGAAATTAGAGCAGAAGTATAATAAAATCACTGAATCGTTTGACTTAGCATTTAAAAGAAGCCACCAAAAACTTCATTAATTTTGTTTTATATTAACATTTTGAATAATATTGCTACCATTTTCTATTAAGGTTACACTGAAAACAATATTGTAACTCATTAAATACGAATATTACATTTTGTAAAAGAGATAAACTAACAGTCACGTGAACTTATTTATACAGAATTGTTAAATATATATACTTATTATTTTATATTTTTATGCATATCTCAATTTTTGCTGTTATTAAGAAGATAGTTAAACAGAATAATACCAATTTTAGTTCCAAGGCTTTGTATATGATTATCTGGCGTGCTGAAGCCACAACACAACTGTTTTCATCCGAAAGCTCTTGATGAATAGATGAACAAACAACATGATTTAACTTTACCTCGAGTGAATAGGAATAAAATGTTACCACACATGGGGAGAACCACCTCAGCATTGGCAAGACTGATTCTTGAGTATCTCTTTAGACCCAACCCGGTCCGGGTAGTTTTCTCGCTTTCCTTGGGATTCTTGGATTAGAATTGATGGGATGATCCCTTGCCTCCATAGAAAAGCAAATAGTTATCAAGGTTCTTGGAACAGTAAACTGATGAAGTACAGAAGATAACAGAAAAGAGATTATAATGCATAAGGATAAATCGCACACAAAAGATCTGCATTTGCCTTCTCGGGGCGGGAACGGAAACGTACACGGATAATTAGCGCTGCCTTAAGACATATAGAAAGATGAATAGAAAGAGAAACGTTGAAATGACTATGTTGTAATCAAGGTAGCCAAGAGGGCTAGAATAAAAATAAAAAAAGTAAACTGATGAAGTAATGCAGCTGAGAAGATTAATTTTCTGTCTACACCACAACGTACTTGCGAAATACACGTACTAATCATTCTTTCTGTACAAAAAATTAAAATAATTGGAGGCCTGTAGTCTTGCTCAACACTCTGACAGCTCAGTCAACTAACTGTAACTCAATAAACCACTCAGCTAATTCACAGCGTTTAGTGATGATTGGAAACTGATTCTCGATCCATAACGTTCACTGAAAATACACTAGTTATATAAGATTAAAAGATAGAGAATGGAATTAAGCCTTTAGACTTCCCACTCGCTGATTGTGAGTCTAACAATTTGGTCAGCGAATGCACCCCATTGTCAAGTGCAGACTGTGAGGAGATGGAGAGAGAGAGAGAGAGGGGGGGGGGTAAATGTACTTTGAATCCATACTCGCTCCACTCTGAGTTCTGTAGTATGTACTTCTAAGACCAAAATCTTTTATTCCCTTTCAGAAACCTCTACACCTGTAACTTGAGGCCTGAAACTAGTCACCATCTCCTACTTGTATCTATTCACTGAGATGCACTAAAAAAAGATCTCTGGGAAACTGAGTGAAAAATTCTTATTAGTATTATTACAGAATCTTAAGTTTAAACAATGATTTCAGATGAGGGAGTCGTTGCTCATTAGTAAACCGACTCTCAACAGAACATGGGAATAAATTTATTTATTGTCAAAAAACAGTACAAACTGCGTATGACCACGTGGAGGAAAAAAAACTAATTTACTCTCCGGAAGCAAGCAAGGGACCATCCCATCAATTCCGATCAAGGGCCCTAAGGCAGAGGCGGATTCAAAAAATTCAGCAAAAATTCCTAGATAAGATAAAAAGTTAGCTGCGAGTTATAATACTAATAGAATGTCAATATGTTTGTAATTTTAAGCAAAAAATTACATGTAAGTTATTATCGAACTATAGATTATTCTGAGTATAGTGTTTAAAAATCATAAGAATTGAAATAACACTAAATTCACGATTTATTGTTACAATAAACACGCCCCTAGACAAAGCCTAGAGAACCTGTATGATAAATCCGCCTCTACCAGAAGGAAAAACGGAGAAAAACCCGGGCCAGGATGGGTATGTAAAAGACTTCTTATATCTACACGAAAAAGATCTGTGGTATCTTGACCTATCATATAGTGTGTAAGTTTGTGCGAACTTAGTAAAATAAATTTACTTTTCGAAATACCAACGTTACATGTTGGGAAATAAAGAAGGAATATGATAAGAAGGTACCGTTATTCTTGTTTGAATCGGAGAGGTGTCTACAGGTGTTCTTCCGTCAGAGCTCTGAGAGGGAGGTGATCCATCTATCGTTCCATCTTCGGCAGGAGGGCCCATCACAAAGACATCAGCGCCGTCCTACGAGTGAAGGACGACAGTGAAGGGCATCGTCCACGCTCACGTTAGGGCGATTTTCCCCCAGCGAAGGATGGGTGCTAACAGCTTTTTCTGCGCAGCACGCCATCGTCTTGTGTTCTCCCAAATTGAACTTTAGTAGCTTCACCGCCACGACGAGTAGAGGCGGTGGCAGCGGGGAAGGCCCGGGAACACGTCACGTGGTCTCGACCCAAGACGCCCTCCGTTGCTCTCTTGTTTTCTCTCGAAGGCGTCGTTCGTTTTTGTGGACGGTCCCTCGCTCTCCGGCTCGGCGTTCCCACTCCAAGACCATGTAACCACTTGGCGCTCGCTAACCCACTTGGCAGAAAATGATGGGCATTTAGCGTTAAATTTCATTTGCAGGGTGTTGGGAGTCAGGTGTGGGAGGGGGTGCGCGCGAGGAAGCAAATGGCTCGTTAGCCTCGGGGCTGATGGATTGTCTGGAGCAGGCCGCGCGCCCTGAATTCACTCGCACGGTCAACCCTTGCTTCGACACTCACAAAAGGAAGAAAGAAAAAAAGAGCGTCTTTTCTTTTGTTCCGTTGTTTGTGTTCCTCAGAAACCAAACAAGCGTTAGAATCACCCCAAGATTAAAGAAAAAAAACTGTTGAAACTGTTAAATATAAGTCATGAATAGTGTGTGATGTTGTCAATCCCGTTTACTTCCGAAACAACAAAATAAAAATAATTTTCATTATGACATTTCTGGTAAAACATCAGCGGAGGATGTACAGTTGAAACGAAAAGGTTTTGTTGCGGTAAAGTCTCCATTTCATTTGTTCCAATTGAACGTGAACTCGTTCAATTAAATAGCAAACATAATAGGGACCTGCATGTAAATTAGGAAAAATTAATAATTACGATAAATTAGAACAAGAAAGAAACATTAAATACAGAAAACAACAAAAGTAAATATACACTATTCACAGGGTACTCCCGTTTTCCCTACCTACCATTCCACCACAGCATTCACTCATCATCATTTCATCCTGGTATAGACTTCTGGATACGGGATATAATAAATAAATAAATTATGAAAGAGCATACTTTGTATATTCTTTTCAGACCCTGGCGGTTATACATATTCATGAGACATAACATAAAATTTCACTTCATATTCATGAAACATAACATGCTATGGGTATTAGCTTACAACTCCTTCTATTCAACCACGGTTGCTGCATTGAAATACCTAATTTTCAATAACGTCTATTTGTATAATTGCATTGCCAATACATCATGAAATTCTCAATCTTTGCTGGTTCTATATTCAGTGAGCTATTTTCAAGACATTTAGTGATAACGAAATATCGCTCTTTTTAATGAGGTTGATGAGGCCCAGAGCATTCAGAACAACTTATCACTATCGGCAAACTCTCCATGGTTTATCCCAAATGAAATGAAATGAAGCACACATTATTCCACGTTTCCCCAATACCACACACAATTCTTAAATTCTTCATTGATTTTTTTTTAAATATTCGAAACGTCCACAGACCAGCTCACTTTATTGTAGATTCTGACATTCCAATGTTTCTAGGTATTCGTAATAGATTTTAATTACATATTTTTCTCTCCCGATTCTCGGACATAACCTAACACATGTGGTCCATCTTACATAGAATTCCTCAGCAAGTGCTTTATCCTCTTTATCAGACTCGCGTTAACCATTTTACTTTACCATATTATTGCCAAAATTTTTACCATTTATTGAGCTTCAATGCTGACCTATGGATTTCGTCTATAAACAAGTGAATAGAGATTGCACCCACTCTTGCCTGAGACCACTTGGATTCCGTGATTTTACTCTTTGAGGAAGTTTTTTAACGTGTATAAGTTCGAACTGTTGCACTATGAAATAAAAAATGAAAATTTTAGAAACAAATAATTCATTCAGTCATTCATAATAACATGCTTTGAATTTCTTATATTCACTTTTACTTCAATTCTTGTATGACACGAGCGATTACGGACACAAAGCTCGTTGTAAGTATACTTTCGGTAAATTTGAAACGAATTTAATTTTTGGAAAAGTATATAATGAAATGCAAATAATAATAATAATAACAGCATTTTCAATAATAATAACAATAATAAAAATGTAATAATAAAAATATTTACAATTTGATGAATTGATTAGCTCCAAAATAAAACTAATTAACAATAATAAGTTTACCGTCAAAAAACAGTTACAAACTGAGTATGACGTGGAGGGGAAGAATCAAATTTATTCTCCGGAAGCAAGCAAGGGACCATCCCATTAAATCCTATCAAGGGCCCTAAGGCAGAGGTGGATTTATAATTTCAGCACACCCCTAAGATAAGAATAAAAATAGTTCGCTACGTGTTATATCAAAAGAATACCAACAAATTTATATTCAAAAGAAAATAAAACATACTATTGTCTAACCTTTATACTATGTTACTTAACTCAAAATTCGAGATCAACTATAACAATTGTATTAATGAGATTGGCGCGTCTCTGCCGGAAAGTATACATATAAGATCTGCGGTGAAAAATTGGAGAAGAACATGGACTAGGGACTAAAGAGTAAATGAATGCAACCATGCCAAGGTTTAGTACTTATACAATAAATTCTTATGAAAAATAAGAAACAATTATGGCATGCAGAAAAATAATTGTGTAGTTTAATCAGTTAGTTCTTCTCGAACACTTTTAATATAAGTATCCACCATTATTTTCGTCGTTGGTGCAAGAAAGATTGATCGTCCGCCTGTTGGTCTGAGAACATTCTCGGGTAACCGGGCCACTACCCAGAACAATTACGTAATTTCCTGCTCCCTCGATCGCTTTGCTTGTTCGCGGCTGGCCGATATCACCAAGACACAACACCAGCTCCTCGGACCCCAGGGTGTCGAAGGGGTCGAGGGGGCATTGGCCATCCTGAGGGTGTTGGGGTCGCAGTCCGACGCCGAGGCGTCACGGCGGCGCCCTCTACCGCAGCGCAACCACCACCGTACTACCCTCTTCCTCAATGCCATCTCTCCCACCCTCTCGTCATCCCTCCTTCGGGTTCCTTCCTTCGCTGAAGTCGAGCGGGCGGGGCCGGCCCTAATCGTCTCATTCGCTTCGCGTTAGTCGCTAAACGAACAACATTCCCGAGCGCTTGCATTAATTGCGTTTACGGAGACGCGAAGTGCTTTTCCGTCCTCAAATGCAAATTTTAACCTTGTTAAGCTACGGCCTCCCAAGTTTAGATTATCAATGGTTAATTAATCTTCAATTTATTCACTTTGTGTAATGAATTTAACACTCAATTTAGCGGTTATTAATCAAAGTTTTAATTAAGGTTATTATGGAGCACTAATCATGCACCACGCTTGATGTTGTTTGGTCTGCAATTAAGCGAGGGCGGGCGCCATTATACCGAGCAGTGGCGGTGACGGCGGCGGTGGTGGTAGCAGCGGCAACTCAGACGACATTTGCTCTTCTACCTCCCCCCACAAAACCACCCCTCCCCGCCCTTTCCACCAACTGTATCCCCGTCATATCGACCACGGGTCATCCCTCTCCCGGTGACCTGCCTGCTCAACCGAGTGTTATGGGAGACAATGCACTTAGGCCTCTGGGCATGCGTCTTATTAAGGATTTTGCGGTGGTTTAGAGAATTGGGGAGACTTCCCACCCACCGCCCAGACTGGAAGAACGGTGTTGGGAATAAAATTCGTGGAAAATTCGTTAATAAGAAGGTAACTGCGAAAAGTTGTAACAAGGCAGCCCGGTCTAAGAGATGAAGTTTGCCTCAAGGGACTGCGGAATTCTCTTTGTTCTGAAACATTTTGTCGACTGAATGACTGTTGATAATGTAAGGGGTGGTTTATTAATTTCGAAATACAATTAAATTATCTTCGTCAGTCGATTAAAATTCTATCAGAGATATTTGTATGTAACTTAATTACATCCGTGATTTTAAAGGAAAAAATGGAACTTAATTGTATCAAAATGTAGATAAATTATTGAGATTAACAACTTAGAAGAGGAATAATTTTTTGTAGTAAAGTTAGTATTCATGCTATTTATATTATTTGATAATTTTCAATCCTTTAGTTCAAATATTTAAATTAATCATTTTGCGAATTATGATACGTAATGTGAGTTAAAGAAAAATACCGTAATTTTTCAATAAGAAAAAAGTAATAATAATAATAACAATAACAATAATACTGTTATTGTCCAAATCATGGAAATAATCCACCCGACAAACATATCTTTTAACGAAAAGATTCTTCAACATATCTCTTAGTGACATGATCTATCTGAAAATGCTGAAATGGAGTAAAATATCACATTCAAATACATAGATCGGAAGTGACAAACTGGAAGTACTATGTTGGTGAAGTCATAAAATACAAGTGATGTATATACAACAAGCGTCAACAATTATGTTGCTCAACTTTTGTTTTGATTCGTCAACGTAGTTCTTCACCAAGTATCCGAAGGCAAACTAGTTCACGGGAATATTTTCACTGTAAAGGTTCCAGATTAATATCAATCGAGAGCTTTATCGTAAAAATACAATAACTTACGCAAAAAAGGGCAAACAAGAATAAAATAATATTAAAAATTTTGTTCAATACAATGTTTAAAATAAGAAAAGCAACATAGTCATATACTTAGAGCTCGGGTTGTTAATTACAAACTTATGATTTTCTAGGAAAAAAAAATATTTTAATAAATTTTACAAATGCTGGTCCACATTTATTTATTTGCCTTTAATTTAAAAAAATCTGCGACGACACCACTCCGTTCACCCATTGCCTATGAAGAATTGTACCTCGTATATAATATAATCTACAACGGTTGGCGTATTGGCAATTTACTTTAAGTAATTTGACAGCGACTTAACGACCATTGTCAATATATGACAAGATATTACAATATAAAAAGAGAATTTTTTAGTTTTAATTTTGCCTGCTTCGTAGACGACCTTGTCTGTAACTCATATGATCTGGATCATCTATTACTTTCATCTCTGTTCTGTTGCTCAGAGCTCGACTGTCTGAGCAGGTGGGTGTATCGACAACCGTAATTACATATATCTCGCATTACACCTATTTCTTGCACAAATCCTTCAGTTATAAAAATGAGTACTTGCGTATAAAAATAGGTTCTAGAACAGCGTCGATTATTCGAACGTTCAATTAACCGAATTGGCATCATGGAAAAGAACAATAACGAAAGGAATCCCGATGACGTCAATGCTGCTATTTCGAGAATGGTACATATGTACGAACATACTTACAATTGTTTTGTTACATTAGAAATAAACGAAGTTACTTNTCCGTTTGCACATTTTTTTTTTTTTTTGCACTTCCAGATTTCCGACCAAGCTCAAATTTTACGGGACAATAGATTACTACGGTACTCTCAAGCTCATAAAATTTATACTTTTGAAACTGTATAGACTTTTGTATTGATACGTTTTTATTTTAAATGTTAGTTAACTTAATTTTTTACTTTTGAACACAATTTTTTTAAAATAAAATATTGTTTTAAATAGAAAGTGTATTGTTGAATGAATTTTGATTATCCGAACCATTCCTGACAATATTAGTTTGGATAATTAACGCTCTACTGAATTCCGTTCATTAAAGATTTCTCATTAGTCTCCTATGCGTCCAAACGCCTCCGCGTGCCACGCCATTCCCGCATGACGTCGATGGGTCCGTGACGCTTAACTCACGCAGCTTGCGGCAGCGACAGCCGTGTCTCCCTCCCCTCCAGGTAACACAATCCTCGTTATTAGCCCGGTTGGCGCTTTGTGTACCTGTCCTGCCCTCCGATTAGCCGTCTCCGGCCCCCTTTGTGCCGGTCTATTAGCCAGCGGAGCGACCTCGTCTGCTCCCGCCGCCGCCGCCGCCGCTGCCGCGACGTCTGCCACTGTCTACGCTCCTCTCCCGCCCCCGCTTCCATTCCCGCAGCTGACCCACACACTCCCCTATTCAACGCTCCTCTCCTCTCCGGTCCCCTAGTCCCCGCGTGTGCTGGTTACGCGCCCGGGTTTTGTTTTAAGTTGAATCTGTGCCGCTTAGAGCGCTTGTGTTTCTATACCGCGAAGTAGTTCTGCATTAATTTGGAAATCGTGTCGTTGGCAACTTTTGCGTGGTAGGAATTAATGAAAGAAGTTGGTGGAAAACCAGTTTTCCCACCAATGAATTTTCCTTTGGATAAAAATACATCCGAAACACGGCAATAAGTTTAAGTATCAAGGTATCAATTCGAAGGAATATCTCTATGATAACTGTATGGACTCCTTCACATGTTTCATATTCCAAAATAATATCTAAATAACAAATACAATATATCTGGTGGTATAACCAAAATAAATTCGCCTTTATCTTCTAAATCTGCCCACTCATGATGAGATTGGATTAACTTATGTGATGAACTCAGTTCCAAACAAGAGCCAATGAAGAGTTGCTTCCGTTCGTCTTTGTGGTCGGGATTTTGAGGAGCAGATGTGAGATCATTGCGGTATCCTTAAGACAAGCGGTTTTCTTTTGCTGCGACCGACGGAAGCCTTGTTGGACTGTCGTCTTGTACCCTTGAAGTCTCATGAAGAGCAGGTCTCTCTGGTTGACCCCGTCCCGTCTCATGGCAGTCGGGCCATTGCCCCACTCCCATTCACTTTGTTATTGAATAGTGTGCTTCCCTGATTTAACGGGGGTAAATTACCAACATAAATGAAAACGTATCACCAGCAATAAAATTATTCAAAATTGTATTGTAATTAATTTATTACAATTCAAAACTCTATATTTTTTGAAACCGGTTAAAACACGTGCAAATTAAACGTATTTTTTCTTTAGATTGTAGGAGTTTTACTTAACTTTTTTTTCAACCTCACGATTCTTAACATGAACCAGATGGCGTTCATTTGACAATTCTCGACATGGATAATTGGATATTAAAATTTAAATGATTTTTTGAATCGGGTTATCATACCAATTTTTGTGGTAACAGACTAAGTGAGATCATTTATGGTAATTAGACTAGAAAAATATAATTGAATTTATTCTTTACCTAATAACTGATGACCTCGACTGTTTTGTGTTTTTCTTTGTTTACGTTTATTATCCACAGCCCATTATGTATGAGATCGTTTTTGTTCCAGTCGTCACAAAAGAAACTAATGCCGCTAATTGCTCAATCGCTGTTGACCACGGTTTTGAGAAATTATAAGTTATTAAAGAAAAGTGGAAAGGAAAAATTCAACATGGCTACTCGCGGAAGTAAAAAGTAATATGCCAATTTCAAAGATGGAAATTTCAAACATAGGGAAACTGATGTTCTGCTTTTTTGTAATCAGCTGTTGTTTTGTGCGGTTAGTGTCAGGCAAAAATATCACATGTTGATAATAAACGCAATAACAAATAAAGTACAATAACTAAAAAAAAACACCGAGTTCACTACCAGTAAAATGTCACCGAGAGATTTGAGGAGCAAGTCACAAAAGAAAGTTGGCAACACATTCAAGTAAAGATTTCTTAGAAATTTCTGGAAATATAATGCAAGTTACATAGTGAATAGCGCGGCTGCATTATTGGTGCGTCACAAAATATTTCCATTAGATATTGTGACAACACTCTGATTAATACATGTGTACCATTACAAATCTAACAAGTGATTAAAAAACTCCATGCTTTCCCCAAAAAGTTAGTGGTGGTAAGGGTGAACAATGACTTCTCACTTTTAATGAATCCTAGTGTAACTCTCAGCGAAGGCTGTGACATTACCAGTAAGCAACTATTGTCATTCCGTCTCTTAAAACTTCATTTACAGAAACAATGTTACAAATATTTATGTCAGGATCACCATAAAACACAAGGAAACAGACTATTGATAATAACCATACTACCTGATAATGTAATAGTGTTCTTAATTACCAGCGTACTTAATTGTTCTTCAACCTTGTAGAAGATGTTTTTGAAAAAAAAACACTTTTGAAAAAAAAAAAAAAACACACACACACACAAATTTACGGTTTGTCTCGATTTACACTTCGTTGTAGGAGTAGGAATACTGGGCAGTATCGTGATTTGAAAATTAAGATATTTCTACTTATTCTTACGAAGTCTTTTCTGGTTTACATACTATATGAGACTATACATACATTCTAAGTTTTCATTGTAACAAAATGAAAACATGTGATACTTTGCCGCTGTAGTATTTGCCAAATATTATTTGATACACTTACACCCTCTCAAAATTTTTCCTTCTCTCACCACGTATTCAAAATATTCACACGGATTAATGTAGTGGATAATTAATTTTCCTAATATTTTAAACGACAGTGTAAGCATACCAATTTTTATTAAAAGTTTTAATCGATATGTCTTTCCGTTTATTACATTTTTCTATGGCGAGACCTTTTTCTGCCGAATATCGGTCATCTTCAGGCCCTGAGTGTAAATTACATACAATATAAAAGGGAAAGAAAATAATATATAAGAACAAAACAAGACACAACTGATTATATGTAATACACAATGTAAGGCCGGATTCACGACCTGTAGTTCCCTAGGCTCATGCTTTGGTGCTGGCCCTTCCAGTGAGGGGGGATGGTATACCGCCCAGGTTAACGGGAGTCGGAAAGGGTTACAAAACTTATACTATAAAATTAAAAAATAAATAATAGATCGGAGTAATTGGTCTGATGTAGACAGATTGATGTTCATTGTAATCAATAAACATTTTTGTCATTCTGTCATTATTTATTTATGCTGTCGGCCACCGCTTGACAAAGGACCCAACACTGAAGATGACCGCCATGCGACCGAAAAGACCTTTTGCATCAATTAATAATGACAAAATGACAAAATCTTTTATTGTTTATAAAAATAATAGAAAAACGAATACATAAGTCATGTGCTACATTCACAAAACGATGACTGGGATTTATAGTCGAAGCATTGTGTGCGGAAATATGAAAATGTCTACTTATAAGGTCATTAAAAATATTACAATAAATAAATAAATTTGACATTATTCACGTTCACAATCATTATTAAATTGAAATAGTAATCGACCTTTTAATGTAGACTAGTAATTAATATTTTTACAACGTTTCAACAGCAAGTTGCTGCCATCATCAGGTGAATGTTAGTGAATGTTCCGTGTCAGAAAACTTGTCAAAACTTTATAGTTCTTTGCAATGATTTTTCTCCTTTGAAGGTTTGTGTTTACAAATAATTTATTTCTTCTCTGTCATTGTTTTATTTGTGTGTGTATTTAATTTTGTTTTTTATGCTTGTAACTATGATGAAACTTTGTTGATATGTCCATTCACTAACATTCGCCTGATGATGGCAGCAACATGCTGTTGAAACGTTGTAAAAATATTAATTACTTGTCTACATTAAAAGGACGATTACTATTTCAATTTAAATAAATTAATTTATTTATTGTAATATTTTACAATAAAGCACGTGGAGTACAATACACTAATTTACTCTCCGGAAGCAAGCAAAGGACCATCCCATCTATTGCCATCAAGGGCCCTAAAGCAGAAGCGGATTCAACATTTCACCACACTTCTAAGATAAAAATAGAAATAGTTGGGTACATGTTGTAATAGTAGTAGCACAAAAATGTACACAATCTTGGCAAGGCTGAGTACATATAAAACTAAAATTATTTAAATAATAAGACACAACACAAGCATTCAGTAAAATAGTTTTGAAATTGTTATGAGTTATTTTGAAAGTACTACATCAATGGCGTGATAAATTATCAAATTAATTTAACTTTCATTAAACCAATAAATTATTTTACATTTAGAAGCACTGAGCAGTAGGTAGTTTTATAACCGCGGATTTGGAGAGATTCAATTTAATAAATATTTTATATATTTTGGGAGGGAGTTATATAGAACGATTCCCGAATGATATGGCCCGTTTTGGTGTTTGACACTCTAAGACGATGAAGTGTTCTTATTGCGAGTATTGTGTCCGTGAAGAATTCAGTTTCGTATGAAGCAAGGGTAATTTCAGAAATTCGGTCAAGTAACAAACATGACTGTAACTATAAGTGAAGGGAAGTGTTAAAATATTTAAATCCTTAAATAAAGGTTTACTAGAGTGTAGGGGATTAGATTTACAAATCCGAATAATCCTCTTTTGAACCCATTGTTTATAATATTGTCTATAATTAATTCTCTATGTCAATGTACCTCGGTAACGAAGGAATGCTGCATGCAATTAGAAAACAATACTGATCATTCCAGATGATCCTTCATCTTCGTCGTTATACTGTCCGCCCGCCCTTGTCCCTTTCAGAGCCCTGTGAATGGCGGGGCCGCCGTGTGATCCGCCGCTCGCGTGGCCCCTGTAAACATTAATTTGAGCCGCGCGTCGCTCCACGCTACAAATGAAGGCTTCACAGCCGCCTTCATTTCCCTTGTGCTACTTTGAACAAAACGACGGGATCAAATTGCAAATATGGTGGTTTTCAACTCTCATACTATGTTCGTCTGAATTTGAAATGCTTTGCTATTGACGAACTATTTATACGAGGAAGAGAATGTTGTTGACTCTCGTGGAACAACTAGAGATATCTACGCTACTGTATTCATAGATGTTTAGTATAGTTCTACGAGATCATCAATTCCTGCGATGAAAAAGGGTCATGTGTATAGAACGAAAATCCGATCAAAAATTCTACATGAGAGTTTTGTTACAAATATTATTGTTAAAATAAATAATACAAATCTTCCATTCAAATACATTAAATCTCACTCAGATAACCAAAATTATTTAGATTTTATGTAGTACCATACTTTTGGAATCTACAAAATTTTCATGAATGTATTTATTAAATGATGTCAAAGTATAATTAATCGCTGAAGACGTAAAAATATTAAGATAAGATTCTTGTTTCTTTTTCTTGGATATATGTTTCCCCCTGTCTGTTATCAAACCAATAGTAACACAAGGTCAGTCATAAGGGAAATTTTTATCCCATGATGGAACGATGATGAGTATATTTGGTTAGGGAAAGTCTCTTAAAAAAAGTAAAATATACCTCTTGGTACTTTAAAACCAGGGGGTATTCAGTAGTCTTTTCAGGGATATAGTTTAGTTATTTAAATTAGTGTTGTTTGTTAAAAAGATATATTGTTTCTGTTCGTGGATGTTAAATGGCTAATTCAGGGAACGGAAAAGTGCTACAATGCTTTTTTTCAGTGGCGTTTCTAAAAGGAAATTATTGTAAATCTTCTCTATTTTTCATATTTTTAGATTTTTTTAAAATCTTGTCATCCAGTAATACTCATTCAATGCGGAGTTCTGTCAATATGATCGAGTCACGAGATAGGAATTACTTCCGTCTCCTATACGATTATTTCTGATCTCTTATCCTGGTAACTCGAAGGTCTTGGGTTTAGGATAATATAGCAAAGAAAAATAAACTGAAACCCCTGACAAACACTTGTATGGTTATTGTGCCAATGCATGTATGGTTGGCAAGATTAGAGGAAGGTAAACAATATAATAAAGCGAGAATATAATAACCAACATGTCCAGAGGATTAGTAACAGCATAGCATAGGTTATTTTAATAATTGTATGTCGAGGTTCGGTGTTGGCGTTATACTGTTGTATTATTTTAATAATCTTTGTTTTACTAGACTTACCACTAATAACATTCTTTCAAAAATGACGTATATTGTATACTTGAAACTATTAGTTTTAATACGTCACGTAATTCGCATTACATTTCAACTTTTATGGGAATAGATTGATTTCGTGTACTCTCTTGTTATTAAACAACCACTGATGAAATATATTTTATTAATTTTTCCCTTTAACCTGTACATTAGTTTTTACTGTAAGTACTCAATATTCAAACTGAAGCAATTGAATTTACTATCCGAAGGTTTTTTTTTTCATTTTCAACTTTTGTGAGCAAAAACCATCACAAGTTGTTGCATATTCTTTCTCTAATGAGTATAACATATTAAAAAAGAAAAGGCATCAAAATAAATGAACGTAATTTTAAAAACGCATAACTCGCACTTCGAATAACATAGAGATTTCTTTACGCGATCCTAAAAGTATACTAATTGCTAGAAAACTCCCAATCTATTAAAATGCTCGAATTAGTCTACTTTCCTCGATACTAAAGATAATACTTTCATTATTCTTTGGACAAAATATATAACAAACATTGATCGAAATTTAATTAATTCAACTCAAATATTTAATCACTGTTATTGGTAAGCAAATTGCATACAAGCAAATAATTGTCCTTAATAAAGTTAAATTTACATTTGTTGTTAGCCTTGGAAGTCTAGAGCCACAACAGATGTAATTTGATTATAGGAAAAATATTGTGACTTCAAATTGTAATAACACTGAGTAATTATTAACTTCGTGTACATACATACAGCAAGTTTATCAGTAATTAGCTGTGTTAGCGAAGTTAATCCTTTTTAGTCCTCCTCTGGATATGAGTTTATGATATTTCTCTTCCTCGATTATCAGGAAGAATTAAAAAATAATGGAATAAACTCATGTAAACTCAATATAATAGGAACGATGATATTTATGACTTGTTTATTTTACATTAAAAATACATTACATTTATTTTGTGAACTATTCCCAATTTCCTTCTATATTGCCTTCTAATAAAATACTAAGAAAAATTATTCTTTAGCTTTAATATTCCGATAAAAAATAGGAATCGCATACATTTATTTAATATATATATAATAAAATGAATAAAACAAAATATATGAATAAATTTATTTTCAAAAATTGTTGCATAATGCGTATGAGTACGTGGAGGACAATGGATTAATTTATTAACTAATTATATTTAAAAAGAAATGTTATTTTAATATTTTCCAAGAAATAAAATTTTCTTCTGATTTGAAATTATTCGTGGAGTAAAAATCTCAGGGAAAACATCGGAAATCTATAGTCATGAAAAGTGAACATGTAGATATTGTTTGATTTTTGTAAACGAATAAACCAGTCATTGCTCTTCCCTAGTATGACATCAAAATAAATTGAAACTATCTCCACATATAAATCTAAGCATGCTAGAGAATTTTCCAACTTACATTCAGAATATAAAGACAATCCAAATAAGACTACCAAGAGTTAAAAATATGCAAATGTTATAAATTGTTTAAAAGAAAAGAAAAAACTTCCTTTTAATAAAATTGGTACTTGTTTTGGTATCGGTGGAACAACGATCAGGATCGTTATTTTTATTAAAAAAGTAAACTGTTTTAAACTGATATCATAGCACGATAACACCATGAAATATTTATAAAATATTTGGTAACTATTTTTGAAAATATATATTGAAAATTTATCATGTTTTTCAAATTGTGGACAGTTCTATAAATTCTTACAATCCTGGATTGTAGTTTTAACATATAAAATTATTAGTATTTTCTTGAAACTAAAACCAATATTATAACATTGTTACCTTATTCTAAATATATTCCAGCGAATGTAATAAATCTTATTGAGTAGCTGACAATTATCCTTTCAATTATCTGGCAGCCTAGTCAACCTCTGTACAAAAATGGCTGAAAATGTTCAGTCAGATAATAAATAATAGTCCATTGTACTAACTGGTGAATGCCAGACACTTCATAAAGAGGCAAAAAACCTTCAGTAATTTAATAAAATAAATGTGTCATTGATTATCAACCGGCAATTTGTAAAGCCCCTAGGCTCATTAAGTAATTTTTTTTTCTTTCGAGTGTGTAACAAAGAGTTTTAACGGGATTTGGATAGTTATGTGCCATTGTCTCTCGCTATTCCATTTCACATCATGTTGGCATGAGGACTGTCAGTACAGATTTGCGCTTGCTGAGTGACAGAGGTATTGTCACAGCCAACAGGAGTTTGGCAATCGAACAGTTCTCAATGTGTGCGAAACGCACACGTGAAACAGCCAGTCCTCTATTTATCAATGATAATGCAATTATGATGGTCTATATATTCGTACTGATTAGTCCACGAGGGTCATTTTAACCACTCCTCCTCCTCGAAATTTTGAATAAAGATACATATTTTTTGCATTTTGAAATTTGAGAATGTTTTTTCTATCGACTGGCGATGAGGAACCTTACAAAAATAATCGCCGAACAGGGGGGAGGGCACTGTTTTTTATGAAAATCCAATCTTATAGCAAATTTTTATTTATTATAGAAAAAGGTGTCATTTTTAGTATGAAACTCTTTGTTTATGTTTTTATTGCTGAAAATAATAATAATAGTAATAATAATAATAATAACAATAAAGTGTCTTTATATCGGCGAGCCTCAGACCATACGTTCTGCTCTTCCGTCTAACCATTTAAAACATTCACATTTTAAAATACAAGATGAGAATTGGAGGATCGTATTTATTTTTAATGCAGATGGCGCTACAATCAAATAAACTAAATCAACGACAATCGTAAGAAAAAAAACTGCTTATATTATTGTTTCAGAATTACTTAACAAATAATAGTGGCATAAAAATTATGTTTAGAACTAAATAAAATTTCTTTTTAAAATATCGTTTGATAATAGAAAAAAATTAGCTTCAATTTCATTATTCAAAATTAACTCATTTATTATGATAATTTTATACATGTGCATAATTAAAAAATTCCATACTGAATACTTCGTTTCTATTTCTTTAGCATTTAGTTTTCATTGACAGACGAAGAAAGCCTTCAGTATTTTTCTCTCCTTCTTCAGTCGCCTTCCTTTGTTTTTGTAAACGCTCAACTTTTATATTTTTCTCTCCTCTCTCAAACGTTGAATGAAACTTTCTGTAGACGGAATTAAACTCAATTGGAATTCATTGAACATAGAGTGTTTAAGTTTAATCTGGCGTAACAAATCGGGCATTTAAGATTCAATTTATCTTCCATTCTCTCCAAAAGATTTCATTTTTAATAACTTAATTTGTTGCATTTAGATGGAGCTTTATAATTGGATGAAAGTTTCGAGGGAATATTCTCTGGGCAACGTTCGACGCGTTCCTTTGTTTCAACAGAAGAGAAACGGGATTCAGTATATTGAGGAATCAGTACATTTGAAATGATACTGATGAAATAATATTTTTAAAAATTGTGGGGATTAATAAACAAGAAATTAAAATCTCTTCCATAATAATTTATGGAAGTATGCTTGTTAGAGCTTCATTAGCTACTCCTAAAAAGCACAGATATATTTCAAATATTATTTAAAATATTTTAGTACAGATTTTGAAACTAATCAAAATCCCAAACCGAGCAATCGTCCGATATACTATAGATATGTTGTGGTATATTTTAAAACTTTCAATAATAATATTTTGACTTCTCAACCATTTTACCAAAAAAGATTATTACAGATGAAATCAACCAAAGAAATTCAATCGATTAAAGCTTGGGAATCGGTATCGTTACTACTGATAACATAAAAGGGTCCATTTATTTTTCTAAGTCCCACGCTCTGACAAGGTTTGCAACGGATCTCTCCTCTTGCTTTCACTTCGAGACGGGAAAGTTTCGTTCGACCAATCGTAGGTCTATTTGAAACGGCGCCTATATTTGGAAGACATCGAGCGGCGGGTAAATCGTAACGAGATAAAATGTTTAATTACACCGCTATTAAAGAAATATTTTGTATTTTTTTATTATACACATTTTGGACTTCTATAACAAAAATATTCTTGACTTCAAAAAACTTTACCATTCTCTATGTGGGAACGTACCCTTCCCACATACCATACGATGCACGCCATACATACGCTCCTCATAATGCCCACGCCCCATCAACCAGCTCGCACGCATAAAAGTAGTTGATGATACCACTCCATGCTGTTCCAATGAACCAAAAATGCACGCATGCGCCATACATGTTTACGTCCGCCATACGTGTTTATATACTGAACACAGCCTTCTGCATTAAGGACATGGCCAACGAATTCCAAGGCCCGCAAATCTCACACAAGGAACCATAAGCAAACATAAATGCTCTATGCAAACATAAATGCTCTACGTAAATGGATTCTATGCAAAGAACTGCGCACAAATACACGCAGTAGACACATAAATAATCACTTCATAACGACCTCTGCAAGACCCGTCCCTTGAAGGGACGTATCAAGTTTAATATGGCTTAGATTGTCAGATGTCTTTATTCTGAACTCGAGACCCTGACAACCTAATAATCACAATCACGCTACGCCTGGTAGAGTTCACATCGCGGCAATCGCTCACTGAGACGCTACAAGTGAAACTTAGCCGAGAATACGTTCCAAGCTGAACCTCGCATATATCCTGGCAGCTGAGATCCTAAATACGCATTCCACGATTCGAGAAGCTCATTCAAGCGATCCCGAAGAGAATATTCGATCCTACGCTGAACTTCAACAACGCTGAAAACCGGAGACTTCATACCAATGAAATACATCTCCAAGCCTCACCAGCACTGAACCAGCGGTCTTCAAGTCCCGACGTCGAGCCTAGCAGATCGACACCGCGGACGCTACACTCCCGGAGGGCAGAACAACGCTGACCGTCGCTGCCCACACCGTTCTTCAAGTGTATAAGTGAGAGATCAAGCCCAAGCGGCACATTAATTACACCGTACGTCATACGGTGTCAATTCTATCATTATTCTAATAAATCGTTACACTTAGAAAATCTAAGTTGAAAGCATTTTTATTTATCTTGTGGAAGAGAAAGTTTGGGTCGCTAATGCAACCAGACCTTCACCCTACGCAACATCTATATTTAAACGACATCTCGAGATTCGTTGTCTCGAGAGGTCTTAATAGGCAATGTAAACGATATTAGACTTTCTATAAAAAACGTTTGCGTAATACTGTGATAAAATATAGTTTTTAACAGAATTTGAATATAATTGCAAGATATCGTATGGAATTGGTATAATTCGGATCACAAATTACTTATAAATATTTCTATAATTTCTTATATTTATACAGTGAAGTAAAGAAATCAAATCTCATTGCCTACAACTGATGTGTATTGTCGAAAGTAATTTCACATAATTTGCGATTCTCTTAAGTTTTTCATATATGTGAAAAGGAATTAAATAAATATAGAAAACGTTTGTCTCAAATATGAACTAATAACACAAAAGTTTAATTCTCTAGTTATAAATAATATAAAACTACTTAAGGAACAAATAAATTACATCTTCTAGTGACATATTTATTCACGTTGATAGAAGGGAACGTTGATAAGATCTTAAAGTCTGCGGAATAGCCCTCCATTAAGTCGTTACCAGTTGTGTGTCATTCTCTAGGGGATCAAAAGCTTAACATTGAACTTCTATCCGTTGAAGTTACGAATTTGATAGTTTTGCTGGTGGTTAGCTTTGTTGCAGAGATAATGCCAAAATAAAATAATACGTCGACAGATAAACAACGTAAATACCGAATAAAAATAGAGCGTATGTTACGGAGATATAGAGAAAGAAGCCACATGCGGACTTTTTCGGTATAAATCGTTTTATAGAAAATGGAAATAGGAACTTATTTAAGTTTCTCACATGTTGGAAGAGTCGTTTTCCTTAATCAGTTCAGAAGATTCTGAAGTAAGAAATAAATAAATAATTTAAAAAGAAACAAAAAAACATGACTTTTTAAAACCACACGTAGGACGATAAGATAATTTACTCTCCAGAAGCAAGTTAGGGATTATTCCATATTGTAAGAAATGTTAAATTTGAAGAGTTTACTGTTGTCTTTTTAATGCTCGATTTGCAGACTTTCCTTGGATCGAGATTTAACGTAATGGTCTGGTTTTTATTTGCATGAACTTATTAATTTAAAAAATAAAGCTGTTCTATAATGCTCATATTTACTACGAAGAATGAAATATAAAATTGATTTGTGCAAAAATTAGCATTATGAATTAATGTAATTAATGTCTAATTAAAAAGTCAAAATACGCTTTAAATGACCAGAAGCTATTAGAAATGTTGAAACACTAAACAACTCCATTCAGTCTTTACTGAGTTGACCTGTCATTCATATTAAATAAGTACGAGAAATAGCCAAATAGTTGGAAAAAGATAAAATATTTCAAATGTATTACCTTGGTTTAGTTCCGAACAAATTGAAAAATTGGAGATACTTCTTTTATATAAGTTGCAAGGGTTATGTGTAAGGTTCATGTGTAAGACAATGATTTTTAACTCAATGTGAAGAGTAGACTATTTTATGCTTTTTATGTGCATGTATGTTTAGCCGTAAAGAAGATCAAATAAAATCCGGTCGAAACGTTATGAGACTTAAATTTGAAAAAGATTCAGCTCTTTCGACCTAGAGCTGAAAACCATATCGTAGGACCATCTCAAGAGGTCAAGAATCAAGAGTAAGATTTTCCAGTTTTCGTTCGTGAACGAATCATTTGCGTGAACGTATCTGAAACGAGTTGTGATCTTTTGCGTAGAGATGTTCTACAGCCGGCTGTACAGTGGCCCGCACGGCCCCAAGGAGCATTCAGATGCTGATGAAGCGACGCAGGGTTCTTGCTCCCCTTCCAGGAGTAAACAAGCGAGAGGAGATGGCGAACGTCCGATACGGGGGATCCCCGTGCCTGGTCTCTCGCGCAGCGCGTTCTGTGTGTTTACCCATTGTTCGATATTAAGTGTGGCGATTGTGCGAACAACCCTCGTGAAGACACGATCGCACCGATATTAGGGCGACTAATGGGACCCTCTTAGGCCCTTTGTACTGCCTCATCCCCACCGCCGTAGGGCATACGACGCGATGGGTTTTGGTCACGAGGGTATGGTTGTAATGGCGAGGTAATTTTTAATACAGCAGATATTTCAATGAGGAGATTCTCGCTAAGCCGATTTTAACAGACTCTGCTTTCTATTGTGTGTGGTTTTTATGTGAACATTTCATTAGGATTATTATCACATTTGCGGACGTTGTATGGAACATGTTCCATTAAAGGGAGAGTGTTTGGTGACAAGAGGGAAGAACTTTTGAAGACCGTACCTGAAAAGCTGGTCGTGACATCGTTCCTCCTTTTAGCTGCGGTTGGTTTAAGGGTTCATGTTTTAAAAGCGTGATTACAATTCTTCGATTTACCATAAGTTCAGAAGAGTGAGTCGTATTAAAAGAAACTTTTTCATTTAGAAATATTAAATTAGAGAAAATTAAAAATTAGAAACACTATTGTTTAAGAATAATAAGCAGGAATAATGAAATTCGCTCACATACGCGCTTTAAGTTTTTTTGATGAGTAAATTTTGTGCATGTATAAAATTAATTTGTCCATCAATATCGATCAAAGATGTAGATTTCTTTAAACACTATGATTAGTGGCCATAGAATATAAGTTTTTTATACAATTCTTGTATATATTAGAGGTACATTTGTGTATAATGTATAATAAAAATAATAAATTTATTGTCCAAAAACAGTACAAACTGCGTATGACCACGTGGAGGACAATAAACTAATTTACTCTCCGGAAGCAAGCTAGGGATCATCCCATCAATTCTGATCAAAGGTCGTAAGGTAGAGGCGAATTGAAAAATTTCAGCAAACTCCTAGATAATATAAAAAGTTAGCTACTTGTTATGATAGAATATCAACAAGTCTTGTCATTAATGTCAACTTTTATAAATTTATTGTCAAAAAACAGTACAAACTGCGTATGACCACGTGGAGGACAATAAACTAATTTACTCTCCGGAAGCAAG
>NNCF01129802.1:556151-639026 GCA_002313205.1 Laupala kohalensis | reverse complement strand
ATTAATATGAGCCATAAGACAACACAATCATGCAAGAAAATAGTTTTTGAAATTGTTATAAGTTATTTAAAAAGTACTACAGCAATGGCGTGATAAAGTACAAGACGAATTTAACTTTTATTAAAATCAATAAATTATTTTACAGTGTAGAAGCACTGGTGCAGGAGGTAGTTTTTAACTGCGGATTTGAAGATATTCAATTTCATAATGTCTTTTATATTCTTGGGCAGGGAATTATATAGAACGATTCCCGAATGATGCGGTCCTTTTTGGTATATAAGTATGCTTTCGTTAAGCAGAATTATTACTTTCATTCTAAGTATGAATTTCAATGGAAAACGAATCCTTTATACACCATTGATGCATTTTATTATTAAATAAGTATTGGCATTATATTATTTCAATTTCAAATCACCTCAGGAGGTGGTTCTTTTCTGAAGTATTTTGTTCCACTTAATTAGTATTTCCCAGGAAATCACAAATACCCTTGTTATCTCAATCTTCCGTATCACCATTCATTGTGCTCATTCTATTCCCCCCTTAATTACAACGATATCATCGGTCCCTTCCGCGGCAGTAGAGACGAGGAACCAGGCGGCACTTTAAAAAGCTCGTTCTCTCCCCCCCCCCTCCCATACTCCCATTCATGTACGTATCCCTCTCACAATGTCGGCTCGTCCTTTTTATTCTTAAACAACCCCCAGCCTGCTCTTTCTGGCTTTCTCGAGCTCCGCTCCGGTATAAAAGAATTAATATAATAAGACACAATAAAAGCGCTCTGCGCCGGATAATAGTTTCCTGCCTGTTGGCAGGCCTGCCTTATCATGTGACAGCATCGCATCGCGNCCATAGATGTGTATAAGAGACAGTATGTACTCCGAACGCTGGATGCTGCCTCCCTCTACTTCTACCGTCACCGCCGCCCCCGCCTCCGTGCCATTTGCCTCGCGGGTGGTAAGCCACGCCCCCGCAACCCGCCCCGCACTTCGCAGAGTGGGATTCGCGTAATTGATAATCCGATTGCCAGACCTCGCACACTGGACGTGAATGCCTTTCGCGAACGCACGACACAGTCGGTGGCGAGGGATTGGCCAGATGCGTTATGAGGGAACCATGTTTTCTTCTTGGAACAATGACGTACAGACGACTTCATAGTAACAAATTTTAAGTCTCCAGATACGTGATATAAACTCTGGCATCCTATGAAAACTCCAGAAAATAACAGGTCTTAACTATGACAACATTTATAAATCTTAACCTATTTATTAATACTGGTTCATCAACAAAGTCAATTAAAAGATATAAAACACAAGACATAAAGTAATAGCAATACATAAAATTAATTAATAACCAGACAATGACCATATTGTCGCGTTTAAACAAAAAAGACAGTTTTCGAATAAAATTGTCTCAATATTTTAGCACAGTATTGCTATGCAACACTCGAGTCGGATCATATTGACCACTTTTGTTGTAATATATTAGGGTCACTATGTATTACTTAAAATGTGCATTTTTAACTAAATGTTGCAGCTCGATAATTCACCTCTATAGTAGAACTATCAATTGTAAAAAATGTAATAAATTTATTTCTGCCTATTTAGTCGCAGGCATAGAGAATATGCAACATCTTTGTAGTTATAGAAATATTCGTATTTGCTATCAAATTTATGTATAGCAAAATAAAAATACTAAAAAAACTCAAATATTTCACAAAGATAAACTATTGATTTGGAAAACATAACGTAATGGAATAAAAATCTTTAGAATGAATATAATTTTATGGCCCTTTTACGGAAGTTATAGACATAAAATACAGCTATTACAACAGGTAAATTGACAATCTATTTGATTCTCAATATATAATTTATTATCTGACATGGTCCTTACCTGATCATCTATTCACGGAATGTATACCACGAAAGTGAAACGCAAACTTTGTGTAGAGGGAGGTTCGGAAGGGGTGGTTGAAGGGAATGAAGATGCATGGTTCAGAGTGGGGTTGGAAGTATTGCCTTTCGCCCGCAAGCTACTAATGATAGACTTCCCATTGACTATGGGACGTTAAGTCAGCGACACGCTGTATTCGAAGGGTGGCTTTGTCGTTCAATGTTTGGCGGCGGACGCTATGTAACGATACATAGCGAGGAGCACGCCCACCGAAGAGCAATGCGCGGGTTACCGGCTGCACGGTGGGATACGGACTTCAATACAGTGGTCTCGACCAAAATAACCATTGTCCCAATCTAAATATCAAGCTTGTTCGTGTTATTACACATGAGACACTTTTTACCGCTGGTCGATTAAGAAATGTCGCCAGTATTTTGCTTAAGAAAGGTCTGAGGTGTGAATGGCAAAATCTATCGAAAAGGCTTGTATTTTATATTTACGCAAAATATTTAATTTAATATAAACTAAGTTCCAATACAATCGTTTACAGATACAATAAATCAACAATCCTTTTACAAATTTAAGTTTTTTAATCAAAGATATTTTTTATGAAGACCCTTCCAGGACCCGACAATTGGCTACGTCCTTGATCTATTTGATTTCTTCTAATTATTCAGATACTAGCTCAAGGCTGGAAACATATCAGCGTGTCGTGGTGTGTCATGACGTTCTGACGTGACAAGCGTACGCACTAATCTGTCGTGTCGGAGAGAGCTCTGGCGATATTTCTATACGGTGCTGGCCTGTCGTGGTGTGTCGGGACGCGTCATAAACATACTGGTTTTATAGATTCACTATGATTAGAGACACACTGTATTAAACCTATTAACCATATTAAATTTATGAAAGCGATACGCTTCTGACGCGTGATGACACACCACGATTGTCGCATTGGTCTCTTCTCGACCGTTTCTCACAATTTCACGCAATTTGATATGTATAGATCTCCACAGAAATAGCCCCTCTACCTATCCGCCTCCTTTGTTGGCACTTGTGCCCAATGAACTGCTATATAAAGTGCTATGCTCCACATAGAGCTTTCACAAATTTATGTATATCTAAATATAGTTATATATCTAAACGTTACTTATCGTAAATTTTTTTCTAAGAAATTGAAAATACTACACACAATTTTATTCCCCAAATAGTTTTTTTCTTCTTTTTCATAGTTAGTTAAATGTTTGTTAAGATAATTTGCTGTTATTCTAAAAGAAATCGGAACAATATGAACTATATCATGATGTTGACAAAAAAGTATTCCTAAAATATTATCGTAGCGGTATTTGAGTAATTAATTTTTTTTGTTATCTGGTTGGTAATTTATGCATCAGGAAACTTCATTAGAGTAATGTATAATAAGATCATATTACAACTTTTGTCCGCATAGGTTGACGTTTGTGCCCATTGTGTACCGTGGTGGGGAGAAGGACAGCCAAAGAGGGTGAGGAAGAGTGGCAAACTGTCGCAGAAATTGGTTGCGATTGCGCGCGACGCGTCCTTGATGACACTGCCTATGCTGCTCCCTGCTGCCAGGGATGTTAGTTATCTCGGGATTGTGTGTTTGGGATGTGACAGGTCTCTCATTAAAGGGGTGTGGACATCCTGCACAAAGAGGTCGAGTCTCAAAGAATTGTGTGCAGTTGATGGGAGAAAAGTAAATTACCATGTTTCATGGTTGACTTTGTTTGCGTTCTTTTGTTTGTGGCAAACTTTGTGCTTCCAAATTATTTTTGAAAGAAGCGGATGACGTGGATAGTCAAAATCAGTTGCTAACAAGTAACCAACTAAATTATCTGCTTCTCATTCGATGCAGACTGCTGTAATGTTTCCTCTATTATTATTATTATTATTATTATTATTATTATTATTATTATTATTATTATTATATTTCATTAATACATCTCAGCTTCTGCTGGTATAAATAAGGTACGGATACAAATCAAGCACATTTATTTACTCTTGGCTTATTATTATTATTATTATTATTCGCGTTTTATTTATCAAATATGTTGGGAAAGTAATATAATCGTCCAAAATGAAAATATAAAATATAAAAGTGAAAATTCAATCTTTGCGTAGTTGCGTGAAGGCGTGTTTTCAAAGTTTCAATGTGGTCTCTTGTATCACATGTGAATGCGACGAAAAATGAGTATTATTAAAATATATTACAAAGCATCATTTCCGCAGAATCTTCATATTAATAACGTAAAAGCAAATAAAAAATTACCGATGTCTCACTTTAGCAACTTTGGTGACTTTGCTTGAACATCACTACCCATACCATTTTTTTAGGGGGGAATATTCAGACAATTTTTGCACTTCAATGGAAACATACTTTCATTTTTTTCTCTTGTCCACTTACGAACTGTTTCTGTTCTGTTTTTGGAAGGAGTGTTTACAAAAAAATTTAATTGATTTCAAGGCAATTTGGAGAGAAAATAACAAATAACACATTCTAGACCACAGATTTCGTGTTTCATAAAACTCGATGAGAAAAAAAATGGTTTTCTTAGAAATGTGAGGATGATATATTTGTATCCAGTCACCAATATTTTTTTTTGTTTTTATTTCAAATTATGGAGTATATAAAGCAAAATCTTAAATAAATAAATCAATGTTTCATTTGACATATTAATATCGGAGGAAATTAATTTAAAAACTGCCAGCATTTATAAATATGATGTACAATTTCTTAAAATTTAAAATAAATACAGGTAAAAATGTAATGTACAAATTTTTCCAAAAACTATTTTAGCTATGTTCTTTTTGTCTAGTCTTAATTATAATGAAGAAACAATAAGATGAATAACAAAAGTAACTCCCATGTAAAACGGGGTAGGATCGCTAGTTTTATATATTTTTCTTAAGAGAAAGGCGCTTAGTGGATTTTCACTCTCCAAAATAATTTAATGTATTACATACCCCACATCTGCGTCCCAAATTTTATTTTGAAGCTTTTGTGTTTTCTACTCAGTTTGACGAAGAAATCAAAATACACCTGAAACTTTAACGTTCCCCTTCGCAGATGGAAATGTGATCTTGTTTCTTCCGGGATCTCGCATTGAACGAATGTGGTTTCCTTCGTAACATTTGGTTATGTTAAGCACCGTAGCACCACAAGCAGATCACAGAACCCTAATCTCAAGAGACAAGAACGGGGAGATGTTGATTTCGTGAGAAGCGGTCGAAGACAATAGGTTTCACACAAATCGTCTAGTTACGTAAAAAAAACAAATTTAAAAAATAATTTTGAAGAAATGCAAACGATGAAAATGAATTGATGGAATGATCTTTTACTTGCTTCGGGAAAGAAAATTAGTTAATTAATAAATACAAGACCTAAAACCCTAAGAAAAAAGTTCGTGCTCATACGCAGTTTGTAACTGACTTTTAGACAATAAATTTTTCATCTAATTATTTGAATAAATTGTAATTTATCTATTTATTAATATATAATATTTATTGTCCTCCACGTGGTCATACGCAGTTTGTACTGTTTTTTGACAATAAATTTATTTATTTATTTATTAATATATTATATTTATTAATATATTATATTTATTAAGATTTTATATTTATTAATAATTATATTTATTAATGTTTTATGTTTACTGATGTATTATATTTACTAATGTATTATTTTTATTAATAATTTATATATTTATTTGAATATAATTAAACAATTTTCAATTAATCAGTAGTATACATTTTTGAAGATTGAGAGATTTTTAAATTTCCTTCAATCCGCCATTGTAAGAACATTCCGTGTTCGCTGAGAATGAAAGTTCTCTTGAGGTCTCCTTGTGGGCGTTGCAAGACTGCAAGTGACGCATGGGTCACCCGTGGCAGCATGGCGGCGGGGGCGCTGTGGCAGAGGCTGCGAGAGAGGAGAAATCGACCTCTGTCTCTCTCTCACTTGAAAACCTGCTGCTGCTATTGGCACAATCGATCGGCGTGACGTCACTGTGGGGGCGCACACCACGTCGTGGAGAGTTCATTCCCGTAGTACCTTCTCAAGAACCACCAATGCCTCGGAGATCTGCGCGTCTCCTTCGGCTCACAGCCATTTCCGCGTTGATTTATTGGGACTCTCTCACTAACCATCTACAATCTCATTAATTCCTCTTTCTATTCAATCAGTTATATCTTTACCTTCTTCTTTCCTGAGCTGAATCACATCTTTGACTTGCCCAGTTCATGCGATTTCCACGATCCAATCGTTGAATTCCATCTTCGTCATCACCTTTATATTTTTAACTGTTGCCTTACCACACTCTTCTCTCCTGATACTTCTGTATGACTTCATCAGTTTCCACCTCTATCACCCTCCATACAATTTTGTTTATATGGCTTCCATCGTTCCTTCCAACGTCGGCTTCTCCATCTCGTATTCGACTATCACTTCTACATCTTCACACCGACCTCGCTGAACTCCAATCTTTATCTGTAAGTCACACCTTTACCTAATCCACATCCTCTATTGCCACATTTATCATCACTAATCTTAACCCTCATAACTAATCTCTCTCTTAACTATCATATCCAGTGCCAATTGTTTTTTCCTCTAATCTCCATATGCTTCTCCTACGACCATCATTCTTACACCCTGCTTCATAAATCATCCCGTCCTCCCTTGCCTCGTTCATCATTCAGATATATCCCTACATTCTCCCTCGCAATCTCCCTTTCCTGTCTTCATTCCCTCTACTCCACTCCCCAGTTAGATACGCGCTTTCTCGCCAGAGTGCGTTCCCAATGGAAGGGCAGCGGGAGCAGCGAATGTGAAAGCACGAAGGTCGAAGAACGTTGGGGAGCGGAGAACCTCCTTTCCCCTCATCCTCCTCAGCACCTCCGTTTCCACCCTCAGCCACTGCTTCCATAACCTGTTCGCTGTATAAACAAGACCGTCAGTTAGAAATTTCCTGGCAAATAGAGGAGTTAATCTCCACTAACAGCTCATTATGCGCGCCAGACAAAAGCGGCTCTTTAATGAGTTGAGCGGGCCAACACTAGGCCGTCTTTAATGGGACTGTTAATTCAACGCTCGTGCTGCACTACTAACGTCGTGGTAATTCCAATTTCCATTATGCTGCCGCGGTGGCGGAACGCACTTAGGACGCGGCGGTGACGACGACGACAGCCGCGTTTGAGGGCTGGTTCTGGGAGTGGCTTTCGGGGTGGTTCAGTGGGTGCCAACCGGTCCTAAAGTGAGATACATTCAGCGTTGGAGTTCGGGTGTAAATGAGACGACATGTTTCGGCGGGTGAGTGTACCGCATAGGAGGTGTGTAATCGCAATGCCAAGCTGGAGGATTGGATATGGTTTACATTTGAGGATAGGGGTGGGACGGTGACGACGACAGCTTTGTTTTAGGGGTGGGTAATTTTTGGGGTGGTTGTGTGGGTAAAAACTGGTGTTCAGGGTGGATCACTGAATGCTAGAACTCGAGTGCAAATGACGGAGAGTTTGTGTACCACTTGGGGTATAGAGCGGATTCGAAAACGGGTGGTTGACGGGTGATAGTGGTGAGATGCGATTCTCTGCATGAACCTAAAGACAAGGGAGGATCTTACTCATCTTGTAACTCGAGTGGATGAAGGAGAGTTGTTACCCCTGAGCTAGGGGTTGCAGAATGAAAAGTTCCCCAGAGAGGGGGGTGAACCTCAGCGACAGAACGTGCTCGACTCGCGCCCCCTGAGCTCCCGCGCCCCTCACGAAGAGGACGGCTATAATCGCTTGTGACGGTTCTAGCGCAGCCTCAAATGACTGACGACAAATTAATTAGCTCGCCCGGGCTCTGTTCGCGTTGCTTCGCAAGCGAGAGGGAAGTGGCGTAACTATGAGGGCGTGAGATGGAGTGAAGATACGTCGACAAAAGCAATATTGAGTTCTCCCCCCCTTCCTCCCCCCTTTAAAAATGTTTTGCTTTTTCTTAAAATTATATTCATTCGATCACAACATTTATTAATCACCAATTACAACATATGTAATTACAAAATTAATTTACTAATTATATTTTTGTGAAAATATGAAATATCATTTTTGAGGGCTACAGTGGTGCTATTTACTAGAAAACTCTCAAGGATTGTTTACTTCCGATATGCTAACCTTGGTAATATTTTGTCACAAGTAAGATGTATTTGAATATTTGTTCTTTTTTTTATTTTTTTATTACGCTCAACAATATACATTGCTGTAAACATATTTCGTAAAATATTCTCACAATTACAATATTTTCTAAATATTTACCACGCACGTGAAAAATTAAAAAGTGGGACCTATGGTAATATAAAACATACTATAATATAATACATCCTAAATCGATGAATTGTGATGTATTTTTGTCCACCGGAACGTTTTTACCATTAAACAATCATTCCTTGTTTTCTTCTCTTGCAATAACTGTGTTTTATTGTCCTTGGATTACTCAGAAGACCTACGTGACTTCAGACGGAATAAGTTGGTGTGATAATTATATGGTAATAAGGAAAATGACATATGGTAATATTTAAAATGTAACTTCTAAAAAATAAGAAGTTCAAAGAATATGATAACAATTTCCAAATATGGTTCTCCTTGAGAAAGGTTTTAATGTGACAATAGTAACTGTTTGAAAAATAACTTTCTCTAACTCAAATGGGTTTGTCGTATGGGAATGTGGTTTTACCAACTTCAATGATTTTTTTTAAGGAAATTCGTTCCCGAGTGAGGGTCTTCAATTCATCTTGAGTCGTATTATTGTCAACGTTTTCGTTCTGTACCATTATCTCTTTAAAACAATTGAAGTAATTTTAATCTAATTATCATCCTTGAGCATACGATGTCGAAAATATACCACGCCAACAAGATACATTATGTTCATGATTGTTAATTGAACATTCAACCATAGTTTTTAAAGTCTTTCATTTCAGCTGTTCTTTGCTTAAAAAATCCGCATAAATGAAACTTGTTATAGCTTAGCTGTAATTCATGAACTCAATAAACTTCTTTGACTCGACAGACGACGTGGCAGACCTCAAGACACACCAGAAGAATGTACGAGAGATCAAATATATCATAGAAAGACTAGGGATGGAGAACATACATTAGGATACTTATTGTGGATGAAACAAACTTAAAAGTGAAGAGGAGATGAGTACGCGTTTTCACTTGGGGTTTTCAATCAAAAGCTTTTTTTTTATAATGATATGCCTCTTTACTCGTTTCAGTTTCTAGCTGTTCAGTTTCTATGATCCTTCAAAACATCTCTTCAAACGATGACATTTGTGTAAACTTTGATTTCGTTTTTAAATCACAACTTCCGAGTACCTACCAGAGAAGGGAAGTTTGCATCATGAAAATAGCGACGGACCGGGACTCGAACCCGGGGTTTCCTGCTTTGACAATGCAATCGCTGCTAAACAGACATCCCGAAACCCATTCACAATATCCACCCGGTGTGTTCCGATGGACCTGCATCACAACCCCAAAACAGGGAATAAGTGGCCACAGGCGACTATGCTGGGAGCACTTGTACCTGGTTTCCACGTATCCGTGCAGTGGTAGCACACCTGCGGCAAAAAGGGGAGTCCCAGGTTCGTGTCGCAGTCCGCCGCAATTTGTTTTCGTTCTTCGGCCATCTTAAATCTTTTCGTTCTTGTCCATTGCCTTAATTATCCAATTTATTTTTTCTTACTTATACCCTAATATGTACTTTTCCCCTCTTTATATATGTTTGTCTTGCTGTTTTTCAACGGTAGCATTATTTCGGTCACATCTTTTTTAGTGACAACGTCCAACTCTGTAACTTCTTGATGTTGTCTTCTGCTTGTCTCCTATTCCTTCAGTTCCTCTTACATACAGCCACCACCTCTACATTTCTTCTTCAACTCCAATCCCTCTCTTTCCGACGTGACTGTTTGCCTTTCCGTGCGCAACAACTTCAATCCCTGCCGCCTTAATAAACTTTAAATGGGATTCGGTCGTCATCTCTTCACAAATGTTGATATTGAGACAACTTTCGATGGGGGATCTGTTGTCTCTCTTCTTAGTAAGAGACGAATACGAGCAGGGAAAGGGCTCTAATGACCTTGACGTTGGCGAGCCCTAAAGTCCCAAGAAAAAAAAATAAAGCGAGCAGAGAAACGAGATCCCGTGTAACAGGGTGCTGTGTGACATGTATATTACTTGATGTATCCATACGCCAACGGAGGAAATGAAGGAATGTGCATCTACTACCGGAAAGGTTCTCACGGAAAGAATAAGAACACATCACTACCAACAGAGGTAACTTCGTGTGTTACATACATGTTTGTGAATGCCTAAAATCAAGGAAACATGTTGACAGGAGAGAGAATTGCCATCACGAAACTAATTTGAGGGAAAGAACAACGAGGAGAGAAAGCAGAGAAGAGGGGGTGTAGAGTCTGGAGCTCATGCCAGGGAACGCTAATAATAGCTGCGGTGGCGGAGACAAGCACATATTGGCTTGGGTACCCACGTGGAAAAACGCGCTCATATCCGCCCCACCCCCTCATCCATTGCGGTCGGCTTGTGAAATAGACAGGGTGGAGACGACTGCTTGTTTCCGCCATCTCCATTCTCCAAATTCCCTCCCGTCATTTTATTCCTGTGCGGTAGACATCCGGCGGCAAGTCAAATGACGTTCCTTGTTGTTCCCGCAGGCGAATGATCTGTGATGGAGTGGATGCCGGAAAGAAGTCGTGTCCTGCATTATGAGCTCTCTGAAATATTTGTATACGATATCGACAGATGGGTGAAAGCTTGCGTGGAAATATCTGATTCATCGGGATATTAGAGTACTCGCTCCTATCGAAATTACTTTTGAACATCTACAATTAATATTTATAAATTTTCAATTGGTTTTCGTATTCAATAGGTTTACTATGTATATAACATAATAAAATAAAAACTCCGACCCTTTTCAAGAATCAATGTGATATTTGGGTTTGTGAGCGATCTTGTTCAGAATCTTAGCGCATTATGTTAATTGTATATTTACATAATTTGAGAAACTTACAAATAATTACTTTTTTCCAAACTAGATGAACTTATTCAGCATCACCCGTGAGTTTAATTTGATATCATCCGGGTCGTTTCGCACAGTTTTACAACGTATAATAAAAAGAATATGAATAGACAAAATTATTTGTACATATCTCCACAGAAGCAATACACCTTCCTTGACGACTACCATGCTCAATTTCTGGTATTCTCTGTAACGGGCTCTTCGATAAAAGCGTGTTTTTTCGTTCGAAATTATAAAAAAATTCAAACAGCTCATTGGATCGTCTTGCCCGGTTCAGATAATTTTACAAAAATTTCCACTTGAATCAAAATTCATCTTAATATGGAGGCATGTATTCATTCTCTCTCTCTCATCCGGTTGTATATTCATGATGAGCATCTGTTTATCTTTCAAATCACGGATAGGGAAAAAATTCTCATTCATGATTAGGAGTATTTTAAGTCTTCCCATCAACCCGATAAAATTATTTAAGTGGACAAAGCTTCCAAATGTGATTTTGCCAAGCATGCAGAAAAAACCAAAACAAACTTTACGGTTGTTCCATCACGAAAACGTAGTTTGCATGCCTCATGCTCTTATTAAGTGAAACAGCATGAACGCAAATTGAGATCCAGAGCACTTTGTGAGGCGAAGAGAGAGCTGAATTAAGGGTGAGCTGTGGTGGGGGAAGCCATTTGTGTGACCGAGAGAGTCGTGACGTGTCATACGCTGTATGATTTCCGCCGCGGAGCAATGAATTCTCACGCAATTTCACTCCTTTAAAAGCACTGTTTCGGAACGCGAGATCCGGGCCATTCAACGCAATAGGGGGATTTGAAACCGTGAAAAACGTCATTGCTCGTCTTTGCTTCTTGCGCGAGTCGTGCGCCATCTTGCGAACGTGATTAGCAAAACAAAGGAATGATGTGGCGCGCGTGCGTCGTTTCATGAGTGGGAATTAGAGCGCGCCACCGTGAAGATTTGGGAACAGAAGAGCAGCGAGTAATACGCCTGCGCAGAGTGCGCAGGAGGCTGTGTGTAGGGAACCGAAAGAAGGGGTCCATGCTCACGGTAAGTAGTGGTGGCTGTTAGGGAGGGCAAGTGGGAACATTGTTGGGGAAAAATAAATTATCTTCATTCGGACGAATACATTTGAGGCACAAAAATATTGTAAAAACCTAGTTATGTGTCCCCAATTATATCTCCATAAACATTTTTAATTACAATTTTATAATTATTAAAAATATTTGTTAGCTGGAAATATTCACAAAATATCACCTGTTGGACTCACCAATTCGTATATAGCCAAATGAATAAGTAGTGACTGACATTGCAGCGTGTAATATATGCTGTAAGGAAGGACAGCAGCAGTCAAACTTTCGTCTCCCATCTCCCATATCGCCTAAAATTGTTTGTTATCTATAAATTTTACCCGTCTTTTCTTGGTCTTCACTTCTGGTGGGAAGACTAAACGACTTTACATTTAGAGAGACAGAAATTAAACAAAGATAAGGAACATGCATCTTTGACTGATGATCTATACACTATATTGTGTTCCAGTAGAAATCACAATTATGTGTTGTAATAATGGATATCAGTAAAACTCTATTTGACTAAAAATTCCAATAACATGGAATTTTTCTATGTAAACGTAGTAACAAACTTGGATTTGCAGCTGGTCACATCACATTGCCAGCTTATCATTCCAATGTACGGTTGAAGTTGTGAGATCTCTAAATCTTCTAATAGGCAAACAAGTTGGGAAGATATATATAACACAAAATTATTTTCACCCTATGGTTCTCGTAAAAATAAGATTAATAGTAGACTCGAGCAAAGATGTTTCAGTCATACAAACATGAGAGTACGTATTAGTGGCGCAACTGTATCGTGAGCACAGTAAATGGCAGATACAACGCCAAGTGTTCCAACTTTAAGGTAAATAAACGCAATAAATTTCGTAATAAAATATGAATTTATCGAAGTTCTTTGAGTCATGAATAGTATCAACTGGGACGGGATCAATGATCTTACCAATCAATTATTCAAAAGCAATGTATAAAAGAAACGGTTAAAATGTAAGATAATGACGGCGCGTCCCTGCCCAGAAAATTTGTGATGATTCCTCATTTGTGAAATTGATTAAGAACAACAGGTAAAAGGTATACTCACAAAAAGTTCACTGATAACGATTATTATAATAGTAATTATCCTATTATTTTCTACATTAATTGTTATAAATGTAATAAAATGAAAAAGAACCCCTTTATGAAAGTCGGAAATTGTGCGTCCGTAATGCTGCACAGTCAACATAGTTAGTTTTTAAGGTCCCAATTTCCAATAGCTGTTGTTCCAATCTGAAAAAAAAGTATGTGACGAAGTGATAAGTTGCGCAAAATGTTTTTAATATTATATGAAGAACTACCATTACGTACAGCTTCAATCAATAAATTAACAATGCCTGCAAACGTGTTTTTCACAATTGTGTACTGAAGCTTGGTACTCTTTGATGGTAAGAAGGAATTTGAAGCTCTGTATCAAGTAATACTTCATAGCAAGTGACTATGAACTCTCTGTTAGTTTGGTTTATTCACTGCGAAACGAGGGATTTGAAATTGATTTTTTATCAAAACTGTACATTTTCAGAAATGGGTTTTCTATCACAAATTTCACTCCGAAGTCTCTTCATCCTCCATAGAAAGATGTAATAGATATTTTATCTGAAACACGAAGTTATATAAAGGAATTTGCTTGATATTTTATTTGCTTTCACTTCAATTACTACAACGCTGGAATTAATGCTTTTCCACGAATTCTAGAATATTAAAAAACATGTTGCGTTAGAAAGTCAGTATTTGAATATAAACCAACTAAATCATCCTGCTTCTTTATCTTCCTACCGAGGTTACATTAACAAACCTTGTCCTCACCTGGGCAATCGTGACACGCAGCTTCGTACAGCTTCTCCCGTTTTAATCACCTTCATTTTCTACCTTATTATTCCCATTTTGTTTTTTTTGTTTTTTTGATGAGACATTAAGGATATAATATGCAGAAAACTTTGTTTCCCGAGCAATCGCACGGACCACGTAACGACCCAGCGCTCCTAAGATCTTGCTCATTTTTTTTCTCTCTCGTGTCTTGCGCAAAGGTAAGTGAATTTTTTTCTCCGCTGAAAAGGAATTTTGAGTAGATGCTTTATTAAATCTTTGTCAATTCTCATATGAAACTCATTTTCGGACGAGTTTATGTTTTTAAAAGGCAGCCAGAGGGCTGGGTTTACAAGGAGGAGATTAAAGAAAATTGAAACGACTCTGAAATTTCCTGGGTTTTTTACCCTCGCCGTGGAGGAGGAGAAGGGGGTGGGGAGGGGGTGGAGGGAGACAGGAGCGAAACGCGGTGACGGCGCTGTCGGAGACTGAGGAAAAGGAAGAGAAGAGATTTCATATTGGTAACCTGTTTATAGGGGTCTTTTTGAAGTCTTGGAGGCGATGGTGGCGGCTGGAAGACACGGCGGGGACTCCGATTGAAGGCGGGGGTAGAAAGCGGGCAGAGGAGGCACTGCCAGGCGACTCAACGCTTTATTGGCGACGGCGTTTTTCCCTCTTCGGGTCCTCGTACGCCCAAAGACCTACGTAAGGTTTTTTCAATGCGCTCTGCAATCTTTAGGGAAAAAGTTTTCTTTATTAGATTTTCTCAATTTGGGACAGCTTCAGCAAGCCATTACCAACGCGAAGAATTGTGCTAAATTGTCAATTAATGTATCAGTTCAAAATCAATTTAGCCGAGTTTGAAGCGCTCACCCTGTGGGTCGTTTGGGTTCGCGTGAGGGGTTACGGGAATGACAGGGGCGTGGCAGGGGCGAGGGTGGGGGATATCAAAACTCCATTGGCCAGCCGCGGGCGGCAGCGGCGCCGGCGGCGCCTGGAGGGCCTCGCAGCCAAAGCTCTTTACGTGCTCAGAGGCCCGGTAATAGCTATCAAAATTAGATGTGATTTTTATGAAATAGCTTTTTTTATTCGGCAAGCAGCCTCGCATCTTGTGGCGCGCGCAATCTCTCGTTACTCGACGGAACGGAATTATCGACGTATCGACTCGATCGCTTGACAAGACAGTCTCTCCATTCCCCCATCCCTCCGAGCCAATGTATCCCCCAGCCGCCCCTTGCAGGAGCTCTCGCTTTGAATCCCCACCTCTATACACCGCGGCTTAAGACCAGTATTTCCGAGCGCCACTGCCCCTTCGGGCGCTCTTGTAAAACTGCTCCGCCGCCGCGCCCTGGTATGAATACCCCTTTAATTAGTCGCTTAAAACGTGAGTTAATTTTGTTTCAAAGTTTAATAAAACCTTCCATGTTGACATTACGGTATTACCTCTGTCATCACTTTGTTTCACGAGGCATAAAGTTTCATTAAAATTAAACTTCAATCCACAAAATCTTAATTAAAATATCCATTTCGTCTGTAGTGAGCAAATATTTAAAAAAGCGACCTGTCGCCCCCTTCCCTCTTTCCCTCTACGTCGTCGCTTCTCCGCGGTTCTCCATTTCTTCTTCTTCCTTGTCTTTCTACTGTCTTCGTCATTTGTGAACGTACACGGGAACAGAGGACGAGCTGTCGTTATTGGAAACGAACGCCGCTCGTTTCTCTTCTGTCCTCCATTCCTCTTCTTCCCGCTTTTCACTTTCATTTCCACCACCCACTCCCAATTCCCGCCCCGTCGAGTCCAGTTCCAAGCAGGTCGACGTGCAACACGCCGCTATTAACCTGCAGTTGAAGTGACAGAAAGAAAGCACTGCGTTGCCAGGTTGATGTTCCAAATTTCAAAACATTCGAAAAATATCAATGATTACATTTAAGACATCCATATTTAATCGATAGTAAATAAGTTCCTTGAAAAGTGGGATTATATGGAATTTCAATGAAAAATGTTTATGTTTCCAGAAGAACAGTAAAAAAAACGAAATATTATCTCTATACATGACGAAGAGTGTCACGGGAGGTGTGTATATGTCTTTTAAACAAATCTACAGTTTTAATCCGAGTATGATGAAAATATACATACTTGAACTTCAAAACTCTTGGAAGAGAACTAATTACTTGGAATTTCGAAAAATCACACCAGTCCATTTTCATTACTTTTCGAATTTTTACTTCTTTTTTTCCACGTTTTAATTTTATTCGTTGAATATAAAAAACAGTTTTAATTCGATCATAATGAAAATTTGCTCACATAACATTCAAAACACTCAGAAGAGCATTGTTTACTAGAAATTTCGAAAATCTGGCCCTATCACCCATTTTCAAACCTTTTAATTTTTTTTCTGATATATCTCACGAACTGATTGAGGTATCAACATAACTTTTGTTCCTTAACATTGTTAATTTAAATATTAAGAAACGGGATATTGGATTTTTCGATATTTTACTCTATAGTGAGGGTGGTGGGTAGATTTGTTTTCACGTATTAATGTTGGTCTGTTGAACGTTAAATCTGTTGTTGCGTTTTACGAGTTTTATTCGTTGATTTCGTACAGGCTCGATCGGTTTCGAAATCTTTGTTTTTCATATACTCGTTGAAGCGAGCAAAAACCTATGGATCTAAAAACATAGCAAACCCTCAAGCATTGAAATACAAAGACATAAATACATAAAAATTATTTTCTATCCAATTCATTCTCCCGGATATACCAGATTCATACCAGATATTCATTCTATACCAGATTCATTCTGATTGTAATAGATGAAAATCAATAGAGACGTAGATATTTTAACTCACAATACATGACGTAATGGAACATGGAGTCAAGATTATAAGTATTCTTAAAGCAAAAGTCATTTGTAACTAGATACGAATATTTTGACCACAATTTAAACAATATTAACAGATTTTGAGGGAAGCTCATTAAGAAATTATCAATGTCAGTTTTTTTGCTGACATTTACAGTTAATGTATTTCATTCTTCATGTTAGTACACTTACAGTCATTTAATTTTGGATGATGTGGAATATTGTAATATCATTCATTGCATGCATTGCATTGATTGTATGCAACTGTTAGGAAACCGCTAAAAATAAATAAGTCGTTAATAAATAAACTTCTCACACCGACAAATAAGGTACTAAGGTAGCAAGATAAAACAAAAATAGGGATTCCTCATTATTATATAGGTTAAAAACGTTATCTTCAACGGAAAAGAAATTAAATGTATGACCCTTTCTTATTGTTTTAAACAAGTATTTGTTATTTTTATTTACTTCTTCTGAAAAGTGTCTCAACAGAATTTTTAAAAATCTGCATTTATATGTATTTTTGGACTGAGAGCTTAATTGAATTGGGTCTTATTTCCCTACGGAATCAACTATGATTCTAATCGGGATATAGTGTTATTTCTTGTTCACCTGTCGTATTGTATCTGGATCATGTTTTAATTTTAGTGTGATATCGCTGTTCCAGGTATGGTTCCAAAACAGGCGAGCCAAATGGCGACGTCAGGAGAAGATGGAAGCCGCACGTCTCGGTCTGAACGAGTACCACGCCGTGGGGCAACTTGGTCGCGCTGCCGGTTCCAGCCTCGCGTTACCCGTTGACCCCTGGCTTGCCCCACCATTGCTCTCCGCTCTGCCGGGCTTCCTGGCGCATCCGCAGACCGGCTACCCCAGCTACTTGACCTCGCCCGTGTTACCGGAGCCGCCTCCGCCGCCGCCGAAGCTCCCGGGTCCTCCGCCCCCACCCACTGGCCCGCAACCTCCGCCCCCACCTCCAGGCGCCGGATCAGCGTCTTCGGCAGCTGCCGTCGCCGCCGCTGCAGCTGCCGCCGCGGCGGCCGCCGCCGCTGCGACGGTACATGACCCGCGAAGCAACTCCATCGCGTCATTGCGACTCAAAGCCAAAGAACACGTGGAGTCCATCACGAAAGGGTTGCAGATGGTGTAACATTTGGCTGACCCGGGCTTCGGTCGCGACGATGTATTGTCGTCCGCCGATTGGCCTTGGGTGGGCTACTTCGCCCCGCTCTAAGATGGCTTCCTTTGTGAGGAGTCACTGAGCCTAGTCCCTCACGATGACCATTCCGTGATTCTCTTTCTTTCCACATACGAGACTCATGTGAATCTGACACGGAACTAATTTCTACTCGATTATCAAGCAAATGTGGGTATCTATTTCTTTATCTTCGTTCATGTAATTTATTTGAAATTTATAAGGATGTATAATGGAATATATCCCAACTATAGATCCATGTTCTCCTGTAGCATTTCTCTTGAGACGTTCTCACTATAACTTCTATGGTGACACTGGCAATATATGTTTATTTAACAAGAATGTCTTCACATATCGCAATGCTGGGACCTACATAATGGTGTATTGCTAATTTGTATCTACCCGTCTTTTGTCACTCCTCTCCTTCCAGGAAACATTGGATACTGTAGCTTAAGCTGCAGTTGCCACATGTATGTCCACAGGAATTATTGTGTAGGTCCCAGTTCAACGCTATTAAGTGGATATTCCAGCTTCAAAGTCATCGGAAATATTTCATTATACAGACAGTAAAAGCCTCTATTAATGATCAAGAAAATGAAATACACAGAACACATTCCACAGCGTTGACTTCATTCAAAGATTATCGTGGAGACCGCGTAAAATCGTGAGTTCAGTGTTTCCTTTGAATCGCGAAAACATTTTCCTGACATGAAAACTTAGTTATTGTCAACTCCTTGTTTTATGTGTGGAACTTATTCGTATTGGTGTCTTCTGATAAACAATATTTTCGGTGTTGACAATTGTGAACTAAGAATCAGTGGATTCCAAGCCTGTTAAAAAATACTGGAAGAAAATATGTCAGTGAAATGAAGGACTGAACATTTCTTTCCATTAACGAGATTCGAGAAGATGAATCATCGGAAGAGAGTGTACAAAGTATTTAAGAGTCCGAGGAACAATTATTAATTCCCTATGTGCGTCCAATGTGTAGATACTGTTCGCCAATGTTATCTATCCAATACCCAGGTATCCACTATTAGTGGACGTTATTACCATTGTTCTGTAGAACACAATGATCCATGAGTGTGACCTTTTGAGTTCTTGTAGTAACAATTTGGCAGATGCATCAAAATTGTCTCAGCGGATGTATAATCAGTCATACATGAAGCAGGATTAATTAGCTACAACAATTCTGTAGTTGGTGACATATTGGTCGACTCCGAAATAAAAGAAGTAGAACAAGGTTTCGTAACAACCAAACATTTATAAACAGTTTCGATGTTACTAAACGATAATTAGTTACAGTTATTAAAATTGCATTCATAATGTAAGACAGAGACAAAGAATAACATATGTGTTGTCTGGTATCAAAAGAAGACAAATCACTATTTTTGTGCTTTTGATAGTACTGTATATTTTACAAGTTCTAAGTGGCTTCTAAGTAAGATAGAATAAAAATATTCAAACCAGGAAACATAATGGTGTTTTTAACTGCTATGCGGTTTAAGTGGATGTATGTTTTAACACAAGGCAAAAAACATATTGTTTTCAAAATTAGTTGCATCCAAATAATAAATTACAAAACAAAATACATCAACAAGTTTTAAATCAAAATAAGACACATCTATAATAAATAGTTATTAAAAAGAAGATAATAAATCGGAAAGAACTTTAATGGTTTTGGAAAACACTTGTCTATGAGAAGTTTGCAAAGAAATATTTTATTTTTTGTAGACAGAGGAGTTGCTTCTAAATACACGATCCTTATGTTTCTTGAAAATGTAGTCGAAGTGATTTCTTGTTTCGATGACTCATATATTTAGTTTGACCGATTATATTCAAAATTAAATTTTAAAAATTGCTTACCATTTTAATTCCCAGGAATTGTTTTCAAAAATAGATTAACATCCTGCAAACATATTTCATGAAAAACAGAGACCGAAATTTTTTCCGAAAGTTTTTTAGCGATGCTTGCCACATTCTTACTACAAAAGCTCTATGATTTCATTTCGTGTATATTTAGATGTTTATATGTTTCATATAATGACTACAAATACTTGTGTGCCCCACCCACACAGATTGGGACGCCCCTTCCTATATTTATCTGTGAATCTTGGTTTATAGATTTAAAAAAATTACTTGTTTCAACCTTAACTATTGGTTGGTTTTTACAATATCAGTGAAATAAAGACATATGTATGTTTTTTTTGCAATTTTGAGCAAATTCATATCTAAAATTGATTAATTATCTGTTTGAAGAATTTTTGTAGTTCTTTTTCCTAGTTATTGAGAAATTTATGAATTCATTAGTATCTACTGTTATGCATAATCAAAAATTATTTCCAAATTATTAACAATGATTAAACGTAAACATTTTCAGAGTACAAATTGGGTAAAAAAATCAACGTGCATGTCTCAGTTTATATCATATTTTTAATGTCGTATGTGGCGTCTCATTTATTTGTGTCCTGTACATTGCTTATCGATCTCTAAAAGTATTTGTATTTTCTTGTAAAGTAAAGATTTGTAAATATGATTAAATAGATAAGAGATACTAGTTGTACAATATTGCTGTTTTATTTTTCCATGAACAATTCTTCTTTATCACGTCGTAATCTTTCTTGTTCTTTGTTCGCCTCAATAAATGTGTTTTCATTTCGGAGGAATTGTATTTGGAACTCAATTTGAAATATCATTTCCTCGGAGAAAACTCAATGTTGATAATGCAAGTTAGGTTTATCCAAAGATTAAGTATTACTAAGAAATCACATTACAAGGTAACTTAAATACTTCCGTAATGTTATCACCAAGCAATGGAAATTCTAAATGAATATTACTTTTCGCTGGAAAGTTGTGAAAAGATTACATTTCACTAATTACAATTCACTGAACTTCAGATTACTCCGAGAGACACCTTATTGTCAATTCCCCAGAAATGAGAAAAGGAACAAAATTAGAAAAATTACCTAAAAGTATTTCTCAGTTAGCTGTACGAAACCGGAAAGTGTTTCTCAAGTTGGAATTGTCACAAACATTTTTTTTACTCAATACAGTTTTACATAAAATTCTCAGATTTAAACAACCATAAATTCAAATTCACTTCTCAAATCGGAGAATAAGAATACAAAGTACCAGATAAGAGTGTTACGATACCGATCCTTACATCTAGAATGTACTATCACTAGATAATAATATTTAGTACGCACAACGTATCACTTGCTTTATTATATCTATCGCCATCGCGGTACTGTTAATTATCAAATTTTCCTTAGAACAGATTCATTAGATGTGATTGGATGGTCTTTTGCTCGCGTCCGAAAAGAAAATTAATAAATTGTCATCCACGAGGTCATCCGCAGTTTTAACTGATTTTTAAGCAATAAATTAAATTGACCAATCTTACATTACTGAATAATCTCTAAATTATATGAGTTCGTTACCTTTTTTCACGTTTTGTTACGCCTTTCCATTCGAAAGTTAGTTTTACGAAGTTTTATTCACAATGAAAGTAATGTATGAAGATAATATTACTGATACACCCCACTATTTGCGAAGGAAAATCGGATTAATATGTATAAATGCGCTACCTACCAATTGCAGAAGCTACCAATTCAAGGCTTTTATTGGACTTTTGTCATCATGTAGTAATGACTGGGCCCTGAACAGACATCACGGGTCCCAGTGACAGATCGTTTTGCGTCCCCCCCTCTCTCCTCACTTCATCCTCCCCAACTCCTCAACAACACATTTTAACGTTTGAATCAATGCACGCATAAATCGTAAAGATAAAGTATTTGTAGTACTTGTTATTGTTTTAGCAGTACAATGACGGAGCTTGAATTTCATTTCGGGGGAGGGGGGAGGGAGTTAAAAATTTGAAGCCAGGTGATGAAATGAGACATTCCGAAACACTATTAATCTTTGAATTTCGTTTGAACCATTCTCGAGGGAAAAAATGTGTATATACAGGATACATTTTTTATTTGAGGAAAAATTAAGCAGTAAGACCTGCCCCGCCGGGACACACTTCATTGCCCAGACTCCGAAGTTACACCTCTGGCTTCAACTCTCCACTCCCAGCCTCTCGTCGGGCATGACGTCTTTCCAGTTCTCGGATATAAGCAGACGTTTATTCCTTCTCGGAAGAAAATCGATCTATAATTACTACCAGTTGTCAAAGATTACCCCACCTGTTATATTGATATAAAAAGGAAATCAAGTCTGAACAGCAAATAGGTTAAGAGGAAGAAGCAGTGAACTCTAGAGAGAGAGACGCAAACTATGGCAGTGGCCAATTAATGATTCTGTATAGTATCAACAAAACAACACATTTTTAAAATCGGTACAAACCCAAGTTTCAGCTTCACACAGTTTTTGAAAGAAGCCTTAGACTTTTGATAAAAGTCCGTTAGCGACGAATTTCCCGACAATTGATCCACTTAATTTAGAATGTTTTGGATCAGGTACACCTAATGGATTCAGTAAAGTATTCAGAGATGTCGCAACCAAACAAATTTCTGCCATCGATCTGCCTTCATAACAAATTCATCCCCGTCTCATATTTTAGGGATAATAATTTTGTTTATTGACACACCTATTTCAAAACTTCCCCAAATATTGGCTTCCCCGAGTTAGGGGAGAGTAAGTAAATACGGACAACGGGTAATTAAGGACAGTGAAGTTTTCGGTTAAAATCACGAAATAATTTCGAATTTTTTGATTGTTCTTGATATTGTTGCCAAAGATTAAATTCAGGAAGTTTTGATTTGAAACCATAACATTTTGGGGAAAATTTGCAACATAATATTTTGTGCAAATCAGCAATTATTTTTGGGGGTTAATTGCTGTCAGTAAATTTTTCATTTGAATCAGAAAGGAGTAATTACGGACATAACTAAAGATATCTGTTTTCAAAGAACGGTTTTCAAAATGAAATTCAACATAAGATAAAAAATTTCAAAAGTAATACCCACGTACATCCGCGGACCACCAAAATTTTCTCGGGGACCACCAGCGGTTCTTGGACCGCTGTTGAAAAGGGTACACGACAGTGGCCCACCACCTCGAACTTTTCTCGTGCTCCAACTGTCCTGACACATATTGAGACGGACACAACTTAACTTAAAGTTTTACCAAAAATAATGCAATGGTGGCTGCTTTACACAAATTGCCAACTGCAGCGAATTTTAGTAATATCCGAATAAATATTAATAGCATAAATTACAAAAGCGACTATTTGGTGTAAAAAAAAAGGCTAAAAGCGCATATTCGTTCCACACTCTCGATGCATGAAGAACAGAATAGCACCACAATAGCGAGTGAATTGAATCGATTGCCGGTGTTGCCGATGTATTTAATGTTACAGAAATTCGAATGTATTGCTAGCATAAGGCGAGGTACACTCATTGCTATCCTTATGCCCGAGGGCGAAGTAAAAGCGTCTACACTGTGCACAGGCCCTGTACCAACAAGCCAGTTAGACTGACAATTAATTAATTAATAATTTATTATCAAGAGCGCAGTTACAAACAACCTATGACTATGTTGAGGGCAATTAACTAATTTACTGCTACTATTTTACAATAAACATAAAAACAAAGGCGTTCCCTTCCATGTTATGTTTCTTAGATTAAATTTTCTCTGAGTACAGTTACATTACTTTAAGTATATCATAGTTCACATAACATCACCTTGCAATCTCACCTGGCTGAAATAATTATGAAGAATCATCCTGGAATGAATAAACGTATTGTGATGATAACTGCAATTCCGTTACCATTTGCAACATTTGACACTTTCATTAGTATCTATTATTCTCCATAAAAACAGAAAGAACTGAAGAAAATATTACTAGCAGTCCTATGCAAAGATTTGCTAATCGTACTAGCATGAGAGAAACAATCAGTGTATCCACTGTAACGTTCAACCAGTATATGACATACAACGTGTATCCAGCATTTAGTTTTTGAGGAAAAAAAAAGGAAAAAACTTAATAATACGTTGTTTTTTTCTTCTTTGGATCAACAAGTATTACAATTTTAATTCTGAGGACTATGTCGACTTTATCGAACCCTCAGTAGCATCATCTAGATGGTAGGTTATGAGATAATGACTTTTTTCATCGAATCATCGTGAGGTGAGTATCGTCTACTGGAAGAATTTTTAGAAACTGATCACAGTTAGAATTCAATTATTATTATTATTATTATTATTATTATTATTATTATTATTATTATTATTAGACCAAATTGTAAAAAAAACTGTTAAAATGTTCGAAAACTCTTTTTAGGAAGTCGAAATAAAAAACTCTGTAATGATAAATCATTTTTGCCAAATTATTGTAATCTTTGCCAATTTTTTTAATACGGTGGGAAAAAATTGAGTTTTTATAATAATAATAATAAAATAATAATAATAAAAGTACCTTTATTTTCGCGAGACTCAGACCATAAGGTTTGCTCTTCTGTCTAACCATTTAAAAACTTGTACATTTTAAATACAAAATGAAAATTGGTAGAGTCGTATTTACATTTACGTCGTTACCTTTAAGAAATAAGATATCGCAATATCATAAGTCATAGCGATAATAATTTTTTGTAATTTTTTATTTACATTGGCATGTTATATGGCTTTATATATTCTATCAAAATCCGATTACAGCTTCCAAATATATAGTTGATAAGTTAGAGTAATTTAATGCATATATTTATTCCGAAAACGTTTCATCAAAGTCATACATTTGAAATAGGATTAGTATCCTGGTTGTGAAATACAGAGACAGTGGAATAATGCTGAATAATTTCTCTTCCTGACTTGAATGATGTGTTATAACTCATCGAAATGATTAGAAACAACACATTGATATCGTTCTTCTATCTTAATAGTTAATATGTATTACCCCATTTCGTAATACGCAGGAACAATTTGTTTAAACGGAAAACACAATAGTTGAGACTAAAAGGGAAAATTCATTATGAATACCGCTAGATGAGTGTGTAAAACAGAAATAGGTTTTTTCGTTTTATTTGTGTTATTTGAAAAAAAAAGGTTAAATTCTCAAAATGTTTATGTTTCATTCTGAAGTAAATGACATAATACATGCACCATTTAAATGGATGTTACGGTAAATACCATATTACTACCAATTCAATAAAGTATTGATTTATTTTCTTAAGGGAAATAAATTTCGTATCACCTTTGAAACATAAGTACAAATAACATACATTGTAAATTGAAGTTGATTTATGCATATGTATATTCTCGTGGAGTCCGGAAAATGACAGACTTGTAGTCAACATTAACTCGTATTTTCAATACGTATGTAATTGTTATCGTATCAATGTTATTAAATTGAAATACTGGTGAATGTTCAAAGCTTGTCGTCGATTAAATTATTGCCCAATTCTCTGGTAATGTGTGTACAGTGCAGTGTTTGAACGGGCTTATATGATCTGAAAAATGTTTGTTTTATAAAAAAATTCAGGTTATAAGTACAGGACCGTCCTATGAGAAAGTCCCTTTCATTTCCTACCTTCAAAATGATTCACTCTGCAAACGATGGTCACCTTGCAAGCACCCTGTGCTGATCCATTAACCTTCTCACATTATCCCTCAGCGGCCCCACATCCAGATGTCATAGAGCGGCTTCATTACAGTTTGGAAATGTGTCAATTATCATTCCATAGATACAGTCAACAAGCTCAAGTGTCGTGCATTGCTTCAACGTGAAACATTTCATAGGGCAGAGAAAAGTCATCACCTTAGGGCGAGTGCCAGAGACAGTCATCTTTGCAACCCAACACTTTCTTATGAATGTACGTATCTCGTTTCGGCCAGCTAAGGACCGCGAATGACGAGTGTCAGTAAGGCTCGGTTTTTGTGTGAGTATACGTAGGTCTAAAAGACCCTATGGACCCCTTAGTACAGTTAGGTTTATTCCAACCCCAGGTTCTCGCTAAACGACACCAAAGTTTGGATTTTAGCCTTCCTAATATCCTCTAGGTTCGGGAAATATGAACCTAGGTAACAGTATCTGGTTTGGGCAAGAGCTTCGCACAAACAGAGTATATGCGCGGAGATCTCCTCGTCCATGCTGCATGTCCTACACCTTGGATCCTGACTGATTCCCATAATGTGTAAATGTGTCCGTAGGGTATAGTGGCCTGTTAGTAGACCTATTACTTTCCTTATACGACTCCTACCTAAGATTAGTAGAACCTTCTTATATTCTTGGCTTGACCCATCAATTAACTCGCGGGCAATTCACGTTTATGTGAATAGATTTATATTTCACTGTTCACAAATTTTACTCTGAAGAGCAGTTAAAAGAACCGACGTTCATTTTATTCGTAATTTTTTTAACCGATGAATTCAAAAGAATTCAAGAAACTTGGATTATTGTTTGCTTCGTAAGCGATTTCTTTTTCATAGTTTTATAGTTTATAAAAACATAATCAGAAAACTCTTTTGCTTCTTTATGTTGTCAATATTTTCGAATTTCCCTTGAAACTTAACGAAGTTGATAGCAAAACAATCAAGACAACAGTCTTTTCTTTAAGATGTCAGTATCAATACTTTGTGTGAGTGTGTGTAAAATGTGTTTCTGTTTCTGCTTATGAACTTCCAATCTCTCTCTATTCAGTATCTATTAAATATTAAATCAGCAAGACTCTGAGTATTTTTTAATATATTCGCTGATGCATGCGACGTTGGAGCAAGGCCTGTATCTTTGTTAGTGGACAGAACATAAAAACTCTGTTGTAAAACCTATACTATTTTCTCAATTTCCCTAACAAAACCTTTTGTCCATCCTTCTGATCTCCTCCTGGTTACATTTCCAGATATGTGTTCCTTTGTGGTTCTTGTTTCTATTGACGTGCTCTATTACCCCTCCAATGTTTTATGTGAAGTATTGAAACAGCCTATAAGATCTGAAAAATATTAAGAAGAAACATCTGAAGAATCACTTAAGCCGCGTTTGCACTGAGTAAAATACTACAGGTAAATATTATATCTCAGCTTTTCTTTTTATTTTCAATACGTGTACTATATTTCACAAATATTTCAACATAATTTTGAGTAAGGACTTGGAATTCAATGAGAAATCAGTGGTAGAATAATTCCAACCTCATGAGGACACAGAATTTTTTTCTCGAAACGTGGTTGGTTCATCATTTCATTTAATGAATAAATATGTGTTGGTAAACCTAGTTGAAGAATCCAATATGAGTTTCTATAATACAATACGTAGAAGTGAAAAGTGAGATTGTATATGAACACTTCGGCGAATTTCGGAAGATTACATGTAGAAACAAAGGTTTCGTTTTCAATGGAGAGAAAATTCACACCTTCGCTCGCACATTAAATTTAATTAATATCAAGAGAACAAGACAATTTCTACAAAACCGCAATTTCCCCTGTCGGGCGCTTGTGTTCGACAGGCAGTTTACGACAGCAACGCAATCTGTGCTGACTCCCTCCACGCGATTATTGATTTCATTCAATTTGTAATTTGTTTTAAATTACTGATTGTTCGATATCACGTCGGTGATTTTGCGAAAAATGAAATAATTTGTTTCGTAACAACCTATCTAGCTGCCTGCACCTCCTGAATAATTTCCACTCTGTAAAAATTAATTTTCGTTGTGTTTGTGGCGCCAGTGATGAATGTTGTCATTTATTTATGTAATTTGAGATGTCCACATTTATCAGAATACAGAATTGGTTGGTTATGAAAGGAATCGATTTTGGACAGGAACATTATGAAAAATATGAGTAATATCACATCATATATGTACAGAACATGCAGGGAATAATGTGTTTCGAAATATAATTTAACATCAATTACAGTTTCGAATTTTGTATTAAATGTAAGAATAATTTTGTTTTGTACCAATAAAAAGGCCATTAGTAACTTCTTTGATTGACTGTGTTGTGAAATTTTAATCATGGCCAAAAGTTAGGAAAATTAACACAAAAATATGGATGGAAAGTTCTATTCGTAGTAAATATTCTGCATACATCTAAGCCCAATTGGATTAGGGCATTGAAATTTATGTTAAAATTAAAATTGATTTTAATACAACCAAATATTCATCATTACCATAGGTAATAATAAAAAATAAATTATGGTTATATAGGTTATTCTTCGTACATTTTACCCCGTCTTCCCTTGCCTGTTCCCGATCTAAAAAGTCAAAGCGTAGGGTACACCGGGACTAGGGACTAGTTGTCATAATCATCATTGTCATCATCATCATCATTATTATTATTATTATTATCATTAATATTATTATTATTTATATTAACTGCGGTACTCCAATTAGCTATTGCCTTTCATTAATAAAACACCGCCATCGAAGTGAGACGGTCCACGTTCGAACGGTGGGATACAGAGAAGGCTCTCAAATATTTATTTCCTTTTACTGTCTGTGTAGAAGTCTTGTTCTGCCTGTCTTAGATTATGGCAGTATTGTGTACGCCTCCACTGCATTATCGACACTCAGGTCCCTTAACAGTATCCATCATGCAGGAGTTTGCATTGCAACTGATGCCTTCCGCACTAGTCGAATAGAATGCATTTTAGTAGACGCTGGCGTACCATCTCTTAACAGAAGACGTGATTATTTACTTGAATCTTACGGAGTAAAACTGATGGAAGTTTTAGATCACCCTACTCGCCATCACATCCATTCCCCAATATTTTTTTTTCATCTTACGCAGCAAGACCTTCGTTACCCCGCTCAGTGGGTGTCCGCTTTAAACAGTTACTGGAGGAAAACGTCATCACACTACCTCCTCCAGTGAAATACCCACACTCTCCCACACCACCTTGGTCCTTCATGCAACCAACCATCAACTTTCGGCTGTCTCAACATTCAAAGCAGGACACTCCTGCTGCTGTGTACCAGCAGCACTTCGGAGAACTGAAAACCTATTTGGATCACATGTTCATATGGCTGACTGCTCAGCAATGAATGATTCCGTTGATGCTGCTTTCCACTGTCATAGTGCCACCATTTTTCGCCTCCATTCCTTTTGCAGCGTGTACACTGCGGAGAAATATGCAATCCTTGAAGCGCTGCAGTTCATTCAGCTATCTCCAATACGACGTGTGGTTCTATGCAATGACTCTATTAGTCCTCTGCGGTCAGTGTCTTCATTGTACACTTCTGGCATCCTTACACTGACTATTCAGAATCTAATAAGCCATCTAGTAGTTCAAAATTTTGAAATAGTCCTTTGTTGGGTTCCTGGGCACGTGGGTATTATGGGTAATGAAGAATCTGATGGGGTAGCGAAGCAGGGAACGCAGAGGGCAGTCCTTGACCTTTCAACTGTTCCTTTATGACAACCTTTCAACAAGTCAGATTCAAAGGTTGCCATAAAGGAACTCTTAAGACACGGCAAGCCGAATGGCAAAATTGCACCTTCAAGCTGAGGAAGGTAAAATACTCCGTTAAGATCACGTCGTCTTCATCCCGTGCGAAAAGACGTGAACAAGTGATTCTTACATGTATTCGTATTGGCCACTGCTATCTAACCCATGGTCATCTCTTACGTGGTGAACCTCCCCCTATCTGTGAGACTTACAATGCAACACTTACACTTTCTTTGAAGAATCTGAAATATAGTAACTGCCAACGGAGACACAATATACCCAACAGTTTGGACTTTATGCTTGGGCAAAATGAACAGATTTTGATTCGCCTTTTTAAATTCCTCCAAGAATATCGCCTTTGGCACCTTATTTGATCTTTATTTGTATGTCATTACTGAAATCCATAAACGAATCGGGGCTTCTCCTACAAGTTCTTGGGAGGGTTTGGATTTAAATCCTTCTTTCTTTTCCCTTTTCTTTAACTTTACATTCTCTCTCTCTCTCTCTAAATTTACTCTTTTCTTTGTTTTCAGTTTTTATAAATTTTTAGCAAACTGTTGTCTCTTTTTTCCTGTCTATATTTTGACTTACGATATTTCAGGAGGTTTATTATTGGGTATGGTCGAGTCATTCGACGAGTCCCACACGCTGGGAGAGTTATACTGGGTCCCCTTACTGCGAAACAGCATTTTCCCGATCTGTACAAAAATGTTACGGCTCTAATGACCTCGATGTCTGCGAGCCGTAAAGTCCTAATAAAAAATGAATAAACACTCAATCAATGATGAAACCATGAATAAAACTTTCATGGGATTCAAATCCAGACTTTCCGTCTAGAGCGGACTCCTTTGATTTAATCGTTTCTTCGTTCGAGCATGTTATTCCACATTTTGTAAACTATGTTCAATTATATATTTAATCGACATTTATATTGAAATGTGATAATTGCCCTAGTGATTATCTTAAGCAATATAAACACAAGAGGTCATTCTTGGTTCTACTTCTTGTACGAGTATAGTTTATGGAAAGTCTTGTAATTGTGAAAATTTTTGTATAGCGAGATTTTGATGGAAATATCAGTTTTGGGTGTCCCTGTTACCGAAAAATGGTTTCAAAGAAAAACGTCCGTCTGTCCGTTTTGCCATCCGCCTGTGAGCAACTATTCTGACTGAACGGATGAGTCAATTTTATTCACTTTTCGTATCTGCAGTAGTATCTGTTTCCACTCGAAGCTTGTGCTCTAAAATTTTCAGGGTCTTATAGAAGTGTAATATTGCTAGCTAGCGTAGTTTACGATTTAAATCTCGAAAACGTTAGATTTTTCTTGATGTGTAATAAGTATTTTTTAATGAAAACAATATTTCTCAAAATATTTACATAGGTTTCCTTTATCCTTCTGTAAATTTTCTAAAAAGTGATGACTTGAAAATTGGATAACAAATCGCATCTCTTTTTTAATAAATCCTTTTTTGTGTTGCTGGGTTTTCCGGTTGGTGCCGCGTCTGGTCGTAGTCATGACTCCGCGGAAGCCTTCGAGAATATTAAATCTTTTTTTTCTAGGTCACATCCCTGAGTGAGTTACTAACGCTTTTGCACTAGTTGTTTTTCATTAAATTAGTTTAGTTAAGGATATAATGAAGAAATTATGGTACGGAAGTAGAACATTCCTTTTTTATTATGATCTTTATTTTTCATAACGTACATAATTAACTATTATAATTCTTATAAGAAATGAGCAATGGTTTTGCATCACTCTTTTTATGTGTAAAGGGTATCGTTTCGCTATACGATAAACTTAACACATTTATCTTAAAGTTTTACTTTCAGGGGGCTTTTGAACGACCTGTAACCCCTTATCAATACGAATCTGTTAAGAGACAAGGAGGCTGAAGCAAACGAAGAATCGAGTGAGAGATCGAAGTAACGCGATTGATCGAAAGCAAGTAGCGGAATGACGACCGAAAGGTAGAAAGAGAAGGCCAAAGGACTGTCCTCTCTCTTCAGTAGGGATTGTTTTCCCTTCGTGAGGCCGCGCCCCTTTCATTACGGCGTCGCTTTCATGTGGACGCACCTTCGGCGCGGACCAAAAGACTTTATTTTCAATTTCGACTCTCTCATCTCCGCCGTCCGCGCTGACTGTATTAACAAATTTCATCACAGTATTACGATCTTCTCTCTCTCTCTTGTCCGCCAGTGCTTTAACCTTCCGTCTCTCTCCACTGCTTTCTCGAGCTGCCTCCCTCCATCCACACTTACCTCCGCTGCCCACTCCAGCACCTTGACTCCCCGCATCTACCCCTTCCCCCCTCAACACCGTCGTTGAGCACCAGAGACGCCGTAATGGATTCCTAATATCCCCCGACAGCGTGGCTCTCGCGTTGTCGTCCAATGGCACGGAAAATTTTATTGGAACATGTTCTCCGACGCAGTTCCTCTCAGTTGATTAGCGACGACAAACACGAATTACCATTTTATTGCCTTAGCCAAGCACTTGCGCGTGTACCGTCTGCCTTGCAGACAAAGTGGAATTAAAACAGGAGGCCCTTTGATGTTATAATATCGAGGATTGCAGCGGCGGCGGAGGCGGAAGCACAGCGAAGCGACAGTGGCTCTGTGGCTCCGACGCAGACCCAACGGCCTTGCAATCAGCAGAGTATATTAAGCTAAACTCCCATTACCGGAGAGAGAGAGGGGGGACTTGAAGCGCGGTTTTCATTTGTTGTTCGGTAAAAAGAGGAGGAGCACGGGGATCTCTCAAAGGAGACTGAATGCGATGGGGAAGCGGGTGGTTCACTGGCTGCTCGGCCATGTTTCATTCCAGTTTATTAAGAAGTTTGAGGAATCGCCTCGTCGCCGCGCCACGAGCGCAACAGTGGGCAGGAGTGCGTTGCCTGCGGCTGGATTGAGGAAGGGTTGGACTATTTGCTCCGGCGAAAGACTGCGAGGGGGAAAACGAGTGATCTATGAATACACATTATTCTGTATAATACGAATGAATTTTCTCATTAGGATCATCCGATCCATTTCACGTTACGTACGATTCAAAGGTGAACTGCAAAGGTCTCCTTTGAGAAATTGACACCCCATAATATGAACCTACTAGATTTTTAAATCTTTTATGCAACATTTTCTAAATGATTAATTTCCGTTAGGTGAAAATTGCGACGAACAGGGAATCGAACACGGGATTCCTGCATTGATCGAAGGAGTGTTAACCACAACACCACCCGTCCAATTCTGTCCACCATTTCCACCCAGGAGCAATCTCGGAAGACCTGAAACACATCTCCATACAGGAGATAAGTGAACCCTGCAGCACACTATGCTACTAAAGCAGGAGTCCTGTTTCGATTCCCTTCCGACAGGTGGTTATCACATATCTTCACACGTGGATACACGGATGAAACATACGAATTTTCTAACTGATCACACGCGAATCAACAAACCACTGACACGTTACCTCTCTTGATTTTAAACTTTTGTGTAAGTAATAAAACTGTCAAATATGGACTCCGCTACCATTGCCTTTCAGAAATAAATGTGTCGGGTCGAATAAATTTGCTCAAGTTAAGTTACATGAGTAATTTCTGGAAATTTTGTTTTATTTCTCTTAATTTGATATATAAATCCAAACCTTCAAAATCCTATTAGATTATGTTAACATTTTTATTATTTTATTCTTACTTAAATTGAAGCAAATAGATGTTATAAGACTGTAAGACTGAAAAAACGAAACGTATTTTAAAAAGTCATTTCATTCATTCAAGATTTAAAGACTCTATTTCTCCAAAATTATTTCAATATACCTAAACTTTTAAATGCAGTTCCCTTTATTTCTAAAACCTAATACATTGACACTGTAACAATTGGTTAAATAACACAAGTATTTAAAAATTGCTTTATTGTTAAATATTTGTAATGAACTTCTACTAAAATATTAGAAGAATATAATAACGAATTATGTTTCAGAAAAAAAAAATCACCGGTTAATTAAATAAAGTTTGATCAGCATAATGTAGTTAAAAAATTAAAAATTTGTGTTTTAAATCTATGTAAATGTTGAGAATTTCTTTTAAAGTGTAATTTTGTACAGGGATTAGTAAACGATTTTGTTAAGTATGTAATATGTGCTCATGCCTATAATTTCATTTTCGTATCAACTTCATTTATTTAAATGAAATGATATTCATGAGATTAGGTGCAGCGTCTGTTGTTTATTCTTTCCCTTTATCACCTTTAGGAGGATAAAGAATGCTAGGAACCCAATCCGAATTTGTCTGGAAAACCTTGTTTGAAAACCTGATTTCCCTCAGCGGAGGATCGAGACAACGTTTTCTTAAGTCAATCTCTCTAAGAGTAATAACTACCGGATTTTATAAATATTATTTTAGATTTTTAAAATAATGTATATCCAATATTTCTTGATTTATTTTTTTAGAGTTACTGTAATTATTTAATTGTTTATTTAATGAATCAATTATGGTAATAAATACAGCACCGTAAATAAACAACTAAAACGTCATGTATACATACAATTTACATAAAATTTAAATTTTATTTCAGAAATGTTTTTTTATTAATATATTTAAAATCTTTATTAATATTTTTCTTTTTTTGGTAGGGTTTTAGGGCTATTCATATTTTTCAATTATCTTTTAAATGAATATAGAAAATATTGGTAAAAAATTCATCGATTCCTGATGACTTAGCACCTATGACCTATTATTCCTCCCCCTGAAAATTTGCATTTACGAATAGAAAAGTATTTTTACGCAGCAGGTGGTGGAACCGTGGAAATAATTAACACAGCTGCCAAGATAAAGTACCTGCCAAGTTCTATCCCACTCGAGTCTCGCGGTAGGGGCATTATGCAAATCCGGATCCACCAACCGAAGCGCCGGGACCCGGCATCCGCGTCGTATTTATATATCCATTCCAGATATTAATTGTTGCATTGTGTGTCTAGCGCAGGTCGTAAATGCAAAATTTCCGCTCCTGTCCCGATTCCATTATGCGAGGCTGACTCTCCAACCCCCGTCCCCCTTCCTTCCCACCCCCAGTGACCGGTGAGCCACCCCCGCGCACCCCGCCTGATCCATCATCGGCCGTCACTTGTTATTGCGATATGAACAGCGCCAATTTCGGGCCGGAAGCTCAACGGGGGGCTTTGGATTGGGGGGCAAACAAGCCGAGTCACGCGAACGCCCCCGCTTCGTCTGCCCTTTCCTTCCACTCAACCCCCACCACCACCACCACCACCCCCGCTCTCAGCGTTTCAACCAGCACAGCTCAACTCGGAAGAGAAACAGAGAAAAACGACGAAGAACAAAGACGTAAAAACTGCTGTCGGATTTTCACAGGTATGGCTGTGTGATTAATAAAACTTACGTACTCATTTAACAATTTTTTACGACAGAAATGTTATCATTGAAACAAATGTGACTGCTCCTCAGAGCAGAATGAGACCCGTGTGTTTTATTCCTTTTTACTGAGTTCCGTTATTAAATTTATGAACTTATTTACAAGGGTCCCCTCTTCCAATTGAAAGATTTATCCGAATATTCATTCCTATTAGCTCCAATAACGTAGTGGATAGACAATTGAAAAACTGGTCTATTGTTGTATGCGAAGTAACATTATTGGTTGGTTGTTATATGTACTGAACAATGTTCGGTAGGTTTTCAAATCATGTGAAGGTAGGAACAAGTTTGTTGATGGATGTGAGTCTTAATTTGATTCAGATTCCGTTTTGGTTAAAGAGATAAAGTTAAAGAATGTTATCATGAACTTCCAACAGTTCACCTAATAATTCAAGGTGTGTGAAAAACTACATTGTACTAGTTATGCCTATGGGAAATATTTACAATTTTTAAGGTATTGAAGGTTCTATGTCCCTTAATGTGAACCCGAGTGAACAGAGTTAAGTAATTAAGTCAAAAGTAAATAAATACTTTTTGAAACATGTCATCAACAATATATTGGAAGACGGTTAATACGAGGTGTGTAAGAGAAGTGTACTTTATTGTTCCTGCACAATAAGGAATGTGAAGGAATGTTGTGGCATAGAAGGAATCAATGTTTTTCAATCCCTGGTGATGGTTGGATTATATAAGGAACGTTGGTGAGTTAAAATAGTTGCTTTCTTCATTCTGATCAACATCCTCGAGATAATAAGCATAGGAGTTAAGAACTCTATACCAGTCTCAAGATATTTTAAATCTATTTATGGTTATTTGAATGAAAGAAAGGAGGTTTATGGTATTTTTAGATCATTGGTGTTATTTAATTCAATCATTTAGTATAATTTAGTAATTACGATTTAACAAATAAAATTATAATTATGCGTAGCGAATTGCTTACACGAACATGAATTTTATTACAGTTCATAGAACAAGATTACGGAAGTATATTTTTTAATCCGAATTTTTTTCTATATTATTTTCGTTATTGTTGATGAGTTTTATAACTTTATTTTAATTGGCCAATAGTCATTATGACAACTCTGCCTCCAACAAGGTCATTGCTTAATTCCTTTTTCGTTCTTCATTTGCAATATTACAATATGTCTGATGCGTGATGTAGTGTCGTGTCTTTCCTGTCCTTATGTGGTTCAGTTTGTTGTCCCGTTTCATGTCTCATAATCTGTGTCGTCTCGTTCTTCCGGTTATTCTTTCTTTTTCCCTCTTTTTCCCTAAGTTAACATTCTTTATGTACTACTTTTATAGTTCTGTCTTCAATATGTCTCGTGTAAAACACACTTCCGACACACAATCTTTGTAGTCTTGAAACCGCGACTTTTCACAAATTCTTCGCTTTTGGTTTTCTCACTTATCACGTCTTCCTTCAATCGTCTTAAATATCCTGCCTTTTCTTTACCATACTCTTCACAATCCCAGAAAACATGCTTCCGATGAGTTTTATCACAAGTAAATTTTTGTAGTTACTTGCTATCTTTTTTTTAATTTTACGTTCTCAAGTAGCGAATTGCGAAACAACAGACCTACACCTATTTTAAAGAACTTTCCTCTTAAATACATTATGCGACCTCAGTTGAACTTTACACAATATTTATTGTGAAAAAAATATTACAAACGACTTATGTCAGAAATAGTATTTATTAAAAAACACTTACTATCAAAATAATGATCGTTAAAACTAATATTACCGAAGTGAATCTTTGAAATGAGCACGAGAAAAAATCAAGAAAGTATATCTTGACAACGTATCTTAACACTTATTGCAAAATTAGATCCTTAAGAACAGTCGTAGAAATTTTAATGGTCTTTGGATATTTGGTTTCGTTCCTAATCCTTGAACTATACACAAATTCAATGCCCAAAATAGCAATCAAAATCTGCGTGAAGAACAATAAACTAATGTATATAATCCAGTTCTATTTCACATGCATGTCACATCACTAGCTTATTATACATCTCGAAAGATACGACTATCCCATTCACCCGATACTTTCGTTTTCGCTTCGTGTTCATCTTCTCGGGTATCAATCAAGTGGGCTCCGTTTCTCACCCGTCGGGTGCGTGGGGACTCCGTTCTTTCCCCATCAACTCCTCTACCACGTACTACCTTCCACGGCGTCACTCCTCTCTCCCCCCTCCACCCGCGTAGCAAACCCACCTTCGCCGATATCGCGCCCTTTGGCCTCCGACACTCACTCGCTCGACCGGAAATCGTATTAATTTCTGCCACTGAGCGAAGCATTGAGGTGAATGAAGGGGCAGACGAGGGGAGGAGGGTGTGAGTAAGGGGGAGTGGAACGGAGTGATAAGGAAGGTGACGGAAGTCATGCCAGCAAAAGTGACGGAAGAAATTTACTCCAAAACTATTAATGAAGTGCATGTTATAATTATTCGTTTTATTTTCCACAAACGTTTTATGACCACTTGAAATAGTCTTGGGAGAAATGTATAAGATTGAACAAAAGGAATGAGAAAATGTTCATATCTTCGTTTTCTCTATCAGATAAGGCGATGTGTGTGCGTTTAGTTTTAAAGCTCTATATTTTAAAATTAATGAAAAAAATTATAGTATTATGTATCATCTTAGGACGCAATCAAGGTTAGCCCCTAAACTAAAAAGATATCAGTTTCCCACTCCAAAAAAATCATCTCACTTTCCTCTATAATTTCTTCTCTCAATTCCTAGGATTCTTTCCATCATTTTCCATTCATCTCTGATAGTTTCAGAAGGAAAATAGCTATTCATTCATAAAGTCAGAGGAAATTAAGATATCATCTTGAACTGAGAACTGATTTTAATCTTGAACATTTTGTTTTCATTTAAAATAACCTGCGAATCTAAATAAGCACGATGAAACCACTGAAATGAGATTATAAAATATATACTAAATACGGAATGTAAGAGAGAATTATTCTGAGGATAAATTAATGGTTTCTCAAGGTAAAATTCGAAAAACATTTCAATTATGTGAATTAGTGAATGCGATACATTCCATTCAAAACTACGAGTCTACGACCTAACAACACTTGTGGAAAGAGTATCCATCCCCTACCCTTCCTACAGGGTAGCGGAGAAGAGAATTATACTCAATTTGTCATTAATGTGGAACGACTACTTTAATTTAACTGGCATCAACCAATAATTCAAAATGTGGTGCAAATATGGTTGATTTTCGTGAACATTTTGTGGATATATTTCAATGAGTTCTCATGTATTACCATCTCAAAAGAAATATCAGTTTTCGTTACATTTTGAACGCTCTACATCAACGTCCATCTCCAGACTAGGGCAGCATCAGGGTTATTAGGAATACCAGACGCTGAGCACTTGGCCAAAGGGGCGGACAGATTACTGACAGACAATGCCTGAAAAGTTCATAATTTACAAATGTGTTCTGACACAGTCAGTTCTCGTAAAAAAATATTAATTTCATTCTTTTTAAGACAACATTTTGACTTCCAACATGCGTATCCTCTGCAGGATCCGACATAAAATCACTTATATCAATCTTTATCTATGGTAGAGTGGGCGATATTTGTTTGCAGAACACGAAAGTATACAAGACCACAAATTTCTGAGAAAATGATAAGTTATTTTATTTCACCCAAGTAGTGAAATATAGTGTGCTCAGAAATGATTAACACTCCACACCACATTTTTTCTGTATATACTATCTTAAGGAATTTGTCAAAAGAAAAAAAAATCCTCTACATGTCTTGCCAACGTTTCGGAAGTATTTTATCCATCCTCAGGGTTTGTTACACTATCCTACAATATCACCCATCCACATCTGCAACCTATACACGTACATGCCACACACAACCTGTTTACCTACTGTATCAAATCTTCTAAAAAATGAAATGAAATCGATGATATGATGATTCTAATTTGTTTTTGTGGTCATGAATTTGCTTTTTCAAACATTCTTCTGCTTTCTTTCACTTCGGCACAATAAGTTCCCCGACAACCCCAACATCTCTCCTTCCCGATTCCCTGACCCAAATCCAACGGTTACGAGGAAATGCAGGTCTCATTGCCTAAACCTCACCTAAAGACACAATATAATTTTTTTTTAAAATTAATATGTACCGCGAAAATGTAGTTCGTTGTGATAAGGAGAAATACTGCTTTAAACATATACAACACCGGATAAGAACTTTGGAAATCCCTGTGAATGGTGCGGGGGATGAGCGAAGGGATTCGCAAGAGGGTGCTGTGAGACGGGGTGGAGGAGATAGCTTCATCGCAACGCGTGAATCTCGTGCCTGCGAAGTAAGACTGCGTCCGCGAGCGCTGGTTGCCTTCGCTCCCTCACTTTGTGAACTCCGCGCGCCAGTTAGTTAATTAATTACGCACAATGCGAAAGGAAGTGAAGGAGAGGCATTCGCTTGAATGCGGCGACGCTGCGCACTGTATTAGCATGGTGTTTCACAGCTTCGTCCACCAGTTACGATGGAGAGCTTACTCTTATGTAACCTTCAAGGCAGGTCAGAAAATAATGTTCACACCATTGTTAAATCGAACGCACAAATCTAATACATAAAAATATTAATGTTTAAATGTTCATTATTCCGGTTTGCAATTCCATACCATTTGACAGTTGTTCATCAAACTTAGTGAAATTGTGTATGCTGTTTGGATCTTTCACTTCTCACTTGCGAACAACAATTGAGAGTCATGTGCCACAATACGTCGTCTTATTTCCATCGTTTCGTCCAAGCATGCACATCCCGTCGTGCTCATCTTGATATATTTCAACGATTTGTTGTGTTGGTGGACTCTGTATTGAAACACGCGCCGTTTAACACTGTCCGCCGCAGATACGGCGACTTTCGTTGTGGCGTAGGTGGTCAGGAACCGGTGGCAATTAGTGCGACCAGTGAATGGCGTTTACAATAAAGATAATGAAAATAATTTCTGCTGAATTTGAAAAAAAGAAGAGAGAGAAAATGAGAGATTTTATATGAAGGTCGGTGGGGGCGGAAGTTTGAGTAGGTCTGTGGGATAGAGTACTGCATGAGAGAAGAGAGGATCCTCGGAAAAATGGTGGCGATATTTGTTGAAAAGATTGGAAGAGTTAAGAGTCGGAGAAAGCGCGTTCAATTCCTTTGTAACATAGAGAATAGAGAAAGAGAGTCAGAGGTTTGTGTTTCGATATGTCTCAACTCTGAATTTTTGGTGCCCCGCGGGGGTTTAACAGCGATATGCAACACCCGATTTTCTTGTTGTTGAAGGCGACGGAGGTTGGTGTAGCGCGTGGTTGACCAGGATTCGCAGCCGTAGGCTGTTAGGTTGCGGATACAGGTTTTATAAATGTTTAATTTGATTTTGAGGGAATGCGGCAATAGCAGATCATTGAGAATTGAGAAATACAGAGGTTGTCTGATGCTGTAGATATATTTATTTTCAATCTCCGTGAAACGACCGTCAAGAGATCAATTCAAATTCCCGCGCGAGTAATGATTTCTGCTAGTTGATTAATAAAACACTTTCAGTAGAAATTTATTAGTTACCTGGTAGTGTATTATATTCTTGTGCGTCTTCGCATAATAAAAAAAAATTAAATTGCGTTGAACAGTCTTTACGTGCTTCTTCATTTCTTTTAATACCTGAACAAGCCCAATATTTTTAACAGGATTAATGGCATTAAAATATAAATTACTTTTTATTCATCAACTTTAAAAATTATGTTGAATATCTAAGCGAGGTATTGAAGATTTGTCGATGTGACCCGCGAGTGTGGAAGGGTTACCGACCCCTGCTGTTGAACATTGGTCTTCAGATTGTACGCACAACAACAAATAATATTCACTATATGTAAACAAACCATTTCACATTATCCAGAAAGAAAATGTCATGAATTTGATTTTCTGCGAAACACATGCGAAACTTATGTTTGCAATGTACCATTAAATCCATTTATATCGAATTAATTTTTTTCCTTGGTGTATTTTGATACAACTGAGATAAGATAGTGGAAGAAGAAGGAGAGAGTGGACGGACAGTTGGGTTTTGAACGCTCGAGGTATTTGGTGAACGCTGAAGAACCAAGTTAAAGTTGCTCACTGAGTGATGAACATTGTGGGACATTCCCATATCTGGATCAGAGCAGAACTGTCCAGAGGCTGTCGAGGTAAGTCTGCTGCGAGAAGCATCGTGTGAGGACCGGCAAGTCGGCCGCCAGGCTCCAGTGATAACGTGTGCGCGTAGCTCTGCCTCGGAACCGGCAAGGCTGAGCTGTGCAAGCGCGTGCAGGTGTGGACTTTCTAGGGGCGAGTGCAACCCCACAGAACTCGTAGACTGAAGTGAAAAATTGATACTTTAATTATACTTAGAACTAATAATTATGTTCGTGGAGTTATTTGTTTACCATTCATATCAAGGGGATTTCTAGTAATTTCTTTTAAGAATTTTTGTGGGTAAGGTAATTATTTAATGCATAGAATCAAGTTCATTTACATTCAAATTTACAATCACAAAAGAAAATAAAGTGACCGATAAGTGAATAGTCACTGTATGTATCCGGGTTTTTTATGTAGTGAATAATGAAGGATGCGTAGGAAGATTGTACCTGACACTGGTTCAGGGATGTAATTTGCTGGCAAAAGTAGGTCTGTGTAGTTGGCACCCCCACTGCGTTATAAAATGAAATGAACTATTCTATACTTTTGTGCTAATTTCGTCCGCTAATGAATAATTTTGCACTCATTCGGAGACCAGAAAAAAATCGAAAACAAAAGTGGGGGTGCTGGCGGAACGTACACGTAGCACCCCCACCTACTAAAACTTAAAACTTCGGAAAAAATCTTCTACGCTATAATTTTGTGCTAATCATGTGCTCATTGTTTGTGAAAAATAATAATTCTGTGGTTGTTTGGAAAGTACAAAAAAAAATCGATTACAAAAGTGGGGGTGCTGGCGGAACTTTCACCTAGTACACTTACCTGTTAAGAAATAAGACTAGGGTTAAAGCACCTACGCTAAAATTTTGTGCTAATTATTTGCTCATTGTGTGCGCAAAAAAAAAAAAAAAAAATTCTGTCCTTTGTCGGAAAGCTGGAAAAATTCAGGTCGGTACATTTGTATCCGGGCACAGTTTAACTTAGACCCATTTAAACTTATCTACAGATTCGACGGAGGGTCACGCTGAGGTGATATAGGTGGTAGTCTGCAGGGTTGGACAAGGAACGCTTACAAACCGTCGTCGCCGTCTTCGTTTGACCTTCCTACGCGTAATATTATGAAATATACGAGCATTTTAAGTGTTGTTTGGATACTAAAGGGGAAAAACGTTTTATTCACAGCAACTTCAAGAAAGACCATTCACATGAGCTTTCGTTGTCTTTAGTAAGAACAAAGTTACATGAATCATTAATATTCCCGACAGACAGAATTACAAATATCTAACTCGCTTTGCTCCCCAGACCCCAATAAAAATTTTGAATATTGTTTTAAAAATTGATGATTATTAAAAACATAAATATTATTTATTTCGGAAACTCTTTCCTATTAAATTTTTCTAGATTTCAAATTTTTAAAAAGCCCTGTTCCACCATGTCTTGTCCTATATCCTTCCCCAAAGCACGAAGTCACGGAGCAGAATGCAAATGAACTCTGTGTGCGCACGCTCAAGAGGGGTTGGAGAAGAACGGCATTTATTCCTCTTATGCCGTAAGATTGCTAAGTGTCGGGATATTCGGACGGACGGGGGTCTGTTGAATATTAATTGTCTTACAAATCGCTTTATTCATTATGGATGCGGGGGGATAACACCGGCGGATACATTTGTCAGAAGCAGTCGACGTTTCCTCGGTTTATACACTCTCCCACAATCGAACGGATGTCGTCATGTTTAGTTGCTTACTTATCTCCTTTCCTACTTCCAAATATTCTCATAATATTCTTCGTATCGTGGTCATACCCCACCTCTTTGGAAGATGCGGGTAATTTAGATTTTTGGACTTCCCTGTAATTATATGAATCTGTATTTACAAGAAAACAGAATGCTCCTTTCCGTTCTTACTTGAATTATTTACGTACAAAAATGAAACTTAGCTTAGATGCTACACAAAACTAAAGCACTGCGACTGTTCAAGTTTTATTCCAATCCGATGATTTTGGTTAAAACGAATTTACAATATTTGTGTTTAAGTCGGCTGGTACAGATATCTTCATTATTAAACAAGAGAAAAAAAAGTCATTAGTAATACTAATGTGCTAACGCTACCCACCAGTACTACCAAACCACCAGAATTTATGAATAGCATTTATACTTGGTATCAATGGTGATTTGAGAAATAATATGCGTGCAAAATCACAAAATTCGAGAAGTGAATGTTCAACTAGTTCAGTAGAAGTTCCATACATAGTAGTTTTGATTTTACGAGGTTCTTGCGATAAGACCTACTCTTTCACCTGGTCACATGGTTTAGCTGGAGAATTTGGAGAAAAGATGTTGAGGTAAATTCTACACTACATTTACAATGCTTCACATATCAACAGCGAACTCCACAGTTTAATATTCATATCATAATTTTATTTGTATAGTTCTCAAACTGAAATTTTGATTCAATTTTCAATTTCTAGTTTGAAATTATATATTAGCGAAAAAAAACAACAAATCAAAGCGTTCACTTGGTCACGATGTCCAAATTTGGTTTTCTCCGCTAGTATGTTCCCTTTATTTAAACCGACTCAGGATTATATCCTGAGTTTAAAGTTAATGAAATAATAAACTAAAAGTTTAAACGTTTTAAAGTTAATGAAATAGTAGAAAATAGAAATGTTTGAGGGGAATTTTCAAGATCATAACTTTAAACCATTATTTAAATTTTTGGTTATGTAATTTAGCGTGGAAGGGGGTAGGTAGAAAAGATCACATGAAGATCTATGATCGTTCACCCTGATGTTGAGAGTAGTTGTTTCTCCTACATAAGAACGTTTACAAAGAGAGCAACCTAGAAAGTAAATGCAGTTTCTGGAGTTGCATTCACTGGATTGACGGAATGACGGCTGGTAAATTGTTCAAAATTCAATTTTAATTCCTACTTTCTTCTTTCATCAAATTCAGTCTGTCAATGTAAACCGAAAAGGGAAGAATCGGTAAATTATCTACGTGACTGATGAAGGCGGAAATGAAACTGCTTCTTCAAAAATGTGAGTTTCATTTTGTGTGTTTAATTTTTTATTTCTTCATTAACTTTAAAAAATTTTAATTCATAGAAGACAGAAATATCGCTTTATTTTTCAAGATATTACGGGATTAAAAACGTTCTGTAAGCATTCAGTAGTAATTGCATTTTAACTCATCGAAATATGTTACATACGTGAATCTAATGACGTTGGTAATAAATAAATAGTTACTACTGTTCTTGGTCCCTTTCTTGTTTCCGGAGAGTAAATTAGTTTATTATGCCCCACGAGGTCATACTGAGTTTGCAACTTTCTTTTTTGACAATAAAGTTTATAAGTTTAATGGAAAATCAAATATACAGGCAAACAATATATATTCGTGTTTACCTGTTGCTATTTCAGAAACTGTAGAAATTGTGTTGTACTCGTATTCTCCTAAATGGAAAGGGTATTAAATATTTATCATGCAATTAGAATAGTTTAAATTACGGTAAATCTAAGATTGTCACGTCATTCCATAACAATATACGTAGGTGTAAATGTCGGAAATTACAAGCGTAAAATTCTCTCTGTTCACGACATCATAACGAGCGCTTGCGCGCCAGCAGCCGTGGCGTAGTTCTCCACTTCACCGCCAGATGCCACCAGGGGCGTCGCTGCCCTCGCCTCCAGGGGAAGAACCCAACATCACGTGGCGGTGGCCGCGATGGTTGTGAAGAGGGGCGGGGAGGGAAGCGGGCGGCAAACAATCGAAGGGAGGAGGACGCGATTAGCGCGTGTCGCCGCCGACGTAATCACAGCGTAGGGCGCGTGCGCGGTATTACGCATGCGTGTGTCGCTCAGACGCGTGCCCTCATACTCCATTGTAACACCCGCACTCAGCCTCCGGCGGCGCGGCGACGGGCGCAGAGACGGAGTCTGTTTCGGTTGTGTGTATTGCAAGGGGAGTCGGCTCCCTCTCCTCACTTGGAAGCTTATTGCTCGTGCCACGGCCTACGAGCACCAGGGAGGAAGCTGACGGGTAAACATCAATTTCTTTAGATGTTCAAAGACGAGTGTACGATACGTTGACTCGAATTTATCACTCTTGCAAACGATATTGCATCTACTGTGCTAGTAAACTTCCATAGTAGAATATTGAATCAATTTCTTAGAAAGATATCGTTCAACTCTATTTATACTAATGTTTGAAGTTTGGAAAATCGGTTTTAATTTGTTTCTGTCCAAAAACATGACATAACATTTATGATCTGGCAACTCCAACTCCAGAAAGAGGAATATTCTGTTTTCGAAGTCAAATGTATTCGAGATGAGTGACTACAAATATTGATTTGAATACTCCTCAGAATGCTAGCTGGTAAAATTGACGGATGAACTCGGGATGTGGTAAATGAAGAGGCAGGAAACACAATAAAGAAATTTATGCATTTGACAGTGGATAAGGTCAGCATTATATACTAATTAAATCATAAACGGGTTTCAAAATATTGAACTCAATATTTGAAGAATAACGAAGAGCTAAATAATCAGCTTCTTGTGAGTCGCGAAGGATTTGGAGGGTCTCTTAAAAAGTAAACACCATGGCTACATTCTGAGGACAGGTTTTCGAATAAATGATAACGAAATACTCGTTTCGTAAGAACTATCTACATCCATATAACTTAATATTCCAATTTATATCATGAGTGGGTGAGATGAGCTCCTAAATTCCTTCATCTTTTTAACATAATCTTCTCACCTTTCCGTTATATCTGTACTTTAAAAGTGTCAAATCCTTCGATATCTGATAGTACCACAACATTCATGTGCTTAAGGAGATTCTTTTCCTAAGTAAGTGTGAGTGACAGTCCCCCCGAAGGAGGCATCTCGTGTTTATCGAAATCGCTACTGCATGTGGAGTGTCAGCCTCGTGTGCGTGCAAGTGTATTAATGCTGGCGTCGCGTGATAGCACTGTCACAGCCTTATTAGTTCACTTTTATTAATGGATGCGAAAGGACTAGTGGAGATTATCAAGGAATTTCTCTTCCGGTGAAGGATTAAAGAGAGAGAACATATTATTTTAAGTAGTATGAAATAATTGGGAATTTTATACCCTCAAATATCATACGTATGTTCATAATCCAGGATCCAAAGACTTTGCTAAAATATCTGCAAAAATGTTCGTCAGTTTGAATTTGAAAAACCTATATATTCTTGTAGTTTTTAATTGAAAACAATTTTTAATTATTTTTAATTGATAAAGCACTGTTACCCTCCGAAATAATTTGCTTAACCAGTGTAACGAGATGTAAAATTTCATAGAGCATCTACAAAATACAAGAAAAAAAAGACAATTGATTAATTGATGAGAAATTGTCAGATTCCACTTATGTATTTTTGTGCAGTGCAGAGAAAATTATGGTAAATATTGATAGAAATATTTGTACATACGAATGATCGTTAAAAACATCTTGTCTACTTCAGTGTCTTGGGACGATCAATATTACCGATGTGGCTACTTGAGGTTGGTATGGTATTGGTTAGTAAGGTAATAGTTCTTTAGACGATTACAATCAACTTCACACGGATTCCTCGATATACAGCCCACAGATTCGATAGATACAAGCACGTGTCGAAGATTAGTACCAGACTTAAAGCGTTGTGAAGAAGAAAAAAAAAACAAGTGAAATGAATTTTACAGTTGGTTTACAGTTTCGACCTTCAATAGTTGGTGTTCATCGACTCATAGAGTTAAGTAATAAGTCTCAATTCCTTCTTTTTTTAGAAAACGACCCGACAATATCATATACACGTACAGCATTAAAAAATTCAGAATGGTAATTCCATACCTATACCTATTTTCTAACTTTTCCTAAAATTGGACTCTTTCTAAAGATCACTCCACCACGCTTTTCAAAAACTTTAGGAAGAGTTTTATAGTCAGTAGAAATAAGATAGTATCGAGTAGTTTTTCCGATATTTTCCGATCAATCATGTTGAAAAGTGAAGCAAACTCCACGACATGTAAAAGTGAAGCAAGTAGTTGATGTATGAGAACTGTAACTGATGTTCCACATTTAATACTCATTAAAATTGAAGACAAATGAAAACTTATACAGAGCAAACTATTAGTTCAATTTTAACAAAATAATAATTGAATTGTAGTTTTAAAATTATTAGTGAAGCAGAAAGAAGGATTGATTTTGTTTTTAATTATTATATAAATAACAAAAAGTATAAAAATTATCTTTCGTCACCCATTCTTACATTTTATTACATTTATTTCCCGTGCATTTATTTTCAAAATCATTGACTTTTTTCTCGTAATATATTTAAGATATTTCTTGAAACATTAAAAAAAAATAGATTCAGAAAAAGAAATCCAGAATGATCGAGGTATTATTTTAAGTCCGATTTTTTGAGGAAATTACTCGGTTTGGACGTTTTGTGTTATAATTATTCTCTATCTGAAGTTGACATAAATTTGATCCTATCCACATCGAGGAATACAATAATATTACACATCACAACTCATGGCAAGTGCTCGTTTTATATAAATTATGAGGCAACACGTTATACGACAGTGAGCCTCGATTAGGGAATACTTGGAACTCACAAGACGAGAACTTTTGGGTGAATGATAAAATCCACAATTGTTCTATTATTTTGTAACTTTATTTTTTTTAATGAGTTCTGCTGGCTTGCGTTCATGTTCTGTTAAACTGATACGAAATGGCAGTGTTTGCTTTGACGTACTTTACATGAGAGCACGAAACCAATTTTGAGGGTCGGCGCAGCGTTACATTAAGGTTTTCTGTGTTGGTAGACCATCGTATGGTAAATATGAAGAGCAAAAGTTAAATGCTGAAAATCTCATTTCCCATAGCTGTAACTATTTAAAGATTAACTAAAGATGTTCATATGTCAGATCATCGTGAATGGGAATACACAATTCATCTTAGTAGTGGGACTGAGGACCTTTATTTGTTACCACTACATTTGTTATTTACACAAACGTTATTGATTTTGTATGGAAGTTATCTACCCCAAAAACAATAACTATCTATACACTAATTACTTTTTTTTTACTTTGGAATATTTAATTAATAAAGGGTTTTCATTTTTGAAAAATCATACTTGCTCAACAACTATCTCAAATACTTTTTGTGAATAATATTTTATCATAAGATGCTGCAAAAGAATCTTTTTAACAACATGTAAATAGTCAGGACACGAGCAGATGACGGGATAACATGCTTTACGTAGTTTTATTACCCCGTAATATTGTTGAAATATTCCAAATTTGATAATTATACCAAATTTGACATTTTCTTTTCAAATACTAATTGAGTAATTAAGATTGTCTGTAAGGATGAAGATTAAGTAGTAAGGGTATACAGAATTAGTGTTTAATCCACTCCCATAATTGTTTGTTATTTGGGGCTATTTGTTTGTTTTATTCATTACATTTTGAAATACTTGAAATTTGCATATTTTAGGACTTAATGTTTCACACCCAAATGAACGTAGATTTTTCCGAAATTGCTTTTTGAACTCAATTTTTCTATTAAAAATTTTACATATTTTCTTCTGAGTCTTTCTGAATTATAGTCCAGCATGTATTTGTCATTACTTCGAAACAAAATTTTAAAAGCTTTAAAAGTTGAAAAACCTTTTCTTTTTAAAAAATTAAGGAAGAAATCTTAAGGAACGAAATCTGCAGGGGTGAGTAGTTATGTACGTACGAAATCTATTTATTCAGAACGAGTTGTTGGTTGTAAAATGTAGGTTCTTACACATTGTTTACTTTTTAGGGACTATGATCTTTTACAGACTTTCCTTTTCAAATAAAACATTTGTTTCGTAAGTAGTTGTTTGACTACACAATAAAGTTCAATAAGTAACTTACTAAAACTTATATGCCATTCTTTCCGTATAAGGAAAGATGAATAGTCAGTTTTCGTGATCAACATAAAATTGGTAATCATAATTCGCATGAACCTCATATAATGGAACAGATATGCCTCAAGATTTCAAACCAGACTCACAAAATACTGTGTTATCTTATTAAATCATCAAAATTTTATTACCCTTAATTATCCTCTAACTTGACCTCAGTAGCTGTAGAATTATACGTTTTGAAATTATCGAAGTAAATTGGAAAGCTTCTATCCCTGCGATAATGTTTCGTACAATATTATTGCGGGGAGTGGATTCATTAAAACGAGCAGCTATTTAAAAATATTAACAAAAGAAATTCATTGTGATACACATCAGTTACTCTGGGAGTGTAAAGCTTTCTCTTTGCGTGACTATGAGTTCGCGTGCTCCCCACCATTGCATGCTTAATGGATTGACATGGTATTTCATTTAAAACGTAGCTGTGTAAACTAGGACGGCATGTGTATTTTTTAATTCTTAAATTGTGGTTAGTCACACCGCCAGGTAACAGTTTAATTTTTTTATATTTAATGAAAATGGAGATCGAACCTGGGACCTCCTGTTTTTCGGGGTGGCGCGATTCCACTACGTTACACCATTCGCCTCTCAGTATCGCCTACCATTATCATTGTGATGACCCACGAACCTCAAAGGTGGCCTCTGTATACAGGGTTGGGGAGGCGAATGGGATAATGCGATGGAAGCGCCCCAGCGCCCAAAGCTGGAGGACCTGGGTTCGCTCCCCGGTTTCGACTCCCATTTCCATTCAACATAACTGAAAAATATTGAATATTTTTTATTAATAAATATCGTTATGGAAACAGTTGGTGACCGACTTTTGCTGGCGCACCTACTGTTGCTTCTCGTTCATAACATTCTAAATCGTTCAGCCCTTTTGCCTGCTACTGCACCCTCTGTTTTATAACCCTCGGGTCTTGAGGCCCACTGCGCTCCGTTGAACAGTTAGATCCACGCTAGAAACCGACCAATGCGAAGCTCATTTTATGTTTACTTATGTTACGTTTTAGTTTTTATCAAATAAATTAATATACTCTGCTTGTTTATTTATAACCATGTAAATAAAATAACAATTACATAATTAGCTCATTTAATTTGGGACATGCAACAGAACTTGAGAATATAATAATAAAATTCATTTTCTCACACAAGGATTACAAGGGTCATAAAATATCATACAAGGATCACAAATTCGTTTTCTCATACAAGGATTACATGTTGACACTAGGCACAAAGTTCACGCTGAGAAAATATAATATCAAAGGCAAAGCCTTTTGTGAGGATTTTACATAACGTTCACAAGAAAATATGCACACTTACATTTTTACGCATGCTTACGAAGAAGCACGTTCAATTATTATTTAAAACACATTTCCAAGTATGAACTTGTATAATCTCATTATTACTAACATTTTATTAACTCTTAAGCCTGAATGTTCAACAAAACTTAGACAATCATATTCTGAACCTCTTATTACGGGTTTTCTATTTCTTTAGACTTAAAATACTCTCGGTGTAAACGAGATATATTTATCACAAACCACGTCAAATAGAGCCGTGGAAAATACTAATGTTAAATGAAGCTGTTGTCTGTTCTTGGGATAATCACCATCCCTTGATGAATTTATTGTGAAGGGAAGAGCGTTGAAATTGGATAATTTTGCCACGATTTTGTGAGGTTGCAACCCGTAACAAGTTCAGTTTGTCATAGAATAGATTGTAAGAACTACAATACTTCAATTAGCGTCACTAAATCGATCACCCTACCTCTATATTCAACGCCAATGTGCCCCGAGGGCTCTGTAGCGACATTTAAAACCAATATTTAACTCAATATATGAACGTGCTTCGCTGTTTTAATTACATTTGAATTTTAATGGCTGGTCCTAACATAAATACATATTGACCATTTTTAATAATTATTGTAATTAATGCATTACGGTCGTACTTGTTTTAAACAATGGAGCTGAGTACGTACGGGGGCGGAAGGGTGGTGGACATCGGGGGTGGAGAGCATCGGGGCTGGGGGACTCGCAGGGGCCGGATTAATGCGTTGTTGGGCGCAGCTGGAAAACGAGGTTTTTATGCACTCCCATTCTCTGCACATTTCCTGCGTTTTAATATTTTCAATTCGTTTTTCAATCGTGTCGAATCCATTTTGTGTCCTGGTGCATACAAATACAGTGAGCGTTCGGGTGTGAGGGCCTGATGTGGGGTTGCGGTCGGTGGCGGGGTGAGAGCTGTACTCGTGGCTGAGGGTTTCATCTGAATGCAAGTGGACAGTTGGAAGGGGTTGGACGCGCCGGCCGCGTGCAAGGCACTTCGTTTTGTTTTAGTTGTATTAAATAAATTCTTTGTTCGAGTTTACTCCACGCTTTTGTCTATCGGTGGAGGGGAGACTTATTTTGATCTATTAATGACTCTTGTACAAGGGTTATATGCAATGAAACAATAAAAAATTATACAACGTTATCATATTAATACCTTTACCTTATAGGAGTCGTCTGGTATCAAAACTGGACAAATCGTTATTTATTCGCTTTTGAGATTATAGTGAATTTTAGATGTTCTATGTGACCTGAATACAAGGGAGAAGTGGATGATTGATTTCAAAACAAAACAAGTACATGATAGAAATTATTAAAACGATAAAAGTACATCCAACATATTGTTTTCAAAATAAGATACATCCAAATTGTGAGTTACAAAACAAGATTCATTATCAAATTTTAAATCAATAAAAGACGTCCAAAATATTAAAAAAAAACTCTCATGAAACAGAACTTCCGAAAAACTGTTTTCTCTGTTATTAATTTTTATGGAAAGAAAACGTATTCAGATTTTGTTGTTTCCCCTGAAAAAGTGTGTGAGTGTGTTTTGTTTTGAAATCATACGACTCATACATTCCTTAAAAAAATATGCATTCCTAAACTGAAGATTTGTTGGATCCATCTCTATATCAGTTCTATATAATCTCAATCCGGACACTCCTCCTCACACTTGTATTAAGACGAACGCGAGAAGAAGGTCGATTATTTATGGATATCCCGTCACATTGTACATCGACAACACATGGGGAAAACCTTAATTATACATCAACCCAGAGCTTGATTCAACATGACACAACCTCAGAACTTGAGCCATCATGCGAGTACTCTGCTTCATTCTACTGAAATACCAATCACACGACTGATTTAATTTCAAACAATTCTACAACCGTCAATTAATAAACTTTTACACAGATCTCGACGGTTACGTTTGAAACATTTGTATCCTCCAATTCAAAAATTGTTTTTTAAATCGATGTTTGCCAAAACATGTATTAAAATAAAAATATTTATGTTTAAAAAAGATACATTTGCTAGATAAAAATGGAGGGAAATATAACTTTATTCTTTGAAAACACCTATTTAAAACTGGAAACACTCCTAGCCTTACATGGGTTTACGGTGCGCATCGGCGTTAGTATGTGGAAAATTGTCGGAAACGTTTCTCTTTCATACATGTTCAGGGCATCGTGCTATCCTAGAAAGAGGATTGACACGTGCAGAAGTTTCCCGGGACGAGGGGTTAAATCTTATTATATATAATTTGTTAATTTTACAACTTCGCAAAATGTAATTATTGTATATTTTACCTGCAAACTGGTGGATCTAATTTCTACGTTTTAATTATACCATCAGCATTAACCAACTGACCACTTCAGCTGCAGCTGCCTTCATAAGCTTCGGTGCTCCGTTATGTGCTCACTATTCTCGTTTCAATCAGGAATTGGTATGAGCACATCCTTAGCTTTTAAGCAACTGGATCATTGAAAATCGTATTGTTCATTTTCATTTCAAGTTTTATCTGCAAACTGTACATATTGTACAGCAACATTCATTTACTATATTTACATGGAGTAACTCTTATCAGAACAAAAAAATGAAAATCAGCTTTCTCCTTCACTTCTGAGTTTATTAAACTCGGTCTCATCCGATGATCAACTTGTCCGTCTCGCGCCCCGACTTAACACCCAGCAGTTCCATCTCGTGTCCTTGAGCTCTAATTGCTTTAGTACCAGTCTCCACCTGTAAGCTGACCTAGCATACCTGCAACCTCCACTCTACCGCTTTGTCACCTCCGTAGAAGACGGCGAGTCCACAATGGGCATCAGCTTCAGTCCGCGGGCGGATTACACGGCCGTCCGGGCGCGGCGCGTCACTGAGGCAGAGTCGAGGGACCCGGCGGGATTTCAAGGGGCTCTAACATCGTCGCATTGGCGTTGACATGGCATTACGGAGATCAACAATGACGGCGAACATCCGTGTTTCAGAAAACATATAAGCTCCTGCTAATTAGAAAACGAATGTCTGAACCCGAGGGACAGAGTCTGGGTAATATGTTACGGAATTTTTACGCTTTACTCACCTTGATGAGGAAATATCAGCATTGATTGGATTACGAAACATTAATTCATTGCTTTGGTAACGGTTTGGATAGAAGAGTTTATACGTAACACATTCTATCTCAGAGTATATTAATTTAACACGACATGGATGTACATACACACTTGGTGTGAAGAAATAATTTTGGATTTAGCGTAATGAAACGAGTGCTTTTCACTCTATATTTCTGAGAAAGATGGCGATAATCAATGTATCAGTGACGACAACCCTTGGTCAACATCTTGGGAAACGAACAGCCAGGTGATGGACTATATTAGGGGTGAAAATTCTTAATATAAAGTCATTTCTCATGTACTTTTGAGGTCGGCCCTCCTGGTAATTTTGATCGCAATTGTATCATTTCCGACTACAATGCCGTCGTCTTCATAACTTTCCTCTTTGTTTCCATAAAGGTGATTGGTGACCTGCCACATCGTTTTTTAGGTTTCTCTATTTCCATAGTAGTTCTTGTCAAATAGTCATCCACGTCCCATCACTTGTCCGTATCAGCATAAGCGGTTTACCCTTAGTATTTCTCTATGTTTGCTACTTTGAACGTTCCCTGAATGTATCGTCCCTAACATCCTAGCCCGTCAAATGCAGTTTTTATTCATCAAATTTACTCATGCGTCAGCATTTAGGCCCAAGAAAAAAGGCTAGTTTTTTTGCTCTTATAAATACTTTTTTCTTTGATCTTTATGAGCCTTTATCACCGAGACCTCGCGATAGCGATATCCATTTAAACAATACAATTTTTATTCGAGTTTTGATATCTTTTCCAACTTAAAATTATGAGCTTATTAGTCCTCCAAGTGTTTGAAGTGGTCCACCGCTAAAACGTTAGCAACAAGAGCTACCGACTGAAAAATCAATTGTCACACTAATGAAACAAGACTAAGCTTCCTATTAACGTATGTATGTCATTGCAGCCAAAAATGGATGACCCCGAAACACAAATACCTCTGCCATGAAGACAGTTCACCTCACTCGCTTCCTCGAACACACCTCGTTCCTATCTCCTGCGCGTGGGCTCAAAACCATTCCGCATGCCGCCCCAGCTTAAAGATAGGCCACCATTGAAGACCACGAAGAACCGCCCGGGTGTTGTTTAAGCCGATCAACGCGACAGCAGCGGCCACGCCGAGAATCGAGTTACGTGACAAACTTAGAACGAACTCTTTTGTCAGCTGGAATGAACGGAGGTACTATTGAAGATAAGCTTTCATTTCTGACAGATGGAATTGTATCACTCCATTCATTGTTCTTCATAATTATCTGTATTCAACCCTAATATTACTTTTGATTCACAACAATTTATAGTTAAAAATCACTGAATGAAAAAGTGGAGTGTTAAAATCTAATTTAATCTCAGGAAATTAGCAAGGAACCACCCTATCAATTCTCAAGGTTTCCAAACGAAAACCAGAGAAAATGTATAGTTAGAGAAATTGTGTTTTCAACCGTGCCAAGACTAAGTAAAACTAAAAAATATAACTATTATAAATAATAAAGAACAATACAATAAGCATACATTAAAGTGATTTTGTATTTTAATCAATTATTTCGTAAGTTCTCTGACTCAAAGGAATCAATGAGGCTCAGTAGGTAGAACACTAACATGATTACTGGAAGGCAGGGGTGCGAATCCCGACAGGGGTGCGATATGGAGATTTCACTCACACCTCTACGTCCTGACTGACTCCCAGACCTACTCAGCCTTTTATAAAATGAGTGGTGTACCTATCCCGATTGCAAAGCAACCGGAACATGACGTTGACCACATATCATCCTGCGTGAGCCGAGGTAAATTGTAGAGTTCTACCCTCCGCAAACCCAATGGACGTTTCGTATTTGTGTCATAGTTGATTTTAACATGCATCTATTGGATCAGTTTACGTATCGCCTTTGGATTGTTTTAGTTGGGCGACCCTGATTGATGTCCCCTTTCAAGAGGCAACCTCGATGATTGTTCGAAGCAAGACGTGATGAGCGTTTTGGTGATGTATGTAATCGTGTCAGAATTGCTTCTGGAGCAGAGGACTTCTCACAGCAGTTCTGCTTCGGGGATACCACGTTGAGTCTTCTCTGTGCCCTGGTCGTTACACACGACCACTGCCTGTTCTCAGATGGCTTCCTAATGACGGGGATGATAAGAATGACATGCTATTGAGGTGAAATGATGAGTGAATATTGTGGCGGAATAAATGGCAGGGGAAAAGGCAAGGTCCCGAGACAACTCGCCGAGAACCCGCTTCGTCCACCACCGGGAATTCTACTAGGATCAGAAAAGGTTTGAACCAGCGACATCAGATGTTGAAGCCAAGTGCGCTTGGCACTACGCCATGGGCTGTTATGTGATGATGATATGTAAGATGGAGAGGGTTGTGCTGAGGATAAAAACGAAAGGATGGGTAAAACATTACGGCAAAGATTTTTATAGATCTCTTTTTTTAATATACAAACAATTATATTGCACAATTGATAATTATCTGCAACTGTAATCATGTACATATTCCTATTTTGAAAGAAATGCTCTCTATTAACTTCACTTTGATATCTCCTGAAACTGTTTATCATATGTACGTGAGTTGAAGGGTAGTGTTGGTGTAGCTGTTCATGAGTAGCCTAAATCCTCTTGACAATGCTACGAATTAAAAGAGAAAGATTTGTTTTATGAAACAACTAATTGATAGACGTAAAATTTATCATCAGTGGAGATCTGAAGATATCCTGTTTGCCGGGGCTACACTTCAGATACTGTTTTAGATGCTTTGTTGACAATAAAGTTTAACATTTAGATATTTTATGTGAGATATTAATTCCAAATTTTTATTTTCAATATATTGTATTATGAAAAATAAAAATAAAGTAAAGTGATGGGTTCCAATGTGATTCTTTTTGTTTTAATAAGTGTATCCAAGATATACATTATGTTTTGTGGGTTGATTTAAACAACGTCGAATAAAACAGCACGGAATTTGAATGAGAAGCTTTGAAGAAGATCCTGTATCTGTATTTTGAGGTTTAATGTATTACTATGTATAGCGATTTGATAACATCGACCAAAATGATTCAAGGAGGCAAAACGACTATGCAAACAAATAGAAAATAAAATAACATCTATACATTAGATACATTATACAAATGGTGAAAAAGCGTAGAATACGGCTCTCTTTTCTCATGGATAATAAAAGGGAATTCCCATAGTGTGGAGGACAATAGCTTCGATCGATGAATTGCATTGTGAGTGTGGAGAAGGTGACATAGCGAGATGTAGGGTGACATATGAAAACACTGCTGTTATAGGACATATGCGTATAGTGGCACTCCTACCCATACCTAGTGTAAGTTCCCACACTAGAAACTAAACTCAACATTTTTTCCCAATTACCTCCCCCAAATTATGTGGTTAAATACAACACCCGATGGTCTAAACCTCGCCATTTTATAAAAAATAATTGTTATTTAATTATTTTATGCCTTTAGCGAGGTTCCGGTCTTCCACCTAACTGTTGGACTTGGGGGAAGGAAATGAGGAAAAAGAGATGCTGGGTTGCCGCGGAACATATGGTCCCGACCTGACATTGGTCTAGAGTTGGTGAGGGAAACCGCAGCCGAAAACCTCTCCTAATTCGGTCGAGCAGGGTTTGAACCCACGCACTACCGCTCAGTAGGATCGTGAAAGCGAAGACGCTACCTCTAGACCACTGTTGTCAGTCGAAAGTTAATGCATTTCAGAAATAGAAAATGAAAAGCTCCGCGGTGTTGGGAGTGACCAAGCGATTTATATTTGCAAATGATAAGAGTAAAGAATTGGGATTCTAATTGGTATATCAACCAATTAGAAAAATTGATAAAACAAAATAATTGGTAGCAGTGGAAATACAAATGTGTTGGAAAGTTGCAAGTTCTGGAAGGTTAACACTTGGATATTTAAAAAAATTAAAATTGAAAGAGCAAATAAAACCCAACCGATCTGGGTGACGTTTTCAGCTGAGGTTTCCCTCAACCTCCAAATATCTACTCAGTACCTTTAGACTCTCCGTAATTCCAATATCTGTCCTGTTCAGATTGCCTTTCCGCTTATATATGTGTAGGTGGAAGACCACCCCTTATGTACTGAAACTCGTCATGACTAAAATAAAATTAATAAGGACATGGCCCGCGTGCAGAAGTTTGTGCTTTCAAATTCTGCTTAAAGATGCCATGCCGTCTTCTTATTATATCATTCTGTTGCGAGCAAGTACTACTTGCCTCGAAGCATTGGTGCCAAGCTGGCAAGTAAGAATTGCCTCCAAGCTAGTTTTGCAAGTAGTGACAAAGAATTAAAATTATCTACGTCTTTAAAATATCCATATTCAAAAAGTTACATGTATTAAAAATGCAATGAAAAATTTATTTTTAGAGTGAACTATTGTCGATTTTTAAAAATGTGTTTTATTGGGGCTTTACGGCTCGCCGACATCGAGGTCATTGGAGACTATTGTTGACATTGTGATGTGCCTGGTAATACATTGGTACCGTATACAACGTTTTTTTTACAACTAATTAAAAACCATGGGTCAATTTTTTTAAACGTACATTGTCATCTGAGCATTGCTCAGTCATTTTAGATGGTGTCAGACAATTTGTGATCTATATGTCTTATTTTTCACTTGTCAATTTTCATCCCCTGACATTTACGTATAAATCAATGGTTTTTCTTGCAAAATTCTTTTTACAAAAGAAAGATATTCGATGCGTTTTAACACCCTATTTTTTAATTCTTTAACTATGTGTGATTAAAACAAAAAAAACTATGTGTGTATTATTTGAACCGGTTCAGCTTGGTTTTTACGATTACAAAAAAAAAAAAAAATTAATGTCATCATTCCAACATAACCCAGCAGAGAAAAAAAATTTAAGAATTATATTAAATCATGCCAATGAATATTTCGAAGATTTTTTTAAAAGTAACATTAAATAATGTTTTCAAGTCAAATAAATTGGTTTATGAAGCATTATCTCTCATCGGATAGTGACATTTCTATTATTAGCGAAGTTGTGTTTTTACAGTAGTTTGAGTGGATTAAATGTCCTAAAAGCTACGAACAGAATGAGGTGATTGCTGTTTTATGACATGATGATTTCAATGTAAAAAATTCTTGTTGTCCTTGTATATTTTAAGATGATTATCGCTTTAACATTCGGTACATGAAAAGTAGTTTTAGAAACCTGCATATTATTATTACGTTACTCTCCGAGAGTTCCATGGAACATGACATCCATCATTAATGATCTTTATAATGAACTGCGTGTGTAATACATACTCGGAGGCTTGAGGTACTAAATACATCTGATAAGAAATATTGATTTTAGTGCGTGGAATTTCCCTCAAATTACAACCATTTGTCAATACTAAATAGTGTTCATTCTTGTTGTTGTGTAACAAACGTTTTAAAATTAAATAATTGAAATATTTTACTACAGTATTCGTGTTGAAGTGTATCCAGCATTAATTTCATTTCATATTGAATCTATTGTATTTCATTACTGTACATTCTGCAATATTTACAAGAATCAGATATTTAATATGAATGCTAATATTTTGTGTCATATTAGTTGGTGAAACACGACTAAAAGTTTCTGGTATCATTGAAAATGTTTAAGCATTTTATTAATATTCACTTCATAAATTTGATATTTTAGATACCTAAGCTGTTTCTTAGAGAAAGTACATCAAATTGGTCAATCTTAGGATCATGTAATTTGAAATAGTTGAACAGAAATAATATATTGCGAACTACGATAACAAATAGTTGAATTTAACTGTTTAATATTTGACTAGATATTTAAACTCAATTTAAACGCTCCCAATAAGTGTCGTTCATAGTAATGATAGAATCCACGATTTTTTTTAAATCTAGTTTTCCCCAGCAGCTGAGGATCAGACACGCTATACATCAGGATTGAGAAATGACTTGATTCTTGATTCTTGTATTTCACTGTTATAGTCTCTTTCATTTTATTCTGTATTGGCACAAGAAAGTAACACGCGGCTGTCATTCTGATAGCTATCGATTTAAAGTCGTATATCACGTCTCATTCCACTCTTGAAATGCATAAAACAGTGCACACCAATAGGGGAAGAAGACTGTGGAAAGGCAAAGATAGATACATCCGATATTAAAGACGATTTAAAAAATTATTTTGAATAAAACAAAAGTTTTGAGTAATTTACCTCGTACAGTAAATGGTTATCAAGTTTAATCCTAGAAATAATATAAAATAAATATTAAATAAAAATCATTAATGTCTAAAAGTCTAACAACATTTTGAACCTAAGTGTCAATAATATTTTAGCGTTCTATGGATTGTCATGGAAAAATCCTTTAATTCGGGTACTTTTAATTTTATGTAATTGTAGTGAGGAAACAGTGCAAATAACTATCATGTATGTCAGATATTTCATACATGAAAAATTATTCCTAGCAATAAGAGTTGTTTTGAAATTATTGAACGTAAACTGTGAACGATACGCAGTAAACTTGGTGAATACAGTCATTAATATATGACAACAAATAGTCAGTGTTCAACTAAGGACAAAAGGTAGTCCATTTTCCATATATCTATTTTTTAATATATTAGTGCCTGGCAAATTCAAAATGCATAAAATTGTCTGATAACCGAAATTTTTCACATCCTCGAATCATTCAGCCTTCCTTTCGGATGTAGATTCTCATGCAGTAACAAGCATAAAATAAAATCAATGAGCAGCAAAATGCTTCCCTAACTCTGTCCCCGGCATTCACCAAAATCCACTCTCTCCCGCTCTCCTCGTTTCCCGTCACTTCCGGTGGTGATTCACACGCGCGCTTTCCCCGAGTGCCACACGGAGCCCTTATTCGTGCACACTTCCCGATTCCACCGACAGATAACATCGCGAGGAATTACGGTGTCACGTTAGCCTGCCGCTGTGACAGCCCTAATGTGTTTATAAATCCATCCGCCGTTATCCGCCATCTCGTGGGTAGCGAAGACGGAGGTAGGGTGGAGAAGGAGACACCCCTTCCTCACTCGTTTCAGGGGGGAGAGTATGTGTCTCAAAAGATAGTGAACGTAATTACTAGAAGGTTACAAACACTTTCGTAGAAATGACGTCTGGCGATTTCTTACTATATAATGCTGTGAGAGTACAATACTTCTTCGATCCGTTTGTTAATCATATTGTTTTTGGAAATTTTATAACACACACTATAAATCATACACTTGTTATCCCTCCAAGAAACAATTCCCAGTTCATAAAAAAATAATATTTTTAAAAATACTTCAAATTTTTATGCAAATTCTTTAATTACTTCACATGTATTTTTTTGTTGGAAGTATAGATAAAACTTATTTTACTGGCTCCGAAACCATTAGTCCAAACGCACCACGTAATACACCACTGCGTTACGGTACAGTATTCAGGGTCAGCGACTTCAAGCATAGCTTCCAAGGACGTTATTGAACTTGACATAATCTGAATTGAGAATCTTTCAAGAGTATTAATTTTAAAGAACAAACGACTACGGGTCAAGGTTGTTGATAAAACTTCGGGACAAATATAGAACGGGACGAAAATTTATGCAATAAGTATTTTTATCTCAAAATTACATCAAAAAGTTCATTGATTATATTACTGTGATTTCCTTTGGACAGTTTCCAAATGAAAACGAGATAAAATACTATTTACATTTCCTTTGGAAGATTCGGTTACTTGTACTGAACATAAACAGTATCCCTGTAAAGTATAACAACGTTAATTATATTTGTTCTCATCATTGCAGCGACCACTAGTTGTATTTGATGTTCATACTCGTATAATACACTTGCTTAGGATTCATAACATATTGTATTTTACAAGGTGAGGAATAGGTCTCATTCATATGCGGAATCGTGTGGTAAAGATTCATTTATCAATGAATTCCGACATATTTGTAGTCAAACCAAACTTGAACTCATAATAGAATGCGTTTTATCGTAAAACAGAACATATAATTGGAGATTGAGACCAACTCAATAGAGTTTAATTGCATAATTACTATTTTAATTACGATTAGGAACAATAAAAATGTGTTAGTGGTAAGGAAATTCTTATATTTGATAACATGCTGTCGTTACTGTATCTTCTTCAACGACCACAGAACATCAACATTTAACAAAAAATTGTAATATAACATAGTTGTTGTCTTTCCCTTCGGGTTCTATAATGGATGGTTTAATCCTAGATCGGCGTTTCTCCCGGAAAGCACACCTTGCCTCAGAGGGGTTGCGACGAATTTAATCAAAGTGGCGGTCGGCCTTTCCCCGCGGTCGCTCCCCACTACACCTTTCTCCCCCACCCCCACCCCTTACTCCCCTTGTGTTCACAGATCAATTGGCCACCAGTCTCTTCTCTTTTCCTCTCTCTCTCTCTGTTCCATCTCTCCCTCCCATCCTCTCCACTTTCATCCCGCCCTGACTTCCGCACTCACCTCCTCCCCTCCCCGCACCACCCCCGCATCCACCAAGCGGGCGGTTTAATTACGGACTGAGTCCTTTGTAGACACGCGGGCGACAAATATTGTGCCGCGACAGAAATTAAATAATTAAGGGTGCGCGGGTGACGTGCAGAGGCGTCCTTTGGGCGCTGGCTGCGGTCGTCGTCCTTTTCACCCCCCCCTCACCCCTTTCAGTTACCACCCCCGGGCGACCCACCCTGCGGTCGCTTGCAAGGCTCGTGGGCCGACGGATGTGTCTCTTGTGGAGTGATGACCTCACCATGGTCCCCATGCTCGGACTGTGGTTGCTTCTGTTTAGCGCTTTGATACCGAGGCAGAGGTACAGAACGACCGGTTATTAAAAAAAACATTGGATGGAAATAGGTTAAATAATCATGAATGTCTTGCAAAGTTATAATTGTATTGTTTTTACATTGCCTCATCTGTATCTATGAACAAATATTTTATATTTTAAAACATCGAATCTTTTAATATATTTTCAAACTGAGATAAGAAGTCACACTTTTGCATTGAGTGTTTCTTAAACTCTGGTTTCGTATATAATACGTATTTGTGAACTATCTTTTTTGTTTTACAAAATACAAAGGTATTCTGTTAAGGTTACAACTTAACAATCTTATCTCAGGAGAGTTCTGAAATGTTCAATTCGCTTCTGCCTTGGGGCACTTGATCGGAATTGATGGGATGGTCCCTTATTTGCTTCCAGAGAGTAAATTAGTTTATTGTCCTCCACGTGGTCATACGCAGTTTGTAACTGCATTTTTGACGCTAAATTTATTATTATTATATCATTATTATTTAAATGAAATAACGAAGCATACGTCAGAGTATGAGAAAAGTTTAAGTATGTTATTCAAGTTTCTCATTGCGTCAAAAATGACTCCCGATACGAATCTTCATTTCCTTTTAAAAACCCATTTTAGCTTTTATTTATGTGGGGGATAAAGTTCGTCTCCCTCAAGAACACAATATATTTTATTGAAAGCTATCTGGATTCTCCCTTAAGTTTGAATTGGTCTCTCCCCACTATTTCACATAATTTCTCGTAGCTTGATAAATAGGTATATCCACAGTAACAGACCTCCTAATGTTATTTGAAAAATAGACATGAAGAGACTACTCAATCTTTTTGTTATATTTTCTCAAGTTTAAAAAAATAATATTTGTTTTCGTGCTTCCTTCCTACCTACTTACCTAGAGGTCACCCAGTAACAATATGTCCTAACAATAGTCGTAGATAATGATTCTCCTTTCAGTTTCTACAGTTTGTACTCGGTCTAATGATGTCAGTGAGATTTTCAAAGGGTAATAAATAAGGAGTCGGGCACAAACACATTAACGTAACGTTTCGACAAAAAACATAAAATGGTTTCAGTCCCAAAACGGGACTCTAGAACTTTGGGTATTACTTGACAAGGATGGGGAAACCGACAGATAAGACGTGTATGTGTGAACAAGGGGATAAAACTGTGACTCATGTATTATGGGACTGTACACTATGAGGAGAGGAAAGACGATACTACATTCTCAAACAAGAGAGGAAAGGACACTATGATATGACAAAAAATACGAAACTTTTGTATGTACGAAAGATGACTTCGAAACTTATACTTTGAAGATATGTACACTGCGGGATGCATTGAAGAATGTGATGTATTCGAGATGGGTGGCTCCAATAATGAAAGAGACATCCACTGAGACAGGCGAAATATGAAAATGGAATTTCCACGTACTAACTTAGTTAAAGACGTGGAATCAAAACTAAATAAATGGTCCCTACGTTCCGGAGGAGAATCACCACCGACAGGGTGTGTGGATGGGATGGCACTACCAGAGGGATGGCAGCGGAGTCCAATGGAGGGTGGGTGTGGTCGACCCATCGATTCGCGGCGGTGCGCCCGCCCGTCCCTTTCGATGAGCTCGTCAATCTGGAAATGTCGGTTTGGAGAGGGAGGTTGCGGGCGCGCCGCCGACGTACCGCGGATTCTCGCGGAGTGATCGCTTTGTGGGCGCGCGTGGGTTTTGTGGCGACAGCACTGCGGGAGCCCCAAGGGTCACCGACGAACGAATCCCTTTTGCTTTCTCTCACTCGGATTCGAAATGCCATGTGTTAATTTGCTCTCCAAATAACCATACGCATGCGATATCGCTTTCCGGGGGATGTGAATGAATTAGATAATTGATATATAAAATTAGTATTTTGATACAATTCTTTTCCATTATTCATTACACTTTTAGGAGAAAGCTAGTTCGGTCGAATATCAATCAACTTCAGTCCCTGAGTTCAATCCAAAGAAATGTCTCAAAACACTAATTTTAACTATAATTCCATTTACTCCTTAACTAATTTATATACTTTGTCTCAATCATTTTTGTTAAGTAATAAGAGACATACAATTATTATTAACAAAAGAAATATTCCATTAGTGAAAAACAGAAAAAATATCCATCAACATCGAACTCAGAAAAGTAGTTAAATGGATTTAGCTTTTGTCATAATCCTCTTCTAGCAATAATTCTTTTTCGTCCATTTTCTTGCGTGGGTTGAGACACTAGGTAGTGGCAATGCAGAGGGTTGACTTAATCCGCAAAATGCTTATGATTGCTATAGAAATATAGAAATAGGCAACGTCGTCCACATTTCTTTTAATATTGAAAAATTTCTACCATCTCATGGCACCTTACATGGCCTATAGCTGTAGAGTGCATCCTCTTTACAAAGTACAAAGTTCGGATATTAATCCTGTCGGAATATACTGACATTTTAATTATATGAATGTTGATTTACAATACGGCAAAACAAAAATTGCTTTTTTTTCTTTAATGACGTGAGTTGGAGACGTTTAAGCTCAAATTCATTGATTTAGCATCGTTTTTCTTGTATCATATCGGTAACATTTTGGGAATATACTGCGTCACCTTCATGCCGAAGCACGTCTCTGTAAGTCACCCACTTACTCTTAATTATCTAATTTCAGTTGCGTCACAATATTTGTTTCCGCGTGCCGACAAATGACTCTGTTCGTAATTAATCCGGCTGATAGGACGTAGCAAGAATGGTGAGGAATGGATAGGGGAAGTGGACGATTTGAGAAATAATTAATATTTCTTGAAATTACTACTTCATATCCTCATCTATTCTAGAAATACTTAATTCAACGAAAGTATCACACATTTATTTTGTTGAAGGAATTTATAAATAGAAGTTTTCAAAGAATACTATTATTTTCATTTCAGTGGGAGAAAATTTACACCGGTGATTTATATCGGATAGTTACATGGGATAAGATAAATTGGTAAAATTGCTTAAGAATTTGGTAAAAGAGAAAGATAATTCTATCTTTCTATTTTAATCTTTCTACAAAATAGAAATTCTATCTTCCTGAAGTAAGCTCATATAATGTAACCCTTAGTCCTCCGTTTCTGCTCAGTCGCACAACGAGCTACGAAGGTTGGACGACACAGCGAATATTAATAGACTTTCTCCTGCTTTTGAATCGTGTAGCGACTCGATATAAAAAACAGGGTACATACCTTCTTTTTTTGTGGGGCTTTAGGGCTCGTTAACATCGAGGTCATTAGAGCCCATGGGTACATACCATCCCCAGAAATAAAACAAAATATTACCCAAACAAGAATAGAAAAAAAAAGTAGTATACAGATACACAAATTGAGAATACACACTCAAAAAAAAAAGAATCCATTTTAAACTTTAAGTTTTGTTGAGCACTTGGGGCAAGACACGTAATACCTCCAGCAGAGATTAAAGTTATAAATTTGTGGTGCGTGAGCAGAGACAAGTTCCAGCTCACATTCATTCGCTAATAAATATGTCGAGGAGTTTAACTAGAAACACAATTATATATTTTTCACTATGATAGTAAAATTGAAAAATAATGGAAAGAAAAAATTCTGTACTAATAGTTATCCTCTCTTTTTCAACATTTCACTTTAATTTATCGTACATTTTAACCGCCCAAATTCCGTGACCTTATGTTGTTGGTGAGAGTTGGTGTAAATTTTACGTAATGTTGGAAAGCCGTATAGAAAATGTACTTGTACGGGTGGATTTCTCATTCATTTCTGAACAAATTGATGTACTTGGGTCGAAATAAGTCTCAGAGTACAGCACATAACGAAGATATTTTAAGCACACGTCAATCCGCTGCGTTTGATAAACCGGAGTAATGCAACTGCAGTAATAGTGGAGTAATTGATGAAGTAAGTCTAATTAATACAGAAGAAAACCTCTCTCAACCTTCAACTACGAACCTTATAACAGGGAATATATTTGTTATCTTGCCATTCTTCTGGAACTTATTCGAAATAGCAAATTTTTGGTGTGGTTTTACAAAAACTAATTGTATATAATTCTCTTGAACAAACTTATTTATCATAATGAATGGTTCACATATTATGAACATTGGAATAAATTGTGGCTAATTTAGTGTCCAAGGTTTGCATGTCACATAAAATTAAATACACATCATGATCCCGACATAGTAAGGAAGTATAATTCATCATTACGAGATGATTCTGATAAAAAATATATATAATTAATAGTCGTCTGAAAAAGTTTAAACCGATAACATTTCAAAATGAAAATGATCATTCATTTGTAAAATCGCTGAATCCAATTTTCAGTAATAAATCTTATGAATGGTTAAGCGAGTTGTTTTCACTGTATTCGGTCGTAATTGGTACATTCTCATGTGCAATAAAGCACACGCACAATTTGTTACGTAGCATGTAATGAGTGCAAACGAGCCTAGGTAAACGGGATGTTAATTAGTAGTCATACGATAGGGCACAGTTCGCATGTTGGAGTGCCATTCCCTAGAATTTCAGACAGCACGAAGCCGGGGATACGGAGAAGGAAGGACGAAGATAGGGGATACGTTTATGGAGGGGAAGTTGTGAGAATGTGGAGTGAAAACAAATATGGGAATATGGTGAGGTGCATCACTCGCTCTTCTGTAGTTGTTGACACGGTTGACTGGCATTGAACTGATATCATCGTTGAAATCAGAGTAGTAATGTGATCAGGGTAACATTGTTCTTTTTAACTTTAATATTATTAACCGGATAATTACAAACTACAATAAAATTGTCGAGGTAAACAATATTCCTTGTGCGCACGACTAGTGCACTTACATCTCATATTTATATACTAGTTACTAAAAACTTACATACCAAATAACTGACTAGTGCTCATAATATTTACATAAAGATAATTTTCAGAAAATTATACGATGAGCACTCTTTTTGTACTTTTAGGCGTTTTGTATAATCTAATTTTTAAATTTAATTTTTGTGCCTACATCTTTTTCTGCTATCTACATTCTTATATTATAGATTTAATAATTTGATTCAATTAAAATAATTATTTTTTGTTCTTATTTTTTTAAATATTTTTGGCACCTGGATCATTTTTTTCCTAGTTCTACTTCTTGAATTTACACAGATGTAACTAAGGCTACTATGGTCATAAAGTAAGGACTCGTCAGCAAATAGTTGTCTTGTACTTAGCGGATTTTCTTTGTAAAATTTATTTTTATTTATAATTTTCAACAAGCTATGTTGTTTGTTTTGCAAGAGTATATTAATTCATTGTTTCTTTTAATTTCTTTTATTAATTCTCAGTATGTTCTTTACTTCATTTTATGTTATTCCTTGACCCAGAGGCAGTCAATGCAGGGACTGTTACTACTTTTAACTCTGTAACTCTTTGCTGTTCATAACTTTCCCGTGTTCGAATTATCTTCGCTTTTTACACATTTAAAATCGTAAATACTTGTTTGTTTTGTATTAGTATCCCCATATTTCGTGTGTCAATCATCTCTATTCTTAAGTATCGATTTAAAACTTCTCACCTTCCACGTCCAAATATTACTACAATCCCATAACACATTTTGTATTGTTTCATTGGTCTTTCTACTTTCACAAATTGCTCTTTCTATTGTGTTAAATTTCTTCCACTTCCTTTTCTGTCAACATTTCTTCAACGCACCACATTTCAAAATATTGGTCCCGAAGTAGAGCCATGAGGGCACCTTCCTCACTCATCACTCACTATTTTGAAATATATCCTGCGGTTTTTGAAACCCTATTCTGCAAATTATATTATCTTCTCTTCGTCATTTCAACACTCTTATTATCAAGTGCCATTTTTGTAATGACAAAACTCTAACTATATCCACAAAATCACAAAACATTTTCCGCCTTTGCGTGTTTTAATTCTAGATTTTCAATATAGGTTCTGATCTCCTCTATCCTTTCTCACCTTTTTTCCGTTTCTATACGTTATTCCTTATGTGGGTGTTTCTAAATAAGAGTTAAAGCATTTTCCAGTCAATATATCGAATACATTCACACGCGCCGAACATACTCAGAGTGCACAGATTCATCCCAATGCGGACGTGGAGCTCTGAGATAAAAATAAAGAGCGTTATCCTTTCACAAAAGAATGTGATAATGTTAATACGTAGAAGGGATGATTTGTGGAAGGGATGATATGAGGAGAACGAGATGGAGCTACGTGCGAGAATTAATGGATGTTCTATGACATAGGGGAAGAATGGGGGACGTAGAAAGTGAGGGGTGAGAAGTAGAATTGAAAAAGGAGAATGGGGTGAATGGTAGTGAAAGGGGGAAAGAGGAAAGGGCAGGAATCGACCCTCAAGCGATACCATCGTCTCGCTACAGAAATTATGCCGTAACATGACCATTCGTGTAGATTGTGTTTATTATGCGACGATACCATTCTCCCTTTTGGAGCGAGACCGACACTCCAATTTTCCTCGTTCGCTGTTGTTTTGAATAAGTAAGACCTATTTCTAAATGTCGTCTAAGGAAATTTGGGGAGGGAGGCTTCGAGATGGGGTAAAATAGGATGTGCGTGTTTTCGAAGTAGTGTTGTATCTTTTCTGTGAAGTTCTATAATGAAAAAAATATTCAAATACGTTTCAGAACACTCATTTTACGAAGAAACGCATTGAAATATCGAGGAAAAAATCTTGATAAAGGTATACAATCCAGAAACGTAAACATGATTCAGGATAATCATCTCCCTCCGTATATTACTGCGATAGAACTTTAATGAAAATTATTGCACCAATTCTGGAAAAGTTTGTTCTACTCAGTTTCTGAAAGATCTCGTCTTATTATTTCGTTATCTTTCGTTGGAATGAACTGACAATTGTTGGTCATTATTTACGTGAGCAAAAGCAATTTTGTTGCTTTGTTGGTAATAAATTATTTCTTTTAAGAAATAGAGAAAAACATTGTGTCTCTTTCTACAATGTTTTCCTGTATAATTGAAAACTCTTTCAAAACCTCACCGTCACCTAAGAAAGTAAAGAAAAATTGGTCAGAGAAATTCTTGAATTTTATGCATTATATTCCGTTTCAATATAATTTTTAAATAAATTTTGTAATTTATATTTTATTAGACACAGTTATCCGAAGTATATATTTTCAATTAAAGTCATAAAATTGTAGCATACTTCTGCTCATAGAGATGGCTTAAACGATTGGAGGAGGGGAGGGCATCAACCCCTCTCTTACAAATAAATTAACAAGAGGATTAATCATGATATGTTTAATGTTATGTTCACGATTAATGAGTTACCTGGCGGTGTGGGTAACCGCAATTCAAGAGATTAATGTATTATTATTGATTTTTCAACATTTATTAATTTATTTTTCTCAGCAGAAATTATTCGAAAGAGTTTCTAGAGAAGAGTAAGTATCATTTGATGAAACATTCTTTCCTGCAGTAATTAAGATATAAGTTGTTTTTTTAATAATACTGTTTTATTCTCAGCTTCCGGTAACGATTCTCATAATTGCATGCGTGTAATTAATCACTTTTTCTTCTCGACATGCTCAAAGTTTTTTCTATACAAAGCGTCTATGCCTAAATGAAAAGTAAAAGGACGGAAGTGACAATAAGCAGCACATCTCTCACTGTGATATGATATTCTTCCTACTTTGCCGCTTCGCCACTAGACAGCATGGCAGGAGCTCCCGCGTGGCTGTTCTCGTTTCCTGGCGGTAGAGGCGTGGCGCCGTTGGGCGCGGGGCGGGGCGCTGACGCGACACGCCTCCTGTCGAGCGCGTAGTTCTCTCGAAGGCCGCGCGATGCCGCGAGCGTCCACGTGTTGGCGAACGAGCGCTAGGGGCATGCTACATCACTGTATCACACTACACGGTATTTTTCCACGAAGTATGTTCATGGACCACGCTACCGTTTTGTACTCACCGAAATGCGAAATAATTTCACTTCATGATTGTACTAAGACGTAATTTCTTAACAAAACTAGTACATTAATAAATACTCCATAAATTTTTTTTCATTTCATTGGTGTTCATGCCACCTCTTATCTTTGGCACTGGCAAAACGAGGTTCTCTTTTTAATCTTTATCTCTCGCTCCTTGTTGATGCACAGCGCATCTTAACCACGTCGCGGTGTTCCCGTCCGTGCTCTGGGAAGGCGTGCCCACATATACCAACCGACCAATACCTTCAAATAGTTGCCTTGTTAGTATATTCTGTTAAATTTTCAAATTTAATTTTGGTAACTATTAGTGATATATTTTTTTCGTATTTAATATATCTTGTCTTTGATAACTCTTAGGATATTCTCCTCTTGCAAATATTTAATTCCCATAATTTATGTTCCGGGATATCCTCGCCTTTCTTACATAGACATTTGCTATCTTCTATTTTTCCTGTTATCCGTAGATACTTTTTAAAATTACCATGACCCGTTATAAAATAAACACTTCATACGATTCACGTCGAGGATAATTCAAATTCGATTCATTGCCCAGCGAAAACGTCACTTGTTTCAAGTTATCGAAACAGTTGTATGTAGGGTCGGAAGAATCTTGAAAAAGAAAATTTGCGAGAAAATACAGGAAAACGTTTTTTAAAAGTCAAGTCATGTTGTGCTTACAATTTTAAAGTTTCAAAACTAATTTAATTAAAAACACCGGAGTATTTTTTCGTTCTTTGCCTTTTTGTTTACTTTGCTTGCGCAAGAATGAAGTCCTATACGACGCAGCCCACTTCACTGTGATTTATTCATTGCATTCTCTACCTTCTAATCTTCACTTATAATATCTGTTTGGTCATTATTTAATTGACATTATTCACGTCTACAATCATAACTATATTTATGTTAATTATACTTATTAAACCGAACTTTTTTTGTAGACAATTATTTATCACGTTCAAACACACACATTCACCTGATGATAGAAGCAATCTACTGCTGAAACGTTGTGACGTATAATAAATAATTGTCAACATGAAACGTCGGTTTCATAATATAAATTTCATTATTTATTTTTCGGTAATATTTGCTGTGCTAATATTTTATATATTTTTTCTTTGCTTAGTATGTATTTATTTAATTTATATTATATTACGTTCTGTTCTCATAGCTTATTCAAAAAAAATCATGAAACTATTAATTCGGTTTTTTTTTCGGTGTTAAATTATTGGTTTGTATTCTCGTTTTGGGTTACTTCGAATCACAATAACGACCACTACTATGACCTACTGTACCCACCAAATATCCGTGATATTGGGGAGTACAGCGTGTGGTTATAATTCTAATAGCCGTATCTAAATTTACAACAGCGTATTGTTTTAGTATCACAGCCATGGGGACATGGATGCGAAAAGCTACAAATAAGCTACTTCAACAAGTATTGACAAATTCTCACTGCGTAGTCACATTGTCGAAAAGCGTGGAAACATTTTTTCACCTCCCGAGTAAAAAGATCCATAGGAGATAAACCTGCCAACAGTTGACAGCACCTCAGACACTGTCCTATAAGCAGATATAATTCTACACTTCTCGTATTCGCTCTGTCAAGAGCTTTGTTCTTGGTATAATTCTACTCATGGCATGCCCCCGGATACATTTTAGACTTCGTAAAACTTGCCAACAATTTTGTTTTCGTTTCCCGAGATATTCATTAGCCGGGTCAGTCTTGCTAAGTTTGTTAGAGAATCTTCAACGCTATCTCATTTGTGCGAGCGAATCTATGATTACTGTTAAATTGTATTCCAAGACATCTCCATGACATACTCCACCAAACCATCTTTTCTCCAGAAACGAAAATAATTTTGTCAAGAATTGCTTCAATTTTGTTTACAGCTAGCTGCATCCGTTCCTCCTTCAACCACAGACTAGTTCCTCAGCTCAAGAACTCTAGTTTTTTGAGCACATATCACCTTTCTTTCCCGTTCAATAGTTTTTATACGAAACTTCGAAAATACTTTTTATCGAAGTCCATATTCGTGAGGAGATAACAAATATTTTTATTCGATTTCTGGTTGGGAGAGATACCATTTTATGAAATATTTATGAAACATCCAGAAATTGTGTGAAACGGTTGAGAATAAACCAATTAAAATTTCCTCGTGACATTGAGTAAGGTCTTCCAGTTATTAGTACAACTTAAATGCCCCGTTAAGTCAAATCCTGAATAAGTACCTAATTTACCACGTTGGTCTAATTTCCACTGTACCATTGTTTCTTTCCCGAGTGAGGAGCAACGCAACGATCCCAGAGCGTCCCTTTCGACTCCGCTCTCACCAGGGTCCGCGCCATCCCAGCCGTTGTCGTCTGACGCTCATGGGCCGTTAACACCAATTAGACGAGATGATCAAATATTGGCGCGCGGACAACAGAACCAAATTGCCCCTTCCTCTCCCCCTTATACTCCACCCTCCTCGGAGGTTGACCGGCGCACGTGGCTCTCCCTTATTGCCCCCCCCCGCAACCCCCCACACATGCCCCCTTTCTCGGCACCCCTCATGTTTCCATCGAACTGAGAGTGATCCAAAATCTAGGAGACTCAGTGACGCCTGACCTAAAACTCATCATACTACACCAATTTAATTCTACAAACTATCTAAGAGTTCTTGAAAACACAAAATTTTGTGAAACCCACTTTGAATTTTTAATTCTGGTTTTGTCTAAATTATTAAAATATTAAAAAATAACAATATATATGTCTCTCTTCATAAAATCAATTCAGAGAAAAATGAATAAATAATGTATATGTAGCGGAGAGATAGTTGATTTTTTTAATTTTATTTAGTCTTGGCAAATTAGACCGCCTTGTCAACAACGTAGTCATTACCAGGCTCATTTTTCCATACAAGAGATGTTCATTTGAGTGAATTTGAGTACGGTCTCCCGCACTAAACATTTCATCATTATTCAATTTTCTTCACAGTATTTTTCCAGCTATGTGCCAGATGATCTGCAAAAAGATGAATATTTGTTATGCTCGAATGCTTCTCTGCTATACAAAATTTATGCCATGTGATAATCTTAATTTATATCGTTGCGCAATAATGCCCGAAATCGTCTGGGGATCTCAGTGCGCTGTTAAAATTTCGCGCGTAACTCGAATTCACGCATTCTTTGAGAAAACCCTTTGCTGGTAATAACAGTTGGTAGGTGTTGCCAAGGTCTGACGGGTATGTAAGATGGATATTTCTGTGAAACTATTCATTTATCAAACGTGAATTTGTGAGAAGAGGCCCGGAAATGACCAATTCAAACCTCAAGGCGACGATACATGATTTCAACTGGTAATATGTTAAATGTGTGTTATTTTATTTATTTATTTATTTATTTATTACATTCGAATCCACTACCAGATCAAAATTACAATACTTCGGTTATTAACTTCTTGTTTCCATTATTCCGTTTCATTTTTTACGCTGTTTCCTTTTATTCTTAAATTTTGTCTTCTAGTGAACCGTTTTGCATTGATTGTGTTATTACGTGTGATTTAATCGTTTATGTGCATAGTCGAAGTGTATAATTACGGACGTCACTATTGCGCTCATTCCACCGTTGTAAGGCGTCGCGGCCGACGGCTGTGATATTGAATTATAGATAAAGAAGTCATGCCCTGGGTTTGAATCATGCTTCAAAGGGACACTGATGTGCCTAAGAGGGCGTAACGAACTTACACTTATGAGTTCATACACAGCGCCGAGAGGATAAAGGGGGAAGACAAATGAAAAAAAAACTGGCCCAGGACTAGGGGTGATTCTGTCCCTGTAGCTAAACATCGTTTCGTCGTAAAAGACAGAATATTAGCTATTCATAACGTCGTTATGGTATTAAAAAGCTTCATCGACAATTAGGAGCCTTTTTTAATTAAATTCAGACTTACACCATATTTACTGCAATAATAATCAATTCCGTTTGTTTCATTGTGACTTCAACCACTCAAATTTTCAGAATTCTTTCTGAAAAATCACATATGATTAAATGTACTTGTTAAACAATCCGATTCAAATACACTCAGATTTGAAACGAATGGTTCAGTGAATGATGAGATAGAAAAACAAGGTTATAGTAATTTACTTTTGAACATGCAAACAAAAATATCAGCACATAAAATTGTTTAGTTTAAAATAGTAAAACATGGATTAAATAAAAATCGTTTTAATAGTTGTTGACGTGTTCGGGAATGGATTGGAATGTGAGAAGGACATCTTAAATATTAATTACTGGATGAATACATCCTGCAAAACAGTTTCCATACCTGCCTCCTAATCGTAGAGTTCATAAACATTGGAAACACGTAATGTCAATGAACTGTTATTCCCGCATACTGCTTTCAAGAAAAACGCGTAAATATTCATAGGCAAGTGACAGTTAAAAGGAAAAGAATCTTCGTATGTGTTCCAAAATTTCAAATTTACCGTTGCGTACGTAGAATTATGCGAAAAGTATCTGATTAAGATGTACAGGGACGTATTGATTAACTTATGCATAGGGACAGAGCAGCTAATTACTAAGTTTATCTGCATCTCTTTGAAACAAAAGCTATTTACTTTCTTTATCTTCCCGTGATTATTATCTCGACTCCATTATTGCATTTTATGAAATTTACTCCATTCTAAATCTATTCGAATTCTATTCCAAATCGATTTTTTTTAAATTTCTCTTTTTTCTTTGCGTGACACAGCATCAAACATCTCTAACAGTAGAGAAGTCACGAACAAGATCCTTTGTTTGAATCTCGCTGCAGAAATTTGAATTTTTGGTAATTTTTTTATATTGTAATTGTTATTTGGAGTAATTTTAACATTTTTTGCAATTATCTGTAAGCAATGAGTCAATTATATCATCCGTATAATATTATTGGGAACATATTATTGGGAAACTTGTTAAATTTAATGTATATGAAAATTTAGATTTATTTAGCAAGACGATATTATTGACCTAAGAAATATGGCAGAAGCTACTTTCCTCCATCAGCTAGTTGTAGGCGAGTTTCGCTTGGTTTCATATTTTGCATTAACAATGTAAACAGGATATAAAAAAAGTTTTGAAGTAATAATATCCAATGGAACATTACGTAGCTCACATTCAATTCTCTACGAAACTTACTAGACGCCTCAGTAATGTTTTTTTGTTCAAGAAACACCCTTTTCAAATAAATGAGTCAGGTAACATATTTCTTGATGTAATTTTTTAAATGCTGTTATCTCGGAAAGGAAAATATGAAAGATGAAACAAAAGGGAATCTCCAACACATCTTATCATTCTCTAAAGTTCAATATTACATTTGTATGATTTACTCCGTCTGGTTTCACAGAATAGGAATTAAACTTTTTGGGACATTTTCGTATTAATTAATATGATAATAATACTAGCTGGATTCTGATGATATTTCACGATTTTTGTTCTTGTAGTATAATCAATCATATTATGTTACTTATATGATTATTATTCGCATGTAAAATGTACTCAAAATTACAAAATCAAAAGTTTGCTTACATAACAAATATTTTACCCAAGATATCAGTTTCATACGTTTAAACTGTCGTAATATTTCTCACATTTCACAATAATTCACATCGTCATCTTGTCATCAGTTCGAAAAGTATGTGGGAATTCTTCGCAAATATTCATCTAGATACCTACGAGTTTTGTTCCCGCATTTAGATTTATTCGAGGTAATTTTTTGCCTCGAACCCGTCTTACCATTCTATTTGCCTCAGTTAAAAAAACGAGTGAAAGAAACCGTAACATTGCTATATTTATGACCGGAAATTATCTCTCTGACTGTTTAGCAACCTTTTCTACGCAGTGTCGTCAAAACGCGTAATCGACACGAGGATCACTCTCTACAGTAGACTTCCAAAGAGGTGACACAGTACAGTTTTGTACCGCGATCTATTGCCAAATTAGAAGTAGGGTTTCTCCATTTTTTTTCTTTTGGCGCATTGTGTTTTTGGATTAGAAACATATTTAAAGGTATTCGCGCCTTAAGACCAATCGGTTATGATCATCATTTTCTGTCTGTGTCTGTCTCTCATTGTCTTTCCTTCGCCCTCATTCTTCGTTCTCCTCTCCCCTCTCACCATCACACCCCTTCGCCAACCACGCGATGCAATTGGGACGCAGCTCTCAGGAAGCGTGCGAACGCTCACACTCGGCGAGGTGATTTAGAGCCGAGACACGGCGCCTCTATCTTATCAGAGCTTAGGTAATTTATGAGGCATCGCATCTTAATGAAAAATTTTTCTCTCAATAAAGAAGAGCTAATTTTAACGCCGAGGCAAATTGTTTGCGGCTGAGAGCGTGATAAATTTCCCAGATAGTCCACGAACGGACCCTTGCGGTACGCCAAACCTGGTAGTGGAGGGTGATAAGTGGCAACGGTGGGGATGGCGCAGGTGCAGCGGACGCCATGCGCCCTCGAGTGTTCTCCCTTCCCCCTTCCCGACCCTGACAATAAAACCTTTCCTCCCCTCTGGAGTCCAATGTGTGTTTAAGATGCGATTACAATATTCATCGTGTTCGCGCGCCAATGTTATCCGATAACTGAATTTTGGTTCCCTAATGAAGAAACTACTGTGCGGCCTGAGCAGGGAGGTGTGTTGTTTCTCCCAAACCAAATACCCAAATGTCAATCCTCGTTATGTTCATTTTGATTAGCTACCGTTCGCGTAAATTATTTTTCGTTGACTTTTCATTATTGTGTACATACATATTTGCTCTGATAAAGTTTGATCCAAGAATACTTAAAGGCAAATTACATCAACAGATTTCTAACTTCATTTTTGTGTCTGGAAATATATGTATAACATAATTTTACCACACCTCATTCACTGACAACTGCAGTTATGTTCGTACTCTTATGTACCACTTACGTCACTATGTACGTTTGAAACAGTGAATTATTTGTTGACAATAAACTACTCAAAATGATTAGAAAAAGACATTTATCACCGTCCTATTTTACCAACAATCTTTTGATAGATTTATCACGTCAAAGAAATTTCTTTCTGTGGATGTATCTGTGGAAATTTCTTAAAAAGTCATGATGTTGTCCCACAAAAATGAGGTGCTATATTAATAATGAATTAAGTAACTTATTACAATGCACAAGTAATTACATTTGTTGCCTTCTAAAATACATATTATATTAAAGTTGCGTATGAGTGTATATAAGCAATAATAATTTATCAATTTTAATTAAATTGTAAAACTGTGACACAGAGAATTATTAAATTACTATTATTAAATTATTACTAACATTTAAATTACAATAATTTATTCTGCATGAATAAGAATTAAGTTTTCATATGCTACGTGACTTGAGACCTAATTTTATTAAGAAAAACTATGTGTAAGGTACGATACACATATGCCCGCAAAAAGATCATAGAAAAATGAACATAATTGCTTCATTTTCTTTCATCTCCTTTGGTCTCAAAATTTTCAGAGAGCATGGGATCGCGGTAACATTTCTTCAAACAAGGAAAGTCCAAATTCCTTCGCAAAATAGTACAAAACCCACCCTTTCACAAACAAACACAGACCACAGCCTGCTCCCTTCGACATGACAAATTTGTCAGAGGTTAAATTTATTACCGAGTAAGTGTACGTAACCGAAACTCACATTTATTTTACAAAAAGTTAAAACAAAAATTAAAATAAAATATTTTTCATTTTTTATGAATTAATCCCCTCTCTAATATTTCCTTTAATTTTACTGCGAACCTAAAGATTTTTCTTTTTTCGAATAAATATACTGACTTTTTTTCATGTTACGGTATCTATTGTGTTATTTTTGTATATTATTATGCAACGTGTTGTTTTCAAATTACTTTTGTATAATTACATATATGTATGTTTTTCTATGTTTCAAAGCCATCATACTGTCACAAAAACTGCGAATGACATATCAATCTGCGTAATGAGTACACTCCTATGTTAAACTTCCAAATACTGCAAGTAAATACCCATTACTTCAAGAACTGGGATTTTTGTAAAAATAGCCCCTCGAGAATGTTCAATGGTATCGGCTGTAAATGTATTAATATTGTTTATTCGGTGTTCATATTTTACTGCACAATTGACCGCTGTAGCGGATGAGATCTTTTGTTCGGACGGCACGCCAGCGACTGGTGACAAAGCAACATTACAAGGTTTTTCACAGAGTTCAAGAATAAATAAATCAAGGTTGAGCAACCCCTTACGAAGGGTTCAGTGTATCGGTCAGCTCATAAAAGACATGAATCATAAAAGACTGGTATCTGGTTCATGGACTGACTATGTGTTGAAGACTATTTTAAAGCGACTTATATTGTCGTTTTGTTATATTGTTGTATGTTTTTGTATTATTGATAACAAAGGAAAAGTGAGTCCAAACACAACCCAAATGCGACACCATTCGGTGTCATGGGAAATCGTGAATTTCGTCACAAAATGTATATTGATAACATCTATACATATTTTTCTTCGGGAGTTGTTCATTAACATGACCCAAATTATTCTATCCTTATCAGTTATTGAAAACTTCTTGATAAATAAAAATTCAACAAAACATCACGTTTGCGAATGCATATTTTACCATATATTTTCTTTAAAATTATTTAACTACTGAAAAATAAGGAAACACAACTAAATCGATTTAATTTATTTTGATACCTCATAATTATGCGTTAAATTCTAATTTGCATTGTGACACTAAGATATAATAAAATGATACAACGCATAACTGTAATACCTATTTTTAGAGATGTCGCACATTTGTTGCGATTGATCTTATTGTAACAATTTCGAGTCGATACGCAATATAACAATACAATATCAATTAAAAGTCAATTTCAATACATGAAATCTCAATTTTTATCTATTTCTACTGAAGTTGTTCAAGTTTACTCGTTCTGTTATTTTTTGGTAGCTTTTAAAATATCATAGTTGTGTTAGTTGTCAACGTTGACAACTAACACAACTATGATTTAATAAAAAACCTTATTAATACCTTAAATATATACCTTATTTAAAAACTATGATTATTTTTAAATAAGGTATATATTTAACAATGAGCTAGGTATGTGCTACAATGAGTAGAAAAGACAGTTTTAGTTTTGAAGAATTTTGATGTTCAGACAATTATTATTTGAAGAAAATTATTTTTTGTTAGCAGAGTGCCCTTGGAGGACGCTTACAAGAGATCATACGAAGTATAATACTTTCACCAAGGTTTACACAATGAGACGCAACAGAAGAGTAGTTAGTGGCCTGTCTGATCAGACGGGATAGTTTTATGTTGGTGTTTTCAACTTGATAGTTCCTCGGTTCTTTCCCACGTGGAACTTCCTACATGGAACTATATAAAGTTACCTTTCAGAAAAAAATATTCAATAATAACGTTTAAATTGACAGCTGAATGTTCGTCAAAATATTGACAGTTGGCGTAGAAATACATAGATGACAAATTAACATTTCAGAATTCTTAAGGCTGAGACACATGACTTCTGTTTTATAGTTTAGATATGTATTATTTTTTATTGAAATAACCTTGGATTCAATAAAGTAAACTTTTTTAGAAGCAGCTTTACATGTAATTATGGATACGTTTTTTGATAACCATTGCTTCCTTGGTGTAAACTACAATGGAATCTACCAGAGTAATTATCATTATTCAATCATTCTACATAAGTGGCCTTGTCCTGACGGAATGACACATTCATCAAGGCAAAACAAAAACTTCTGAAGCTAGGAACTTAAAATTTGGACAGCAGATGACTTCTCTAACGTAACCATCTACTAAAAAGGATTTTTCGAAATTCCCATTTGAAAAGGAATAAAATATGAGTTTCAACGTTTCTTTAGTTTCATTACATCTTATGAACTAATCGATTTATCATGTCTGTTTTTGAATGAAACATTAATTTTCAGATATAGAAATGGATGTTTGGGTGTTTCAATATTTAATACTTAGTGGGTGTTAAGGGGTAGAAAGGTTGTCAGAAGTTTGTCGTTAACGAGGTCGACATGATCTACTGCTTTTGCAATATTTCATGAATTAGTATATCAACTTTATTTTAGATTGTATGATTGTATTAAGAAATGTGAAATCAAATATTTAAAAACTGAATTTTCGATTTTAATTGATGAAATGGAACCCATATGGGTGAAAAGGTATAAAATATATGGTTCATTTTTTTAAGAAAGATCTTTTTAAGTTCGTATTTTAAACTAATTAGTGAGAAATGTTTTTTTTTTCTTACACGAAAAAAAAAAAAGAAAGATGGATAGCTCACGCGTTGGTTGTCTGGCTTTTTCTTCTGATCGAGACGAATTTCCTATTATTGCGGAAGCTAACGCTGTTTTGTCTCAGAGGAAGAAAATTGCATCAACAGCTATAGATTATGGATTTTACGCGCAAGAGCTCAGGCCCCCTGAAAAGTCTGAAATGGGTACAAGAACTGCAGTTTGTTCCTCTCCGCCGATCTGATTCGAAGTTGCCGCTAAATGACACTTCGCTGTGCTACCTCCTTTGCAATCGGCTCGTTGACTCTTCACTGAGGCGGTGCAGTCTGAGCAATTGTTTTACGAAATCGACCATGGCTTTCGCAACTATGAATAGTTGTTTACTTGAACGAAATGACTTAAGGATGCGATCCCGACATTGCATCGCCCGATACTTGAAGTCTAGACGACGAAAATTTACAATGTTGCCTTGACGAAGCCGAGCAGGGTCGACTAGTATCATACAAAGAGAGGGTATCGCAAGGTATTGTTTAAGATAATGTTGTTGCATTCTGTATGAGACAGTAATACCTGTAAACTACCTGAATACACCCAATTTTTCACGGGGATTCGAACTGGGCTCTTCCCGATTACTCGGCAATTCTACGAAGTTTGGTAAATATATATCTCCAGGTTCTCATACCTATCCACCTCCCTTTCCGACGCTCATAGTCAATTAGTTGCTATTTTAGGCATAGATTTTCGTTCGGAATCAACGGGGGAAATAATCAAACATCGTATGATCTGTTCTAGACCGTTACACACATTTTCTCCTCTATTGATAATTATACATCATACTGCATACATTGCACATCGGACATGTAAACAGACAAACAATCATTTGCATATAAAGGGTGATATATATGCGTAAATTAATACTGGTGAATGATGTCGCTGCTCCGAGGAATAAAGAATAACAACAAGTTAATTTTTATTCATTCTTTGTTCTTGGCATTTCCCATTAACAACGAGTGCATTCTCTGCATCCTACGACGAAATAAGTGTGATTGACAGACTCCAACAAGTCGAATACACGCAACCCATACCATCCCTTTGTCGCACGAAGGGTACGGGCGCTCTTGGGTGGGGTGGAGAGGTCCTGCATGTAGGACGTTGGCCCTCCAACGCACGATGATCCCTCCCGGAGGGAACAGCTGCGGTACTCGAATGCGTGGCTAGTGCGCATGCTCAGTAACACACGCGTGAGTGTTCCCTCCACCCCTAACCCAACTGCACACGACACATACACGTCTACACGAATCACCTGCTGTACTTGGAGAATGCGGGATGCACTAAACGGAATTGCAGCAAGTGTATCATCAATTTCCGAAATAATATAAACAGATTTTTAAAAAAATATTATTTCTGGATTAAGGGAGGACTAGCATTCCTCTCTAAGGTAATCAAATATAATTGTTTTCTTTCTTTATATCGTAATTGTTTTATACCACAACATTATAAATTATAATGATGAAAACATGTCATTTATGAACTTGTTTATCTGGGACAAACCGCGTCTTAGAAGATAAAACTACCAACGTTTCCGCCATCATGCTGTGGCCTTCTTCAGGGCAATGTCAGATTCGTACAGGTCTAAGTCACTGTAGTACTCTGGGCTGAGTCGACTAACGTTAATACTACTTTAAACTGGCAGTTGTATTTCCGTACAGGGATATGAAAACTTAACATCCATGGGACAGTCTTTGCGTTACTAGACCAAGCGCAATTTCTAAAAAGCATTCATAAAAATCAATATAACACATATAACACAAATTCTGTGGAAAATGGCTAATGTCCTAGCATCTACTTCCAAGACGAATTTATAATGAATAAGTGCTTCCATTTTAATTAGCTATAAACTGAAGTCAGTTATCTCAAAATAATTTTTGGGGGTTGATACAGTATTGCATAATACTGTCCAATTATTTCTTATTACTTTACTTGATGGATGACTGCTAATACTTGTTTATTAAAATCGACTGTGTAAAAGAGTCTTGTTGGTATTTAATGGTGTTCTGTTCTAGTACGAGAAATTCTTTGACCTGGATCGTATTTTCTTAAAAATATTGACTTAATTCCAAATGGAACAAAATTCTGAGAGGTACATCCAGAAATGTCACTAAGTCATCTGTCGAACTATGCACATTCAGATTAAAATACACAATATACATGAATGATTTTTTTAATCCTGCAGAAGATGTCATTAACAGTGTATAGTGTGAGTGGTATTTACAATGCAAAGCTATAAAGTATGGACAAGACAAGAAAAGTAATTTTAATTGTGGCAAAATTATATCTCCCAGATATTAACGAATAATAAATGACAAAACGTTGAATATAAGATGAACCCTTATCTATTCGTATACAGATTCGTAGAAGAGTTCCACCTTGCATTATCTTGACGAACACTCCGGAAATTCAAGACCTATCAATACAGTAGAAAGCACACTAAGTTTT
>NNCF01129802.1:516419-554748 GCA_002313205.1 Laupala kohalensis | reverse complement strand
GTGTGTAAAATGCACACTCTTAAAAGTTTCAAGATGTAATCATAGCAATACATTTATTTAATAATATAATGAACCATTGAATCCTGTTCATCCCCTTAGACCTCTTCCTCTGTAGGGTAATTCGCATGGGGCTGCAAATTAGACCCCAAATGAAGCGGATGAAGCATTGTGGCTCCAAGGATCCGTCGTCGGCGAGCGTCCATGATTCGAGTTAATTTCTTTCTCAAGACGACTACGACGTCACAAAGGCAGCGTGGAAACAAACGACCAGCGACACCGACTGGCCGCCAGACGCAATAGGAGGCGGACGTGGCCAATCCGATTACGGCATTTGCATGCACGCCTTTGAGGATAAACCGAGGAAGATACTTCGAGGATGATAAGGGAAGTCCTCAGTGAAATGGTGCGGTAAAAGGTAAACGTGTTTTAGGTAATTTTCGGAATAAATAAATACGGAAAGAATAAATTTCAGTTAACGCATAAATGAATTTTTATCAAATATTGTTTTGATTTATTTTACGATTTATAAATGTTTTATACGTTTGAGGGAAATCTTCAATTTGGCGAAAAAGGAAAATAGTAGTGCAAAACCATTGCACATACATCCTCAGATGTGACAAATAACGGTACAACCTCTACAACGTATTTTGATTTTCTCTTAATCTCGTTTTCACATTTTAGATCCAAAGTAAGTGTGAAATTTAATAACATATTCCACAATAGAGACATGAAAGTAAAAAAAAAACTTTGCGTATATTTGCAAGCTCAGTGAAAATAGATCTGTAACACACCCTACAAAATCCAACATAGACTATTAAACATTGTCATTTCCTACTTTTTCAAGCATATTCGCCTAGAAACTTCACTGACAGCTACCAGTAAGGTATAGAGAGAGGTGAAAAAGAAGTTAAACAAAGTATTCGTGTTTTGACATTTTATAAGAGATTTATTATTTTTGTCAGAATTTTACGTTGGGTAAATTTGAAAAAATCTTGGATTTAAAAATATTATTTTGCAATGTCTCTTGACATTGTGTCCTCTAAAACCAACCTTACGTAGATTGCATTTCGTATTTGGTATCAGTTTCAAGTTTTTCTACCTATCTCCAATCGATTCCTATTCATTCATTTCAGGCTTATGTAAAAGAAATATTACGAAATTTTGAAAATTATAGGTTTAATTATCGTGAAGAAATGTAAGAAAAGATATCGATAAATGAGGTAGTGAGGTATATTACGTGTATAATTTAAAATGTTTTTTTTAAATACTTGTAACGTTTTTATGAACAATACATGTCGTTATTATTATTTATTATTTTGTACTACACATATTGATGTATTTATATTGGAACATATTATCCTAGACCATGTGGGAATATCTATATTAAATCAAAACATAGGTATTTTGAGAGATTATTTCGTTGTACACTGTAAATTAAATTATGCAATGCAACTTCCTATCTGCAACTCAAGAAAGCACCAAGTACTCATATCAGGTAATGGTGAACAAAAATTAAACTTCCCCATCATTATATCAGTGAGAAGAATGAATTAAAGTTAGCGTACTAATGAACTTCATTACAAAACTACCAATATAAATGAATAACATTTTCACTTGACGCCATAGAGGAGGAAGTAAAAAACATTTCTAAAACAGTTATGAAATTCACGTAAGTGAAGCCTAGCCTTTAACATTTTTAGTCCGCCTAGACTATTTGTTGAGCGATCACCATATGGATTTTGCAAATTTCACCTTTTAAAAGTATGTACTAGAACGTTACAAAGAAATTATTTACTTTTTCCGCTTTTATGTTCCATTAATGTATCCAACTTAAAGTTTAATTTTGGTAATAATAAATTTATTGTCAAAAAAACAGTACAAACTGCGTATGACCACGTGGAGGAAAAGAAAACTAATTTACTCTCCGGAAGCAAGCAAGGGACCATCCCATCAATTCCGATCAAGGGCCCTAAGGCAGAGGCGGATTCAAAAATTTCAGCAAAAGTTCCTAGATAAGATAAAAAGTTAGCTGCGAGTTATAATACATATATTATGTCAATATGTTTGTAATTTTAAGCAAAATATTACAAGTTATTATCGAACTATAGATTATTTTGAGTATAGCGTTTAAAAATCATAAGAATTGAAAAAACACTACATTCACGATTTATTGTTACAATAAACACGCCCCTAGACAAAGCCTAGAGAACCTGAATAAGAAATCCGCCTCTACCCGAAGGAAAAACGGAGAAAAACCCGGGCCAGGATGGGGCTACAGAATTTATGTACACAACCGTGCCAAAGTTGAGTACACATAAAACTAAATTAATATGAGCCATAAGACAACACAATCATGCAAGAAAATAGTTTTTGAAATTGTTATAAGTTGTTTAAAAAGTACTACAGCAATGGCGTGATAAAGCACAAGACGAATTTAACTTTTGTTAAAATCAATAAATTCTTTTACAGTGTAGAAGCACTGGTGCAGGAGGTAGTTTTTAACCGCGGATTTGAAGATATTCAATTTCATAATATCTTTTATATTCTTGGGCAGGGAATTATATAGAACGATTCCCGAATGGTATGGTCCCTTTTGGCAAAGAGTGGTTGACACTCTAGGGCGATGAATATTACTACTATTGCGTGTATAGTGTTCGTGAACGAGACTGTTTCGTATAAAGCAAGGGTGGCACTTCAGTAATTCGGACTTAACAAACACGACTGTTTCATAAATATAAATGCAGGGAAGTGTTAATATATTTAATTCCTTGAATAAAGGTTTACAAGAGTTTCGGGGGTGAGATTTACAAATTATCCGAAGTATCCTCTTCTGAATTCTGAAAGTTTGAATACTCTGACCGGAATTACCCCAGAGGGTAATGCCGTAACGTAAATGGGAGTACACGTTTGTAAAATATACGCAACGGGAAGTACGTGGACTAACTGCGTTAACTAAGTTTCAGAATGCGTAACACAATTTGCTTAATTGGGAATTAAGATTGTCAATGTGACAATTCCATTTGAGGTTGTCTTGAATATGGAGACCTAAGAATTTTGTATTTGTAACAGTTTTTAATTGTGTTCCGTTTAAAGAAAGAGAAACCTGGGGTAAAGATTTTGTGATACTATTGTGAAATGACATAGACACTGTTTTGTCAGTGTTTACAATGAGACGATTTGCATGGAACCAAGTCGAAAGGTTAGACAAAACTTTTTGAGCATTGGCGTGTTTACATAGTAAATTAGTGTCATCAGCAAAAAGAACCATTTTGCTGATGGTATGTGTGTTGATAGTCATGATTAAGAAAATCTATTTTTCTAAATGAAAAAACATAATAGCATTTAAGTATGTTACCCAATGATATCACCAAGAACTGGGAAGTGAGCTAACTCTGTCTGCCTATTATTCATGTAATGCTTCGTGTTTGCAAAGCATCTCATCTTATTCGTGACTAATACGTCGATCACTTTTCCATATTTGCTCTTCTTCTTCTTCTTAGCGAGAACTAATATGGAGTGTTCATGAGTTGCACGTGTGTGAGCACACAGAGGGGGAAGCCACTCTCTTTTGTTTCCTCCGCCAGGGCGCTCACTTGCAGCTGGAATTGAGTGCGTGAAGTACCGATCAATGAGTGCCAAACGCAGTGATGAGGGATCAGGGAATCGAGGAGGGCTGAGAAGCTATGGCCAACGCCAAATGCTCAAGTCACGCATCGGATAAATACAACCAATGAATGCATTCTTTACAAATTAGTAGATGAGTACTTATGTGGAATTTGAGGAACCCCAAAAGACCAGATGGCCTCTCTCAGTAATTTTATTAGAATTTAAATATTCATGTCATCTCTTAAACATTTGATTTCTTCCATTTTACTTGTAGGTTGATATTGTGGTAATACAATATAACTTATCCATATTTTCATATATTTAAGAAACTTCACAATTGAGATTTGCAAGTATGATTAAACTTTTCTCTCAGCACATTAAACTCGCATTGAAGTTTCTAATGGAAGGGATGGTAATTTTCACATTCTACCACTACACGTTAATTATAATACAATACCGTAATATTTTAATTAACAATAATTGCAGATCTACTTTGTATATCTATTTGCAAAAAATATTCGAATAATTCTCTCATAAAATTATTGTCCCACATTGTTATCTTCTTCGACCAAATAATATAAGTTAATGAAATACAATAATCACATTTCACAAAACTAAAAGATGAGAAACGTTTTTTAGTTTTGATCCGTGTTTTCTATATTTGTAAATGTGACGCATCGCTATAGTTTGGCATTACGTGCGTAGAACAAGAAGTTCCCAGGTAGCGCTTCCCTTCCCTACCACGCAGCAAGATTGAATTGTCAAACAAATACTGATTACTCTATTTGTTATTGTTTATCACCGCGACGATGTAGAGCACGAAGAACACCGCTTCACCTCAATCCATAGAATGAAGAACAAAAACAAATTGCTTCGACAGAGGTGGGTGCTTACGAAAAGTTTTCAGTTATTGCGAATTTATGCTGGATAGTCGCAGAGGTTCCAATTTTTTCGTTGGAACAGGATTTAATACAATCTATTTTAACTGCTAAAACGATTATGTGTTTTACATTTTTATTTATAATAATGTAATTAAATAATTGTTATGTAGCCCGGCAAGTCACAATTGAGAACAACGACAATCACTGAAAAGAGTGCAGAATATGTTCTATAGAATACAGCAATTGATCTTTCCTCATTGCTTAGTGCAGGTTGAGTACTACGTGCAGTCAGTGGCGGACCTAGACGGGAATCTAGGGGAGGGGGTTAACCGGGGAGGGATCTGGGGAGCATTTCTGTTTGATAATCATGGTTTTAAAACACAAATTTTACACACGCTGTCTTTAAATAAAATACATCAACTCATCAAATAGATAATTAACAATATTAAATAGTAACCAAATTTATTGTTTAAAGTGGCAAAGTATGCTTTTATCTGTTGGGAGTTCGGGAATAAATGTAATTTTTGAAAGAAAATCAATACACGTGATAAACAATGACTACCGCTATTTCATTATATTGATTTCATTATTCTTTAATAGAACTAAACCAAAAATGTATTTTTCTTTTTGTTAACTAACTTTTTGCTATTAAAAAATGTATTCAATTCATTAAAAAAATCTTCAGAGGTCTTCATGTCAACCTTGTCCAAGATGTGGATCGTGTTCACCTCGTAATCGGAGATCAATTACGTTAGAGAAGTGTGTTTTACTTTTACTATTTATTTCCTATTTCTCAAATATAATTCGAAGAAATTTAACTATCTAATATTTTTACTAATGCAAACTAATTTCTTCAACAAAACTGTATTTGTATCTAGATTTTCCTTAAAACATCGTTTTCCAGAACAGCTGTCCTAGAAAAAATGGCGCCTCCCTTCGTTACGTGCGTTACGTAATTTATGTAAGATTCCTCCTTGAAATTCAAGACCCTGTCCAAAACGGACGACCCTGTCCAAAACGGACGAAGTGGATATGCATTAGAAGAAAAAAACATTGAATAAAAGAGGACTAATAAAACAGATACTACATTTGTTATTTCTCTGGTGTAGTGGTTCATTACTCACAACTATTGTCGCCGGGCGCTTCCGTTGCCGCGCGCCTGAACTTCGCTACCCGCGCACCAGTGTATAGCGTAACCCGATGATCCAATCATCGCTGTCCGACTCAGATCATCACCACACGCACGCATGCGCGCACGTGCGCGACCCACACGCCAGAGATGCGAGCGCGCCGCGTGTCCACTGACGCACGCCTCGTTTCGGCAGAGACGTGCTCTGTATGAATATACATATGGGTTTGCCTATTATAACGCGTGCTATTGAAAAAAAACGGCCACCACAAAAGACTGGCAAATTAATTTATGCTAACCACGGCGCAGAGCGAGGGAGGGGTGGGAGTGACGGAAGGGATGGCGTCCACCCGCCCTTTGTCGTGTCGGTCGACGTGCGATGTGAGCCTGAGGCTACGGCTCGCAATCACGAATCTCGTTAAATGCGATTTTTCTCACCCCCGACAGAGGGCGCGTGTGTGAGTGTAGGCGTAGGGGTACTTCACCGTAGCGACACTTGCTCCATTCGCGCTCGATCTTTATTTATCCGTTCGTTTTGTTTCTACTACGCGGTTCCGAGGGGGTCGTGGTATCTCGGCTCTCTTCTCCGATTGGCTTCTAAAACAAAGACTAAATTTAGCCTATTTTGTTACATTCCATGTTTGATTATTAAGGGAATCTTAAAATTAAATTTCATATACTCAGGAAATGAATTGTTCCTTCAATAGTGAGATATTTAACATGCATTTACGCATGAAACATTATTACCAGTATAAATAATAAAAAAAGATTTAGAAAAATGTAATACAATTTTATCATTTCATCTTAAAATATTTGATATAATTCATGATTTGCTGTAATAAACTATTTTGATGGCAATTACTTCTGAATTAATTCTTGAACAATTATATTTCATGATCTTTCTCGAGCATTCTTTTTATACGCGTATTCTACTGGTGTTCGTTTTCGAGCTTCGTCATTGCCGAACACTTGTGAAGCTATGACTAGCTGAAGAACCCGTCGGTCTAGATGGAGAGAGTGAAGAGTCTTCAATTCATTTTCATAACAAGGTCGGCTGTGCGAAACTTTGACTTTCAAAAGAATTAATACAATTTATTTATGTATATTACATGCATTAAGTTTTATTTCCGTTTCTTGTCCAATAGAAATATTAACTCTTTTGAAAAATTAAAATAATACATAGATATAAATATATATAAATTATAAATAACAGCTATAAAATTATGACTATAAATCATACATTTGTAAATAAAAAATAGTTATTAATAATGTATACCTGTACATTTCTTCACAACTTTTAAAATATTAACGAAAACTAATATATAGCGCCCATTAATTCAGCTTTAAGAATTTGGGAAGAGAGACAAGATAGGTTTTAAAAAAATAATTTTACTCTTCTTTTTAGTGTGCAAAACTACATCAAGAAGCATCATAACTTTTTTAAGGGGTGAGGATGGAAGTGGAGAGAGAATTTTTCGAAATTTCGTACATACAATGACCTTGTTGTTTAGAAGGTCAAGTATTTTCTTCACACTCGGAATAAGACTGCATTTTTATAACTAACAAATCCACTGACACTCTACTTTATACGTTAGTAAGCCTAAAAAATCATCATCCCTCTTATATTCATTTTCCCCTCAAATACTCTCATCCCTCGCGTCATTTCGTATCCCTTTTCCCCTCGTACTTCATCTCCTCGGCCACTCTCGTGACAATTGGAACTCTGTTTGTAAACCCGGTTCGTTACTGATAAAATCATAAATCGTGTTTGGAAATCACGATTTACGACTGGACGAATCTGATGTAATGGTATATTGACAACGGAGGGACTCCTCCATGAAGACATGATATCGTAAACAAATAAGTTTACTCTCGTGGGAATTGAGAATACATCAATTCCGTGCTTTCTTGTGCCGGTATGCTATGATACAGGTACCGTAGACTTGTATTGAATAAATTGTGGTGAAACTTTAAATTTATTGGTTAAAAATGTGCCCATTGGCGCTCGTATGTGGCGAAGTATCGACAGGTTAACTCTCATGGATTCTATATTTATCAAGAGCCGAGTGCATTCTGGTTAACTTTCTCAACCGAGAAAAGCACTGTAAAACGTAAAATAAGCAAAACTTAATTGTCGCATTTTATTTTCATGGTGCTGTGCAACCTCATAATAAAGAGTCTATAGCAATAATAAAGAGTCGATAATTTAGAATGTCTGATGCATGGAAATGGGAAAAGGAAATTAATGATTTTATTTGAAATTTCAAGGGACTTTTCTTAAGGGTTATTGCAATTAAAATTCTAAGTATGCTTAACATCGATGAATTTCAAGCGCAGAAAAACAATTAAAACTGGCTGATTATCCGTAGATGTGAATCTTCACTCGCTTGACTGTTGACCATGAAGCTGAGTAACGTATCCACCAGACTTCGATTACGTTACGTGAGGTTACGCGAGGTGATACCGAACGTACGAATATATACTATGTGACTGAATCGTAAAAGCAAAATTATATAAAGGCTATATATAAAATAACCTAAATTTCAAATATATAACCTAATAGTGAAAAGAAAACCGAAGAGTTCAGAGATCTTAAATATGCGATTTGTTTATTTCTGAATAAAATGTATGTTCTTTCTACCTAGATTATAAAATAATTCCTAATTACGTACACATTAGCATACAATATTGAGAACCGAGTGTTTTTATAGGTTTTCTTTGCGGAATCAAATTTTAGAAATGATCAAAAATGAAAATTTAATGTCACAAAAGACGACAATTATGGAAACAAACATGAATGAAGAATATTATATAAGAACCCTAGGCAACGACGGGTAAAATTAGTTATAAAAATCCAGATCTGTTGACACTAATGGGGAAAATTCAGACCCGCTGTGGGGTAAAATATATCAATTTTTCAGAACCAATTTTTCTTTGAATGTTGATGTAACTCTTTGTATGTTTGTTTAACAATGCAAAAAACATTTTTGTTTTATTTGTGAAATGTTTAAAAATTTATAATTTCCAGTATTTACGGTTTTAAGTTTCTTTTCAACGTCTGGTCAACGCCGGATAGTTCTAATTAGCAACTTTGTGTGATATATCTCGTATATTTTTCACAGGCAGATTTTATAAATGAAATTGATGTTATATATGAAAATTAAGTATTACAAAACTGTTTACACCATCTAATTGTAAAAAGATCATTTTATCTTCTTTTCAGGAAAAACCTTACCAAACCGTCAGAAACAAAAAATAGCTCATTTACTTCCATACTCATAATTTTCAAAATTAATAACTTAAGATGGACTCTTATATTAATAAAATTATGAACTAATTTGTAAAATTAAGTACACTGTATGTCATTGTCTTATTGAAAACAGTTTGGTCATTTGATCCTCAATATCCTTTGTTTGATTTAAAAGTTACGAGGTTTTTCAAAAAGAATTTTATTAGGTGCGCTTAAATCAATAATTTGTAATTGACATGGTATATCGAATAGATGTAGGTTTGCGATTTACTGTTATCTTGCTATATATGTATAAAGTTCATAATATTCAGAAGTCTTTGATTTCACGTAAACGTAAGATTTATCCCGCGTTGTGACGAAGCACGAAAGCATAAATTCATGGAGGGTTTGGAATTACTCTGTTTTTATGTGGACATGGAAAAACATTCGAATTTCTGTTTTTGCACGTTAAATGATCATGGATATACTGCTTTCATTGAATTTTAACAATGTTTTGCTACGCTTCAAAAACGGAATTTCATGTGACACGAAAAAAACTAACAAACAATTCGAAATAGAAAATTAAAAGGAAATGAGTTACACAGTAGAATACTTGATGTCCATTATTGAAGTTCATATTTTGTGATCAGCGGTCAAGAGTATACATTTCAAATAGACGAGATATATGCATAAAAATTCGCTTGTGCGTCCGCACACGAGTCAAATACTAACATGATTAAAATTGCGCAAAGGCTATTTATATGAGTACAAGCCTTGTATTGAGTATGACGTTGTTTTGCTGCTTAGCATTCAAATTTAATGGTAGATTTATTCCTCTATGACATGCACTCCCTTTAGCGAATTTAAATACAAACTTCATTTGTACTCGCATGTCGAAATTCTGAAAATTGGATGAACTTTTTACATGTTTGATCAGATAATTAGCATTATCCCATCATATATGTCATTGTATGTTCTAACTCGGTTAGCTGTGACGAAAAAGCAATTATTGTTGTTCGCAAAATGTTTCAATATCGGCACCTGTTTTTACAAAGGTCCGCGGGAGCGCTGCACTGGGGTTCATTATTACTGCGTGTAAATGCGTGGCTCGTTCAGTTTTGCATCGATAAAAGTGAAACGGTGTTGTGTGACATAATAATGCGTAAAAACACGAGTGGCGATGAAAATGTTTTACTTTCATACGGACTGTTGCAAAATATGCCACTGATGCAATCATTAGAACGGAACTGGAGGTGCGAAATATAAATTGTTGCCTGTCTAGTGAAGTACGCGTGGACAGCTAGTTTTTGCTGACAAGTTATCGTACACATAACATATTGTAGGATGTTCCATAGAATAAGGGATTTCACTCAAGGTGCTTGGAGAAAAGTGGCAAACATTTTTAGGAAAATCGTATTTGAAACCCAGTACGTATTTGAAACTCATAATAGAAAATTTAAGATTAAAATAAAAAGGTATTAGGATGCAAATGAATGTAAGTCATGGCCGTCAGTCGAATAAATTACTAGAACTATAAATGTACGGATATTATTACCCTTCACTTTAGTATAAAGACATATCAATACTTAATCCCATTCAGGCAAATTTTGACGACCGTACCGGGAACGAAAAATAAAATACATGATTCCTCTCTTTGTCACCAGGAGCGCAATTGATAAAGTATCTAATTCCATAAGACGGCAACTCATTAATTCAGGACAGCTTCTTACGATGGTTACGCAGAGTACAAATTTATACCAGCCCTTATGTAGAATTAGAAGCGTAGGCTTCCGCGGCTGGAGTGTGATTGGAGTGGCTACTCGGGAATCACCACGTCGTGGTGTGAAGAGCAAACGTTTCAGCCATCTTCAGGGTACAAAGGACCCCGAAATACAAATATATAAAGTTTAAATAATGAAAAATTATTCTGAAGGAAGTCACAGTAAGATGACCGAAACATCTACACTTCATAGCACGACACAGCATCTCCCGGAAAGTCAAGATCAACTTTATGTTACGTTACTGTGTAAAGAACAAGTAATTTTGTAAAAGTGAATTTTTTTAAATTTTAAATTACCGTTTTCGAGTAAACTAGGGTTTCTCATGAGATGACATAGTGTTGCTGATGACAAAGATACACTGTTGATGAATCGTTCGATATAAACGTACAGGTACTTAGGTTACCCGGGAGATACCTGCCTTTTGATGATAAACGCTTGGTTTGGGGCAAATTTCAAAGTTGGTTTGAAAACTTTCCCACGAACTTACTGGGGTAACGCTCCAGCGAGAGAAATGAATTATTCTTAGACGCGTGCACACCGATAAAACACGTTTCTTGAAACCATGCGATTAAATTTCTGTTTTATAACTAACAAGCGCTCTCGACTTCGTCATTGTATTTTTGTTATGTTACACTAACTCTTCTTTATACTTTAGAACAGTGGAAAATGGTAAGTCTATAATGTTTCCTACACCGAGAGCACCTCTATCGCCGGGTGACGCGCCAATTGAATGCTTGTCTGAGCTATGACGGAGGCATGTAAAACTAAAACGCTTGTAAAATCTAAACTATTATTCCAAATTTTACGATTTAAAGACAATTTTTATCTTACTTAAATGCACAAAACACAAAATGCATTTAATTTGACGAGGATTTATTTTTACCTGCTTGAATAACTCTCTTATTGAAGTATTTTAACCCTTCTTTTCGATTATTAAGATTAACTTTTGTAGATACACATGTGCTGTGCATAGACTGCTTTGCAGATAGACTTCTTTCATAAAACTCTTTGAGATAAACAATATTGCTATGAATAGTCGCCTCCTACCTCTAACCGTGTAGGCATTGTAAGCGAATATACCACTTCGTAGGTGGATATTTCCCCTCACTTGACTGTCTATTATGTTGTTGCCTTTTACTTGTGATACTTAAGGTAACAAAATAAATACTAAAACCTTATCTATGAACTATAACATATCTATGAATGGAAGTTGTCAATATTTCTCTGCAAACTCCAAATATTTTCTCGCAGACCATCAGGATTGTTTCGGATTTCAGAGACCTTTATCACAATGAACGATAGTTATAACTTATGATTATATGTATTTTGCATATTTATCTTATGCATTCATCATACGACAAACTACTTACATTGCGGTAGCGTTTTAGAATGTTAAATACAATGAAACCATTAAAATCATATATTAACTAGCCAGCTACTCTCGAAGATATGCCATTTAAGAGTATTTAATACACGCAAGTATAAAAAATGTTTCATGATGTAGTCTGTGACTCACATTTGTTACTTATAATAATTTTATTTATACCCGGCAGTCTACAGTACATTATAAAACAGGAATAACCCATAGTTTACCCCACAAGAAAGCCCTTGGGAGGTGCCGAAATGTCTCTATATATGTTCTTGCATTATGCTCCAATAATTACCGGCCGCTCACAAACTATTTGTAAAACCATAAAGTTGATCAAAGATTTCATAAAAAAAGATAGAACGCACTGCATTGCGAATAACGACACGTTTTTGTCAATGCCCGGAAAATCGCCTAGTTCGAGGCTCCGAAGTGACTGATCAAGTGGGACGATTAACGACATTTTATGTGCGAATAATATATATTTAATTATTTAAACTATTATTATTATTATTACACATGTCATTAGATTATATAATGGACGTTAATTGTAGTCAAATTTACTGAGTTCCAATAAGAATCTTCAAAAATATGCATTTATTTGCAAGATTAAAGGAAAATTTTGGAACAACTTTCTCTTTTGTTTGTGAACTTCTTTTCTTTTATTGTGTGTGTATTTTTTTTAAGGAGAATTACATGACTATGAATAGAAAAAAACCGAAATACATTCAGATCTTTAGTTATTGAATGTGGGGGACATCATTTGACATTTCGAAATGATTCAGGTGTGAGTGTAGCAACTTTATGGATCAATGAAGTGCAAAAACCGACACGAAACCGCTCGTTCCTATTCATCTGAAGCAAATATTTAGACTTACTTCTGTTGCCTGACATCTCGACCAGAAAAAAAAAAGTCTTTGAATAAAACATGTCGGCGGCGAAGAAGTGTCGCGTTCTGAAGAGGCAACGGTGCGACACAATTCGCCCTTACGCACACGCCGTCGTGAAGCGCATGCGCGTCACCAAGAGGAAGAGACTCTCCATTGCTCTTGGACGCGTTGCAATAGTCCTTCGGCGTGCGCACCCACTTTGCCGAACTCGGATCGCGAAGAAAGAATCTCAGCGGGGATCCGGCGGGTGAGAGGCGCAGGATCGGGCAATGAGTGGATTGAAGAAGAGTGCGACAATGGCAATGAGTGGATTGAAGAGAGTCATCTCTTTTTTCACTTCATACAACTCGCTGGCGAATAACAACTATGTCTACAATAATAACCAATTTCTAAACCGTAACTTTTTGCAAAAATCCATTTTTCCCCCGCATACTTAACTAATGTAAAAAGATAAGGTATATTACAAATATTATTTTATATTCAGGGACGGAATCGTAATTTTACATTTCAATTGCGAACTNATTCAGGGACGGAATCGTAATTTTACATTTCAATTGCGAACTATGAATTTCTTTTATAATTTGTTTTAAATATCACATTTGAATGAGATCAGATATTCTCCGCTTTTCCTTCGGGTACAGGCGTATTTTATATAGGTCCTCTCGGCGGTCTATTGTAGTAATTGATCTCGAATTTATTCTAATAGTCACGACTTATAAACAACGTATTCGGAATAATCTATATTTTGATAATAGTTGTGAACTAACTTTCTTTTGTGATGTTCGAAATACAAATTTAGTAAAATACAAAATTTTTACAAATTTAGTAAAACTGCCTCAGGGCATCTGATCGGAATTGATGGGATGGTCCCTTGCTTGCTTCTGAAAAGTCAATTAGTTTATTGTCCTCCACGTGGTCATGCTTGTTACTGTTTTTTTGAAAATAAATTCACTTTATTTTATAGTGCGTTTACAAACTGCCTCCCAGTCTAGTACTCAAAACAGATGGATATATTTTAATAAAATTTAGGCAACTTTATTTTGAAAATTTGAATGAATGATTTTCTAGGGTTAATCACTACTGCATAAATTAAATTTGAAATTGGATACTGGAACACTTAAAACCTTCATCAATGATAAACTAACGTACAACGCGTATGGAGAGAGCACTGAAGAAAGTTAATTATGCACTTTGGTACTGAAATTTTAGCTAACATTAGTTCCGACAATATTGACAAGTTTTTTTTTTCTCGAAGCACACATTACGATTTATTGTTGGTAAGCTTCATTCTATGTTTAATATTTGTTTCCTTTATCATGCGTGGTTGAATTCACAATAGTTTTGACAGTTGTATACGACAAAAAATTTCCAAATAGATGATATTTATATTAGATGTAGATGGGTAATAAAAAACGATTATTTACGCACAAAATTTAAAACCTGACCTGAGTGGATCTGCGGTAACGCTGCTAATATGTAATAAAATATGCCGAAACACAAGTACATACGTTTCAGTATACATCGTAAGCGAATACTTCGTTTTTTATAAGTTCATGTTTCTTTTATCCACATACACGTCGTCCGCCTCAGTGCCTGTCCGTACGCACTACTAATTTTAAATAAGGAGAATCGCAACAAGTATGCCAAGTCTGCAGCTTAGAGTCTCAATCCCCCATTAAATACTGCTTCACTCTCTTTAGCTTCTACGCTTTCCTAAACAGTGTATAGAGCCGTGGAGAAGGCTTGGCGCGCCGCTCACCGACCGCACTTTCCACCTCAGCGCCTGCCTGTACCTCGCTTTATATCCGCGGCCCCATTACCAGCACCAGCGACCGCAAATGTTCTCAACCCCTTGACAACATGTCACATGTTGCCCAACGCAGATGGTGCTGTCTATGAGACTAATATTGGGAGAAACGGAACACGGGTCTCATTAAAAATAAGATCGAAACTCGACTGTTTATTGCAATTTTTAACTAAATTAAATTTTTAGATAATATACTGCACAAATAAAAGAGTTGAAATATTTTAAAAAGGTGTAAATAAACAAAACATCGGAAGAAGTAACAAGGTGAAAAAGAAAGAGACAAATTTTTAGAAAAAATAAATAAACACATTTAAGAAAGCCTAAGAGTAATAAATGAAAATTATATAAGCTATTTAATTTAGGTTATATGAGGGATAATAAGAACACAGGTAATAACAATGTTGGGAACTGGAGAATGAGAGTAATTGAAATAAAATGTGGAAAAGATGAAGAGACGTGATCAAATTATGGTCTTGTGATTTATATGGAGAAGAAAGAAAAACCTACATTAACGACCTATCTTGGATGTACGAAATGAAATTAGAAGAATATAAAAAGTAAGTGATGAACTATTTAAATTATTTTTGAACTATAAATCAAAATGATGTGTGTTAAGAGATACATACAAAATGAGAGGGTAATATGTGTATTCAGGACTTCCGTGAGAAAGAAGATAAGGGATAATTAAAAGTGGAAAGCGGAAAAATTCAGAGGAAAGGCAAACTATGTAATGACGTGGTCCAAAAACATATTTTATACAATGACTATTCCTTTCTTTGGCTTTTTGAGTATGGGAGTACGTCACTAATAATAATATTTTTTTTTGTGGGGCTTTAGGGCTCGTCAAACTAATAATAATAATAATAATATATCCAGACAAAACACAAAGTTGTAGGTCTACTGATAATATTTCTGTTCTAACTTTCTCAACATTGGTAACTGAAGCAAGGGTGATCACATTACGCCTGCAATGGAATATGTGTATTTCTGCAATGAAATATGTGATGTTTCCGTATGTTCTACTATCAATTTTGGACATGCAATCCTAACCAACTTGATGAGCTAGGTAGTACTTAGCACATATGTGCCAATTATTCTATTACTATAACGTAATTATTATAACACTACACTGTTTCAACTATTATTTATAAGCCGGGGTAAAGGTTTGCACTTTTGACACTATGATATTTCACTGGCTTGGAGTTCATTTAATCGTCCATGATAATAGCTTGTGTTGTAGCTCAATATCTCCTCTACCTTTGGTAAAAATGTAATTTTTTAATAAATACATTAAGATTCCAAATTTTTGATTTTTTAAAACAATGTGTTTGTAAACGACTGCTTCGCACTGCGAACTTATCTCTCTTCTTTGCAAATATAAAATATGGAGGTACAAAGTTTCCAGTGGCACTCATAGCACAGACAACTGTAACAGTTTTCCATGTACTGCGCACACAGACTTGCCAACCTCATTTTTTCCAGTTGGAGCAATGAGCTTGGGAATTTTATTGGGAACCGTTTGAACCCCACTTTCGTCCATGTTAAATATTCTATGTGCTGGAAACTTGTATTTAAAAAGTGTTTGTTCCAAATTGTCAAAGTATTGGTTGAGTTGGAATCTGTTATCCTATGGTCCGAGTCACACTCGTTTTTCGTGGGGTCCTTAAAGATAATATGTTCCTTTTCATGAAAGCTTTGGTAAAATCTTCCCTGGCGATCTTGGTAGACTCTGAGAATGGGCATTTTATATTGTTTTCCTTAGCGTAAAAGTAAAGCAGAAAATTTTAGGTTGAGCCCGAAAAATATTTTGTCTTAATCAACACAATGTTGAACGAACTCCTTTTCTTGATCCTCGTTGAAGACTGATCGACGTCTTCCATGAATTACCGAATACTCAATACTTACTTTTATTATATCAGTAATCCATGAATTGTACACGAAAGAGAAAAAGAAAGGAAGAAAAGTTGTACTTTGTGTCAGAGGCAAAGGTTCGCGGTGTGGGGAAAAGATTCGCGGATAGGCACCTACGAACCTTTGCCCCAAGTCACTTGCAAACTTTTGCCCCTTTTCGAACAGTTTTGTTAGGACGGAATATCTTCCTCGTTGAACTGCGAAACCCGAAATCTATAGGTGTCATTTCAAAGCTTAATATACATACTAAATAGATAAAAATCTGTTTAAACCTTTGACAGTTATGGTGAGTACCTAATTTTACCTAAATGTTGCGGAAAAATAACATCAAAAATGAGAAAAATTATTTCATCTCATTTTCTTCAGTGTGCAGTACATGGAGTCGACGGGGTTCCACAAGACGACTGGCGGAAGGTAGACGAGTGTGCTACATGCCGGATTTACGCGGAAAATATTCTCCCACCTGTTCAAACTTCAATACAAACCTTTACCCCGGCTTACCCTATAGTGGAAATGTACCATACGAACAATCAAAGTGTAATTTCTTAAAGCACGATTAATTCATTTAGTTGTATATCATTAATTATTTGTACTTCAAACATGCATGTGTGCTGGTTTTGTAGAAAATTTAGTATACGTTTAATTTTTTTCTGACAACTTGTGCGAGCTTGTCATTTAGAAGTCATTTAGCAATGTTTAACATATACAACTTTCACAAAACTTGGAAAACGTATTCATATTTTAAGAAGCTGTATTTCTGTTACTATTTCACCAAACAAAGCTCATAAAACAAACAATTTTAAAAAAATTTACTCTAGTATATAAAAGTTAAGTATAAAGTTTTTGAAAAATGCATTGGTAGTATGTTATTTCAATAAATCAAAGACAAAATAAAATGTATATTTTTAATAGGTTATAAGGGTAAAGAATTCCATCATTGATCACAATATATACAGCGCACATACTTTTACGATAAAAGAAACATTAATTGGGACATTGAAGCAGAATGAATATTTTTACAAATATTACAGTAAAAACAATCAAATTATAAAACAATACATGACAATGACAATAAATTCAAGTAATCTATTCAATTGATTTTATATCGCTATTTGGGGATATCGAGGCTTATTTACAAACTTTTTGTATTTCAATTTTTGATATTTTTCTGGAGTTTTATTTTTTTTATGTATTTCGACGTAAGCGGTGAACATTGAAGATTGATTATAAAATGGTTAAGTGCATTAAATTGCATTAATACACAAGAAAAAATAATAACCCTGTTTACATGTTCATGGAAATGGGTGGAATGTAATAAAATATAAATTTTATAATAAATAATAAATTTATGTTTGAAATAGAAATATTAGGTTACTTTAAATTTCAGAAGGTACATTCCCGGAGCAAAGTACGTACTTAATCATGATGTAGAAGGGTTAAAAGTAGATGCAGTTTGTATGTCAATTCTTTGTGTGTTTGGCGTGGTTACAGCTGATGTTGAGGGATCTGGTCTGTCAGAAACATACGACGGCATAAAGTCAGCGACCGTAAAGGTTTTCACAGGTTTTAATTGGTTTAAATAGGATTAAACAGATATACACAAGTTAACACATGCGTACACAGATTTACGCAGGTTTACACTGTGTAAAAGTGCCCCAGTCTCATTGTGGCGTTACCGTGTTCTTCCTATAAAATTGCCAAGGGGTTTTCAACGTGACTGTAACATTTTTCTGCTTCAAATAACGTCAAGGAATCATTCTATCCGAATACATGTAAATGAAATAAAAGTGATACAACTATGGCTAAGTATAAGTGATAACGTAACTATGACAAACTTTACTCACTATGGAAAAATTTATAAAAATTGATGCAGTACTGTCATTATTTGAATTAATTCACTCAAAACACAGTGAGAGGCTGATGAGAGTATGGCGTTCCCTCCACTACAACCAGTGAAGCGCTCTGACAATCCTATGAGGAACTATAGCGAACGTGCCCCTGTACCAAACGTGCCCCGGTCTCCCGTAATTAATTAATATTAATCATATTCATGCACACCTGTTGATGTGGATACTTGCCGATAGAAGGATATGCAGCAGATGTGAAAACTGACATCTGGAAGAAAAACACAATTTTTCATTCTGAATATAAAATTAATAACAAATAAAAGGAAATATTTTAAAATATTAATTGGCAATTGTTTGATTCTGATGAATGTAATTTTTCTCCTTTCGTAATAAAAAACTGAAAATATAATTTGTCTGTTAAGATTTATTTAATTTAATTTATTGCACATAATTACTTAATTTATTCATTGCAACTTTAATACCCATGTTTGTTTGGAAAATAAGAAATGCATTTAAATGGTGATGTATTGTTGACCATTGTTGTACCTAGCTGATATTTATTTTCTTGTGTATCACAACTGACGTGAGCCCATGGCTCTTAAGTTGTCAATTTGCCTGAGGATGATCCCCAAAAAGGATTGAAACGTTGGATGTTATTTTATTTATGTGAGTTGTACGACACAATCAGGATCCGTGGAGATTGTGATGGATGCAACTATGATAATTTTCAAATTATCATTGGTCGAACATTAAAAAAAAATAGTTTCTTGATAATGGAAATGTAAAATTACGGAGAAATCAAGCTTGCGTTTGCAGATACGGTAGATAAAAGAGACGATGGGTGTGATATGTGGTACAAAAGATGCCAGATTTGTGAAGAATAAATAATGATATAATCCACATTACTGAAAATCTGATTTTTTTTACTTTACTTCGGTATAATTTAGATGAACTAAAAATTGTTTGTAAACTAAATTATTAGTGACTTACATACAAAACTGACATAACTAATAATCAAAGAGAGCTTTCTGGTTTTCCAGTGTTGCAGGTTTATCACTTTTGTCGTAGAGTGTTCTCCATTTAATTTAATTAAATTATTGAGCGAATATCGACAATCATCTGACTCAAACTGTGCAAAGTGTGATGTTGGGAGAAATAATAATCAATACTTGCTACAAATGGCTTAAACTATACAACCTCCATTGATGTTCACCAGAATATCATTGGTTAGGAGCCTTGAGTTGTACTTATATTCATCAATTTGTATCGAGGTGAAAATATTTTCGAAGATACTGTACAAGACATGGCACCCGAAAACATGCTGTGCACAGATTTGTTTGAGGAACATTTTGCAACGTTATCCTAAATTCGCGTGGCGAACGAGCAACGGGCATCAGTTTGGACAGATTATTATATTACCAAGACGAGCCAGTCAATCGCATTTATTTATTTATCCGATTTGCAATTATATTGATATAATATGCGTGTTGACTGAAGTCAAGTTGCTAACTATTCACGAAACTTGGAAATATTCACCAAAGTAGTTCTTATTAATTAATAATTTATTCTACATATTTTTTTACACTCGATGAGGACATTATTTTGTGATTTTAAAACTTCATAATTAATTTAGACTGTCGATTGCCTGCTTCTTTCACAAGGGTCGCATTGTCTTCAGTCACGTGATGCGGCTTGCCATTTCCGTTAGAACCGTATTTTCGACAGTATTTGGTGAATTATTCTTGTAAATACCCCGTAAGGTATGAAAATCTTAACGTCATTGCGTTTCTATTTCCATTTGCTGTTTAGTAAGTTTTTTTCACTATGTTAAACTGGTACTTTTGTAAGAATATATACAAACAAAGTAGTCCGCGAAAGATTTCTCCATATAAGCCCGTAGTAATTTAAAGTCAAATAATTGAAAATTTTGTGCTATAAGGGTATGAAAATTCATCTCCTCTGGATAGAGAATGGTTCAAACTANGGGGGGTACTTAAGCCTAGTCTCTCTGACGCACATAATACCTTAAGTAACCATTCTATCATTAATTTAAGAATAATTGAGAATTGAAAACTTTGTTACACTTACGTTACTGTTTAAATCAAAACAATGTAAATGAAAAATGGACACGAGTAAGACTTTCATAGTCCGCAGTTCAATTCTCTACCGGCAGAGATATTACTATTCATTGACGTGGCTGGCAGATTCCAATTTCATGTAAATTTGCTCGGTGAGACTGGTTAACTCTAGAACTGTTTTGCACATTAATTTGTGACAGTTATTTATATTGTTTACACCAAGAGCATATGCGATTGTAAAACGTCGTTACTTAAAATGTAGTACCATAAAGGCCAAAATATTTCAAGGTTTTTGATTAATCGAAGGTTTTTCTTTCATTTAAAACAATTTTAGGGAATTCTATTGCAATCACAAGATATTTTAATCACTTTGAATAAACTAGAGTTTACGTATGGTTTTATCAACTTCGTGTGTTTCAATTATCCGTGGGTAAAAAAAAATTTAGTTCCCTTGGCATCCCTAAGCTTACAGTAACAATCTTATGTCTCTAAATTAACACATCCTGAAAAATATTCGTGTGTTACAAAACATAATTATTTTTTGCTTTCATTTACATTACACGACAAGTTGGTGTTACAATAACTTTTTTTTACTTTCTCATATATGTAGTATATATAAAGTATTTTAATCTTTAAAAAATTCGAGATTTTTACGAAAATACCCATTTTGAAGACCCCTGATTCCGAAAACGTTGTTTTTGGTATAACGTACGGTGATTTTTTATTAATAAATAAATTTATTGTCAAAAAACAGTACAAACTGCGTATGACCACGTGGAGGACAACAAACTAATTTTACTCTCCGGAAGAAAACAAGGGACCATCCCATCAATTCCGATCAAGAGCCCTAAGGTAGAGGCGGATTCAAAAATTTCAGCAAAAAAATCCTAGATAAGATAAAAAGTTAGCTGCGAGTTATTTTACCAAGAATTTCAAACTCTTCATAAGTATCGTAGATTACTGTTTAATAACAACCTATCTTTTGGAGAATAACCCATCCATAAAAATAACAAGGGATTATTTTATCCAACATCAATTAAATTCGTTCACTTACTAGATCCGCGCATCAAAATACAAGGAACACCGATTCTCTTTTGAAAGCAACGCCACCCGTTAATTCCCTTATGAATTGCGCTGAATGTACAGCTTATAAATAACCACCCCCTGCTAAGGAAGAGTGCAAGAAACCCCGAGCAACAGAGGATGTATTTCCTAGGGCTTTTCTAAACGAATAGTCTCCATTACCAATGCCACTTGGAGTGTCAAATCCCTTTTTGTGAACGCGGCCGCGTCTACGCTTCCCAGGGTCGCTTCCGCTGGACCCCACGCGGAGAGAAGGGGGCTGCCGGGGAACTAGAAGACCTTTGCTCCAAAGTGCGGGATCAAATAGACCGATCCCTCAGTCGAACGACGCTACAAACTCCCTCAAGTTGGTTATGAACTAAACACATCAGCTCGCGCGGGTCCCTTGACGACGCCAGCGCCGCCGCGGAAAGTTCGTCAACTACGCCTCTGCTCCACCGCCATCTTTCTTTCGGGACGTGTTGTCCTTGGCAATTTGAAACAATTTCAGGCCGCAAGTTCGCGGGGGCGTTGCCCCGCGGCATAGGGGTCTTTGCCAAAGCCTCCTACGTCTGATGCGGTTGCTGGCTTCGAAGATCAACAGCGCGACGCCCGCGGCTGCCGTCAGGAGCGCTTCGATCGCACACTCAACCCTGTCACGCGAGTGGGGATGGGATGGGTTGTCTCCATCGATGCGGCAAAGAGCATGCCTTGAGGCATAGGGTGTGTCTCACACGAGATGCTGACAGCAATGGAACAGGTAGTGCTATGGAAGTTTTGTAATTTCATGGAATATGGCTACAAAACTGAGTACTTTCTTCTTATTGGCCTAACTGATTCACATTATCTTTATCTTTGACCCATATTTAAATATTATTCTGATTTGAGAGTAATTTTTATATTGTTCCTTACTTTGTGATACTGTATATTATTGTCTGTGTAATAATTATAATTTTTATTTCTCTTATTTAAATGCAGGTGAAATTGCAAAAGAATGGGCCTGAGACATATTTACAAATATAATTCAGTTCGATGTATTCAATTCTAAAATATAAAAAATTCGACGACAAAGCAATAAGTACAATGTTATGTCATTCCCCGTTATATTACTCTATTTCTAGAAGGGTTCGTTAACAGTTCTTTTACTCAAGACTGACACTAGAAAAATGGTTATCGCGGGTAAATTTATTTTTGTAATTATTATAGTATAATAAATTATAATTTTTATAATTTATTATTAGGATAAATTAATTTTTATAATTATTATCCTTTTATAAATGATAAATTTATTTTTACATCCTTTCATTTGTTGGAAAATTTTAAGTGAAACTTCCTGAACATCCTCTCATAAACGTGTTGTACAAAATACTTTATAAAAGAGATATTTTTATACATTTTGCTAAAGTTTGAAAACGTCTCTGAGGAAAGTCATATTTTAAAGTTTAGGGATTGGACTGCTAGTCGTAATTTGGTCTCTATCATCACTGTTAATTGTGATAAGCAGCCCTTACGTTAGTCTGAAAATCAAGAGAATTCAGTCAATTATGTAAGCGTTTCCGTTTTCACGACAAGTGCAACTCGACTATTGTCACAGAATTTCATAGTAAAAATTTATTTTTAGTGCTCTACTAAACGCCATTTCTGGATTGTACATACGAGTACACTGAACCAGATACATATTCGATAGATTTGAATTATTTACAGGATGAATTCCCTGACTAACAAGAGCCAGGAAAAGAAGTCAGTTCTCCACCCAGTATGCGGATGCGCTAACCTCAGTATCCATTGGGACACTTGTTTATATAAATTATTTTGTATTAACAGTATATTACGTTTCCTGATCTTTAGCCAGAGAATTGTTTAAAAACCCACGGTCCTACTTTGGGGTTAAAAATCATGTAACGATATCTTTGAATGTAGATAATAATGATACATTCGACTCAGCTTAACTGAATCTGTGTGAAGAATTCACACATTCATAATCATTAAAAACGTATTAATATAGTTTGGATGTACTCCATTCCTTTCTAGAGTAAAACTGACCAAGTTCTGCAAAATAAAATAAAAATATGGAAGCCACTTGAAACAAAAATCTTATCACTAAATGGTATGCATCAATAATTGAATAAAATGAATCATTAATTCATTAAATAATAATAAATTTTTGGTCAAAAAAGCAGTAACAAACTGCGTATTACCACGAGGAGGACAATAAAGTAATTTACTCTCTGATGCAAACGAGGGACCATCCCATCAATTCCGATCAAGGACCCTAAGGTGGAGGCGGATTGAAAATTTCGGTACATTCCTAAAATAAGAATAAACGTAGTTAGCTACGGGTTATAATAATAACAGAATACCAACAAATTTGGATTTAATAAAACACAATAAAGTTAGTCACAAGTACATATAACTAACAAAATAATGATTATTCAAAGTATATTGTGCTCATAAATATTAACTTTTAATTAATATTAATAACTAATTTCGAGAATTAGTGCATAAACTAGGGAAAAATCCGCCTTCACCCGCAGGAAAACCGGCCAAATTCCGGACCAGGATACCCGGGCCATTGTATCACATGCATCTATCACATCTTATCCTTAAATTTTTTCGAGACCAATTTCAACCCACCATGCGGAAAAATAATTTATTTGCTGAACAAGAAAAAATAATATGGATGAGTATCTCTTCCTCAACCACTCGGGGGTGACGGTGACAACAAAATAAGTTATTAAAAGTGTATCATACTGATGTTACCTTTCACAGGCCACCTGTAAACATGAAAAAAACATATCATTGGAATTTTGAATACTCCTTGTATATATGTAAGCAATGAGCCTCATAAACCTTCCTACTGCGACCACTATACGAAAAGTGAAAGGCGAGACTCTAAAAACATGTTTCCTTAATTCCTTTTCCCTTGTCTGTAGGGTCGTAGATGGAAAATGATATGATACCTCCTGTATCATATGCCAGGAGAATTACAAGGATCCCCCTGATGCCCTTCCTGACGCACCTCCCCGAGGCAGGTGATATATGAATGACATGAGGGTGAATGATAATGAGTGAATGTTGTGGTGGAATGATAGGCAGAGAAAACGGGAGTACCCCGAGGAAACCTTCCGCGAACCCCGGAAAATATTGCAATTATAAGATGTTCTTGGTGTAAAAAATCTTTCTGCTTGAAGCATTTTTTTCATCACTACCATTATTCTAACTATGTAAAATTATATTAATAGAAGATAATTATCATTTAATCATAATTTGCATGAAAATTTCAATAAATTATTCTGCGTTAAAAATATTTTATTATAAAAATTTTATATTTAAAAAATCAAGTTATTTTTGGGCTCATTTCCTTTTTATCTCTTATTTACTTACAACCGTTCTTGATATTAAAAATATTAAATCGAAAACCCATAATAATATTTAATAAAACTTAATTAAAACTTAATCATGTTATTATAGTTTCAAATATCTACAATTAGATATTATTCACAAAATTAGGAATCTCGAAAACATAAATACTATGTATAATTTAAATGGTAAATTTTAATTGAAAAAAAGCTCATTAATTTAGGGGTTGTAATTTAAGGATAGTTTTAAACATAAAAAAGTACATTTCTCGAAGATGCTAAAACTTCTCAATGTTAATTGCATTTCATCTTTAAGTAAGAAAAAGTTTCAAATTATATACATATTTTTAGTATATTTTTTAAAGAAATATTGCTTTACCTTAAAAAAGGGGTTGCAACCCTTAGCAGAAAAATATATGATTTTAAAGGTCTAATATATTGTAAACAAGGGACATTGGTTTGATTATGTTATCTTGAATTCTTTTCGAGAAAACAGGAAAAATATGATTTGTCAGGGTGAAATTTAAGGGTTGTTTTTGCGGCGAAAGGAAAAATACGTGTCGAAATTTTTTTTGAAATCTACAAAATACCAAAAAAAAAGAATAAAAATCGGTGAGGTACACCTGGGGACCATTCCTTGTGAGTGACGCTCATAATAAATTTTCATCACAAGGAAATAAAGATTCAAGGAAGATTAAAAGTTCAAAAATACCCAAATTTTTACGTGCAAAATAACGAGTACTCAGCAAATTACAAAGAAAATGTGATTGAAATGCATGGAACGAGTTTCTGAATTTTTAATCTAGCATCGGTCATTTAAGAGATTTTATTAAGTTATTATTAAACCAAGAAAAGTCACAAATGTAACGCGAAAATATAATAATTATGACGCTAAAATAAATTATTACCACTATGTTCTCAAAATAATGTATCTCATCTTATTAAATTACCTGTATTAATATACACACCCTTATATTTACTCATACTCTAAAAACGGATATATGTCACACTTATCACGGTAGAAATGCACAAAATACCTATAAGCATTCAAGAGAGATTTCTTTCCATGTTGTTGAATGAATATTGAAGAGTACTTTTCATTAGAGCTCTCGTAAAGATATTTATATTTCTTTATCATAGAATCTTATCAACATTGATTGTATCTCTTTTGGCGTATTGTAGAGTATTATCTTATCTCATGCATTCATATTCATCCTCTTATAATGAAAATATGGCTATTTTCTCACGTTTCGTGGTTATATCCATGATTTATTAATACTGCTGAATCCAGAACAGGAGATTCGAGGGTAATTTTTCATTACTTCGTTTTTTTCCTAATCTTCAATCAAAAAAACGTTCCGAAATCAATAAAACAAATTAGGAAATAAAATATTCTTATTAAGGTTGACACAAATTGCCNGATTTATTAATACTGCTGAATCCAGAACAGGAGATTCGAGGGTAATTTTTCATTACTTCGTTTTTTTCCTAATCTTCAATCAAAAAAAAACGTTCCGAAATCAATAAAACAAATTAGGAAATAAAATATTCTTATTAAGGTTGACACAAATTGCCAGAAATCCAACTTGATTAGCTCGTTAGATAATAATATATTTAAATTTTAATTTTTAAATTTTTTTTATTGTTATATACTCTGTCGACTCACTAAGCTGGTTGGAGATTTTGTCCCCAATATCAATTTGGGGTTTTGTCCTTGCAAGCTAATCCCGAGACGTTGACTGGAACTTTGCCCTGGCCAGACTCTGAACATGAATATCTCCCACGCATTGACAGCAATGTGCCATTGTTATTCACAATCCAATACTTGCTACGCTATCTCCATGACGTTTCAGGACTACATTTTCCCGAGTGACGTTCCCCTTCTGTATTTTGTGAAGTGGGAGATGGTGTCCGCTGAACTATTATAATACGCCCTCTAGATCCTGGACTGTTCGTATTACATCTTCGTTCGCAGGCATCGCACCCGAAGCGTCGTCTTCCCGCCAAAGCGTCCCATCCTTCTCTCCCGCCATCGCAGCCCCCCGTCGCGCTTTGTGGCCAGCCCCGGCGGGGAAATCTCCGCGGGGGTCCACACTCGCCCCCCCGTACACCTCCCGAACCCTATTCTCGTCACGAGTTCAACCGTGTTTACTACCACACAAACGGAAACACGGAGGGTGAACAGGACGTTGAGAAGATGCCTGACTCTCCCCCCCCTCCACATTTAGTGTTCTTGCCCTCCGACACCACCTCCCCAGAGTCGCGTGGGGGTAGTGCTACCCTCTTTGTCACCCTCTCATGCGCCGCTAGGGCGACCCCTCCGTTTTATTTAGCTTAGAGGGCCCTAGGGGGGTGAGCACAATTTCATTACAATAGACAAAATCCCAGAAATTGGACACTGATCATGACAGAACGGTGTTCAATGTGGAAATTCTATTTAGTAAAAGGCTCAAGGGAAACAGTGGTACACGGAGTATATAATGGGGAAAGGTCCGTGTCAAGAGGCGAGAAAAGAAGATGAAGGCGTATGCGGCGGCAAAGGCGGGTCTCTGGCGACTGAGGAGGATCTGTTGTTACGGGTAGAGGTGAATGGGTGTTGATGGCTGCTTTAGGCGGCTACGTTCAAGGTGGTTGCTTGCGGTTGTGGTGGTAGCGGTGGCTTTCACGCTTTTTCTCTCACCTTGCGTCGTCGCGCCGCCGTCTTTCGTGGAGGCCTCAGCTGCGGGATCGCTTCGCCCTCCCACTCCATCAATGGACTGCGGCTAGTGGCCAACCGAAAGGGAAGCAGATACCTTTCAGTAGAAACAGAAATTTTGCCCATGAAATGTATGCAATTCAAACTAATTCTCTTACATAAAAATATATAAGCTGTGGGTGAGTAGTTACAAAGTATCGACGAAATTATTATTTTAATTAATCTCATAAGTATTTACATCTAGTAAAAGAAATTATTTATACGAATATGAAAGTAGTAAGAAAAATCTACATTGTGCATAAAAATTAAATATTCCACCGTTGAAATAGAGAGTTTTTTATCTCGAACCGTGCAAGTTCTATCAAGTTTTATTGATAGGGTTCATTGCAATCTTTCAAATAAATTTTCAATCTAAATATTTTCAAGAAAATTAATTTTTCAATTACGTTTTATTTCTGTGCACCAAAAAAACAAAAGTAAAAATTATAGCATTATTACAATTTCTTACATAAATACAAGGATAATTTTCACTTGTATCTCGACTGTTCGGGCTTCTTGGCTAACACATACACTTACCACTCCAAGATATCACTAGAGCAAATACCACGAGAAGGCCGCAGCGAGACGACTTAAACGTCGGTTTTCTACACTTAGACGTTGCGACAGACGCATCACGTTAAGCCAAGAGACACCATTACTATATATTATACACTATAAGAACGATACTTTCACATATTAGTAGTGATAATTCAAGATGATATTGAGGACACATTGTAATGGTTTTTTAACAAGAACTTGACAATAAAAATAAAGGGAAAATTTTACAGAGGACCAGTATTTTCAGACATCGGTGTGTTCGGAGCAAACTGCTGCCTCACCCGTAAGAGTAACAAAACTGCATTTTGTAGAAATGAAAACACTTGGCTGAGAGGGAAAGGAATAGGAGCTCACGAAGCCAAAACAGTTATCATATACCTATTAACAATTTGGGTACATAATTGACACTATATAGTTTGATTAATGCAGCATTAAATTAATTTCTTGGAAGCGCGGAAATTGGACTCCTTGAATGAACGTACTCAGCGTCGCTCGAAAGTTTTAATTGGTTTCTTCGTGACCGTTTCACACACTTTCACGAAATCATTAATATTATATTATTAATTGTTTTCGTGGAATAAAATTATTTGTTGGTATATCCACTAAAACAGCCTACTTTACTTACTTTGGCAAGTCACGGGCTTATCCTTGCTCGGGGACTTTCACAAAGTTTTATTGAAATAGTTTTTAGCATAAACCATTGAACATATTGAAACAAAACTTTAATGAACGTTTTTCTTAGAGTTGCAAATTGTCACTGAGTTAGGAAGCATTATGACTCATCAGAGTTAGGAGTAAGAATTCAAAAAATATCTGAAGGGCAATTACTTTTGTATATGTATAGGTATGCTGATTTATTTAGCATTCTACAAGACAGCTCCGATAACAGACATCAGACGCTCCGATCCCGTTCCCACCCCTCCGCGAATCCCGCGCCCTCAAGGGAACAGTGCTGACTGCTCGCTTTGCAGCTCTGCGACCAAAAGGTTATATATGTGGAAACTTCTCACTGTGTGGGAGCTCACATCGCAAGGAAGCGTGGGATCAACACGAGTTGAAGAATGAAACTTGAGGAACCCCTTCATTCGGAATCCGAATGTGCATCATGCTTTAGGAGTTTTATTGAGCTTCTCAGTGTGCTTGTGTGGGAGTAAGTGACAGATGTCTGTTAACGATGACAGACGTTGTTTTTCTGTATCTCAAGAATCGTTCAATGCAATAAATTGCAAAATATTCACGAATAAAATAAAAAACCAATCAGTGACGTATGTATGGGGGAGGGGCTAAGAGGGCTATTGAACCCCTCCCCTACTGGATCTGAACTCTGAACAGATACACTTGAAATTGACAAAAGATATACTTGTAAAAGTATTAACAGATTTTACTACACTAAATTTACATGTTATAAGCAAACGTAATATAAATATGTATTATAATATCTGTGTATTACATGATTTGGTTGAAACGACTCGCAACACTAGGCGTAGTTTCATTGCCGACAGCACAACTCACGGCTAGCTTCCAATGTTATTAACGTGTTGTGAGGAGAATTTCTATGCATTTACGGGATGACGTTTTCCCTTCCATACAATGTATAGTTTTTATGTAAATTTTGAGCTGTTCGTTATCTCACTAGAAAAATCTTTATTGGTACTTCGATTAAAAAGTAACATCTTCAAGTCAGTTTTTTTGAAAATATATTCTAAACGAAACTTTTGGTTGGGATTTTATGATATAACTTTCATATATTTGTTGTTTGTTTAATATTTCTGCATTAAAATATATATATTTTCTTAAATTATTTGATTTTTATCTCTATATAATTCTGGTTTGGTCACGAAATATTTATCCTTTAAAATGTATTTCCATTTTACGCAAACAATAAATTCAATAAGTTTTTAATTATCTATTTGATGAGTTAATTTATTTTATTAAAAGGTTATAATCTTTTAATAAAATTGTTTAAATATATTTACCTTTTGCGAACCAAACATGTTACATCCATATTGCGTGTGTTATATATGATAGAGTCTATATTGACATAGTGTGTCTGAAAAAATGATTGAAAGATACACTCGCATAGGCACCTTGTTATTTTTTCATCTTTTTTTCAGTCTCGAAGACATTTACTTTTATATATTCGTTCCGCCGACCTTTGTTAGAGAAAATTGAAAAAAACAGTATTGAGAGTAAGAAATAAGTTGAACAGTTCACCGTTAACTTTTTAATCCTGTGTTGGCATAAGCTCCTATGCAACCATATGTGACATGTCACGTATGTTGGATAATTATGGTTATACAACACAAATTGTATAAATATAATCCTATGTCTTTACGTACCTGAACTGAAAACAGTAAGGGATTTCCATCTTATTCCATATTATCGCCAATAGGTACTGAAACCTCCCATTAAATCATCATTTCTCAAAGAATTAAACATGTTTGTACTCTCGTAGGAAGGTTCGAACTAATCACAGTGTATTTTAAACAAAATAACGTATTTATTTTCTTAATTTTTAAATACATCAATCATACTTATTAACCTAATCAATTCATTGTTGTTAAAATAAGTATTAAATAAAACTAATTATGAACAAATGCTATCGAGAGGAAGTTGGAACACTCACTAAACCATTCATAAAATTTTCATACAGAGGCTAGTATGCGATTCATTACTATACTCACACTTTTATTCTCATTTAGTATAACAAAAAGTGTGTTTCGTTTGACGGGGAGATTAATGCTAATGAAATAATTAGTTCATAGTAACGATTTTTACTTTCGTTAAAATATTTGTTCCGCTTTATGTAAATACAATCACACAAACAGTTGTAGAAAATGAAAACCCTTTTGAGTCACTCCTAAAATAAGACAGATGTTTCGATCTTCATCTTCGTTAGACTTAAAACTATATTATATATGTTTTCATTTATTATAAATCTATTTATTTATTTACAAGACGGAGGGATATCATTGTAAAAATTAACAAGAAACAAACGGACACACGTTTTTCAAAACATGGCATGGAAGAAATTTTCATCAAAGTAGAACTTCACTGTAATGACTTAATTCTATAATAAGTGGTGAAAATAATTTGGTCTGCTTAAGTTTAGAAAATGTATTAAGATAGTGAAAGCGTGAATAGACTGACATGAAAGGGGAGTATTTGATTTGTGGGTAATTTTCGGTAATTTCATTTTATTTAGTATTTGAATTTGAAATAATTTGGTCTTACTGGGTTTTTTCGATAGACTGTTTGTATAAATTATCTCCTTCAAGGTATTACGTTTGAACATAAAAGTTTATGAAAAAATCCACACATTTTCTAAAACATTTTCGGAGACGTTTTCGAGTATAATGAATGCATTAACGAGGAAATTGGAAGAGATATTTAACTTATCCGTATTGTAAGAAATTTAGTCTCGTTTATTGTTGAAGAAAGTATTTTTCTTCTAAGTGAGTGAAGTTCACATGAGCAAATAAAAAAAGATAAAATTATTTTATTTTTCTCATACTTCTTTAACTTTCACAAGAATAAGTTCAAATTTATTATCAGCACCCCCAAAATCATGAAAACGCAAAAATAAATCATAACTTTCCCAAAACTTCAGATAGACGCTGTTTTGAGCATTGTATGACAGGGTTATATACTCCCGCGACTCCTACATAATGCAACCAGACTTACAGTCGCGTAACGGGGAGACGATAGGACTCTGGACGGAGAGAATAGTTTTCCCACGTAAGTTGAACTACATTAATATATAATGTAAGAACTGTTTAAAGTAATTAAGGAAATAAATGTAATCTACCATAATACAAAACGATAGAGGCTATTAAGTTTATTGTTTCAAAGTGAACATATCACTTTAAATAGAGCCATGAATCTCGCCACCTTTACTTCTGTTTTCTTCCAGCCCTTATGTAACATTTTTCTACTACAATGATACTATATTTGTGTAACTGAGCATTATTTGATAGACTAGTGGACCTCAGTCGATGCACATAACAGAATAAAATTATTGGATGAATAAACAGAATTGATAGCTACGTGAAATGTAATTTGAGACCGAAACTTGAAAAATTGAGAATAATTAATTGATAAGGGGGAAATTAAAATGATTCAATAGACATTTCGGAAAAGAAAGAGACAGAGAAATAGAAGGGGTCGAATTTTCTCCTATTTTGAAAATTCTTTTAGTTCAAATAATATCGTAATTAATTTGTTTAACTATTTCTGAACATTTAGAAAATAAAAAAACTGCTGAGATATATTCCCCACAATTCTAACAGACTTGATAATTCAAAATATTTTACGGTAATATTTCAAACAACATACGTAATTGATGTCAAATTTTGCACACTCCTCATTTAATGTATACAAATCGAGTATATAACATGAAAGAGATGCCAGAATAGTGTGGAAGCAATGAAAGCGGAGAAAACGTCTTCCATGAATTTGAATGTTATTCACCATGGCTAATAGAGCCCTCCAGTGTGCTCCACTGAGCTCTGTTCCCAAGCATCCGTGAAAGCGATATATTGTCACGTGTTGCAGCTGCGACACCCTCTTCATGCGACTGCCTGCCCCCACCCCCTCGTCGCATCGGAGGGGGTGAGAGACCTGGAAGGGGGGAAGTCTTCCCTTCAGGCCTCAGGGTGGCTAACCCCAGAGGCGGTCGCGTGGACATTGTCGGCCGTTTGACAATACGTTGACGTCCGCAAACATCATCGCAGACATCTCGCTCCCACAGTGACGGATGGGAAAGAAATTTATAATTTATTGTTTCCTAAATGGAGAAATTCGTTGGAGTTAATTTTCTCATTTAGTAATTTGTTTTCAACTTAAATCTTGTTAATGTTTTATAACATAGAAAGGTAGATAATTTCTGTATTGCGTGGGACTTCACACACACACAAATAAAAAATGTGTGTTAACCTTTGAAAACGAGAAACTTAATATCAGAAATTAAATTATGGGATGTTTGGTTTCCTACACTACACAACACATATTTAAAAACCAAAAACAATCAAAATTTCCTAAAGAAGTTGTTTTTCTAAATGCTCAATGCACTAATCAGGTGAAATCAATAATAAAGATATAATTAAGTGCCATTAAGTTATACGTCAATGATTCCAAATACGATTAGAACCGTGTTGAATTGAATCGCGATTTAATGTTATAAGTACAAAATCGACCAACACCTGACAATTTAATGAACTTAAATATAATCGCAAATATACCAGCTTATAGTATTATCCTCTCGAGGACAATGCTTGCTTAATTAATTGTGACTGAATGCGACAATTACCATGAATCATGTTCTTAGGATCTTTATTGTTTCATGTTGAAATAATTAAATTCTGTTCAACGCTGTTCTGGACATCGACTCCGCTTCGTAAAATACATACAAAGGGAGAGAGAAAAAGAGTGTAAGAGAAAGAGACGGAGAAAACAGAGAGAAAGGAGAGCAAAAGAGAGAGAAAAGAGAGCAAAAGAGAGAGGGAGAGAGATATAGAAATAGAGAGAGAGGAGGGGACTAGAAAATCTCAATGCGTGATCCTCACTCAGATAGCACGCTCCGAGCCACGCGTTGCAAATTGGACGCGACGCCACACACGCGCTTTAACGAAGCGCGTGTGCGACCCGTGCGTGACGAGGGGCGAAACATAATGGCGAATTTATGCTTCAGTTGCGGAACACGACGCAAATCTTGTCATTAGATTCATTTTGATTCTATTAGTCTAATGCCATCTGATTAAATTTGGTAGGAAACGTATTGAAAAAGTTTCATGTAAGTCGTTGTATTAAAAGCTGTCGATCTTTTCTTAACATATTTTGGACAATAAAATTTAGTTATTTTTTAATTTAGGTGCAAGCGAGAAAAAGTACTAAAAAGCAGAGGTACGATTCTCAAAAACTGATCTTAAACACGATTTTTTATTGAATTATTTTCTTCAAATTATTTTCTATTTACATAAATAGAATTTCTTAGTATCTAGTTTTATTCTATTTATGTAAATATGTAATATTTATTAAATAGCCAGAGTTGTTTAAAACTATTTTGAAATTTGGTTTTTCATAACCAAAGTGATTCAAATCCAGCGTTGTTGGTTGCCTGAACACGAACGTTGAAGTAGTGCGTCCGAAACGTAGCATGTGCTATACGGCTGTTGAATGTGATTAAACAGACTAAAACGACGGATATTATTAAAAATGTGAAAATAATATTTCGCCCCTCCGTGGCTACGGTTCTAGCATGCTCGCTCATCACTAAGTCATCCCGGGTTCAATTCCCGGTGGAGACAGAAAAATTTGTCACTTTTATTTCTTAGTTCATATAAATGTGTACGAAAACCACCATCTGCGGCTTACAACCGCGGTTGCAATACTCGGATACAGCAATCTAGATTCTATCTAGACTTTGTATTGTATCATTAAGGATTGGTACATTAGTTACATAATCCTGAAAGTCTGCCATCGTTAAAATTTTGTCAAAATTAAATCATTTTTTGAGTCGAAGAGGAAAACAAAATTATCGAAGAAAGGTTCTACTGCAGTTGGAAGGTCTTCGTTTCCATCTGTAATTTGGAAAGGTTAGTAGTGTATTCATCAACAGACATGTTATAAAAGTAATTACGTTCGTTAGTTACAAAAGAGACACATGGTTATTTTTCTGAACAATCGTGTTTCAGATCCTCACTTCATTGCAAACAGGAGTAGAACATGTTTTTATAACTTTTCCTTTTCAATTGTCAATATTAACAACATACAACAACTAATTGAGAATCAAGACGAAACTTTTATTGCACACCGCTCTGGTGCTCGCCGTTAATGCATTTCAATGTATCGAAATTTTTCATGACAGTCAATAAACTCCACGCTCGTCCCCGTTTACCGAAGCGAGTCGGTAGCAGACGTCTCGCCATTCTTTTGTCAATGCGAGTAACAGTTGACAGTCGCTGGCCGCTCGCGTTCCTCCCTCGGACGACCGGCCGCTATCCGTTACTCGTTAGTTTCGAATTAGTCATTTGAGTCGTCCAACCGACTCCCGCACCGCGCAGCCACATTAAGTGCGTTCATAAAGAGACGAGCAAGCAGGACGGAAGGGGAGGAGGGTTGCGTGGGTGGATGGGTGGGAAACGACGGAAGAAACGGTCCCTGTTTGCGTCCGACAACGATTGGAGCACAAACATTGAAATGCGACGGCGTAATTATACGCTTTACGACGTTATCCCGGCGATTTCTCTTCAAGATTGGAGTTACAAATCGAGTAGGCGCTTAGATCATGCGCCGAGAGGAGGGGGATCGCTTGCGCCGTGAGATGAAAGAGATAGATAGTTGGTGGACTGATGGTAAACTTATGGGAGACACCACCTCACCAGACATATAATGACTAAAGTGTACCCTATTCTTTTCTTTTCGTGTAAGGATATAAAAAGCCGGATTCCATTTATGATCACATTCCCAATCTTTCACTCCCCCTACGAGTGAGAATAAGTAAGAAAAGTAAATATTATGTGTGAGAAGAAAATGAATGTAGACATGCACAGAGTATAGCAAAATTACGAAGCCAAGAAAGAACTATCAGAAGACAAGGCATAGTAATCGAAATTTATATCAAAGAAGAATTTCAAAAAATTGATAACAATTATCTCCGATTTATGTATAATGAGTTTTATCGCGAGATTAGTTTTCTTCCCTAGGAGCTACGCGACGGATTTATTTCTAAAGAGTGAAACGACGTATGGTGTCACTCCTATGCAAATACCTTAGGGTTTGTAATTCAATTTTGAAGAAATTCGGTACTCATTTGTTATTTACGTCATACATTTACTTTTTTATTACTAGTGATAAAAAAAATTGTCGAATGAATCCAAAATCCCAATAACCGGATAACAATGCAAAAGATTTGAGAATTTTGTGTGGAACTCCCGAGACATAGTGGTATTCTTACCAAAGTTCTAGGAATAAAAATAAACCATATATCAATTATGAGATTTTCCTTTTTTTCTGATCGATTTCTCAAGATAATTTATGGATTTGGGCGGATTTTTCTTGAAATCTATTNTCTTATACACATTATACTTAAGACAGTAATTTAGTTTAATCGATACGGTAATTTTACAACCATTGATTGGAATTAAACGCAGTCACGTTCCAAACAAAACAAATGAAATCTATTGTTGAACGTTGTTTACATAGTTAAAAATCAAAAATATGAAAACAATAAATAAGATAAAGTTATGTTCATTAACATAAAAATGGTTAACGTTGAGAATGAATGAAAACGTCACTCATGTATCGTGTCAAAAGTATTTTTTCCCGTGTATTCCGTCACTCTCTAAATTTAATTCTGGAAATATCCAAACATGACCTATGAAAGGTTTAATTACTTGCAATTCGTCTTAAACAACTCGTTTAAAAAAGTCGTTAAGCGTATTGTTTTCTGGACACTTCCAATACCTGTCATAGTTTCAATATTGGTCCNTTTTTTTTTTTTTTTGTTTTTGTTTTTTTTTGGTGGGGCTTTAGGGCTCGTCAACATCAAAGGTCATTAGAGCCCAATCATGTGGTTATGCTCATGGCAAATCGCGATTGGGTTTTCTTGCTAAAACATGAATTCCAATGGAAAAATAACAAAGATTAAACACACTAATTTATACAGCAAAATAAATATATTTTCCTATTTCAGCGAAATACCTTGAAGCGCACATCTAATATGCCCGGGAATATAATTGTTGGATTCTTCTGTCTTGTATGTCGTAATAAATGTCGTTTGTTTTATTTCTTCGAAGTTATTACTGTTCACACACGGTACATTTCACAAACACGTTGAATTCTTTTGTTAAATGTACTATATATTATAAATATTTAAAAAATAAATAAAACGAAAATAATCGTGAAATATTTACCATAAGTTCAACTACGTACGCTACGCAATCGAAACCTCATGATTCAATAGACCAGAAGCTAAAATAATGAACCAAACTTGGCAACGTTTACCTGTCGCCACAACACATGAACAATGCTGCAGCTCAAAACACGGAAATTGAGGTAGAAATCAATAGAGGACTTTTAAGAAGAATATGATGTCGTCCACACAATACCTCTACCAAGACCATAGATAGATGTCTTTATGGTCCTGACCTCTACGACACCTACGTTTGTTTGTCATCAGCTTCGAATATCCATGGTCAACCGTATTGATGTTAACTCAAGCTACAATGATTTTTTGGGAAAGTTGAAAGCATAGGTGGATTTCTAAGACCCGATTTCCCCAAATCCACGGAAAACGTCGGTTGATTAAACGCCATTCGCCATAAACGCAACGGTATTTACCATAAACGCCGTTTCGAAATGCGTTTGACATCGTTTGGATTCCACCAGACGCAACGAAGCGGCATTTAGGTAAACGACGTTTGGAGCAGTGCACCGTGCGGCAACGTTGCAAAATGTTTGGATCAAGGAAACCTAGCTCAAAGATGGTGTAATATTCTCACAAGATGTAAGTTCTTTTTTAACAAACATTTCTTTGGATTGCACCATTTATATTTTGAGTAAATGGAATGCAACGAGCACCAAATACATATTTCTCGTAGTTATTTGATAAATTACTCCAAACTTCATGAAAGTTTAATCGTGATAATCACAGTTACTCTATTCATAACTGATATTGTGGTAAATTAGTAATTGGATGAGGAAAAATAAAATAAAATTTTACATACAGAATAATTATTAGCCATGTAAGGTGCGTGAAAGATAATGTAAATAAAGTGTAATATAACAACGTTAGATGAATATAAGGTACATTTCTAATTACATTGAGTTTAATTGTCAGTTTTATGGAGTTAATTAGATTGCTCCAATACACAAAGATTGCACATTCATGAAAGATTTACAAGTCCAACTGACATGTAAATTAGGAATGATGGTAAAGAAATCAATTTAATCAATTTATTGTCAAATCAGTACAAACTGCGAATGACCACGTGGAGGTCAATAAACTAATTTACTCTCCGGAAGCAAGCAAGGGACCATCCCATCAATTCCGATCAAGGGCCCTAAGGCAGAGGCGGATTCAAAAATTTCAG
>NNCF01129802.1:413775-503171 GCA_002313205.1 Laupala kohalensis | reverse complement strand
TATAAGAGACAGGCTTACGCACTCTGACGTGTTTATGCGCAGTTTTAAAAGTTTTATAATATTGAGTAATTGTAATTTTGGAATTATTTAAACAGTGAAACACGCTGGTAAGAATATTTTCGAATAGTACCATCGCTCTTTTTTCAAAGAGTTAGCTCTGTAAACATCACTATTCTCTCATCATTCCTAACCAACTACCACAATTGAGGAATCATTTAAGAAAATATTTTTTGAAGAGGGACAGCAATCTTACTTTTTTACTATTCCTACTTATATTAAACGTTCCCTCTTTACAAAATAATTTTTGTGAAGAAAATATTTGTGTAAAAAATATAAATTTTATTGTATATTCATAAAGTGCCTCCCAGGAAACGCTTATCAGAGCTCGATGAAATCCTCGTATATTACATTTATTTTCCTTAAAAACGAAATAATGGTAATCGTTGGGCATGCCATAAAGCAGGCTCACATGTTAGTGAGACCGCAAAATTTTTGCACGGACTCTAACATGCCTCTCTTTGTCTTTCTTCTTCTTCTCCCTAATCATGATAAACACTCCCCAACTTTCTCCTTCCAATTTTTGGAGTGCCGTACTAGCTTTCTTTCGTCAACTCTGCCATGACGTCCTTCCAGCAACTCTCACCACATCGCCACCACCGGAAAGAAGGGAAAAAATCAATATTTACACATTAGAGACGAAGTAATTAATGTGAAAAATGGGGCTAATAATAATGTTCTAATTAAGCGTTCTGCCCTCGTGTGTTAAATGAAATTGCTTTCCATCGAAGCGAGAGGGTTGGTTCAACTCGCACGAGCAATAGAGGTGCCACGAATAATGTCACCGGCAGGTGGAGATGTAGACATGGAGGGAAAAAGGAGAATGGAGGTAGTTCAGAAAAATTGCAATGAAACAAGCCCCGTAAGTGACATTTTAGCACAATGGCTCTCAAGTAATTCTGTGTCTCAAATACCATTGATTCATGAACACGAATGAAATTACATTTCAGTATACATAGTTTATTTGGAAAGAGATTGTACGCGTTCCGCCTCACCACCAACATAAACATGACCTTAAATAAACACACAATTTTGAAATTATAATTGCTCTTACAATATACATCCTTTGAATATTACGAATAAATATTATCCAAAACTTTTCTTGAGGACGCTTTGAATTTTCATTTATACATTTTAAACAATCAAATCTTTCAAATTCATTTTCGCATTTACTAATATATCCTGTACTATAGGGAGAGCATTGTGTAATGTGTGTATGTAGGTCTACCGTAGGTACTTACTTCTGTAATTTATATATTACGTCTTCTCACTCTCTAAATGTCTATGATAATATTAATTAATTAATGTTATTTAAGATGTGCAGATTATATCAAAGACAATCAAAATCACAGGTAAACCACTGGTTTATTTTCAGGTATAATGAGTAATAGCACATCTATACTATAGTTGTCGAACAACTTTTGAAGGCTATGGTTTTTCCTCCTCTTCAGGTTTACAAATGTTGGTATGCAAGTAAATGATTGTAGTGAAATGTGTAATTTCTTCCACTCCCTCTAAATGATTTTATAAAACTCATTCAATACAGTAATTTTGTAAGAAAAACTCGTCTGACATGATTTCATTTTCGAGAAATGTTTTTAAACGTTGTTTAATATTTTTAAAATGTCTAAACTGAAATATCCTTAAAACAAGGTAATACAGTGATATCATTTTCATTTTTTTAAAGAGATTATNTTCATTTTTTTTAAAGATTATCAAGAAATTAATGCTTAAGGTTGAATGGTTGTACAAATGCTTTAAATGTTTGCATTACGTAAAAATATAAATCTTACTATTAAAATAAACAATTGAAGATTTATGACTAAAATTAATGATTTGCGTATAATGTGGGTTCTATGTGTCAAAACCATATGATTTTTCACACGACGAAGTTGGTATTAGTGGATAGTATTCGTTCATTTTCGGCTTCTTTGAAACAAAAATAAATAAATTAGCATGAAATATAAAAGAAAGTTCAACTGCGTCATGATCATGAACATCATTAATTTTCCAGATTTTTGGTTAAAACCTAAAGCAAAACAGTATTTCAGTTTTGAAATTTAGGTTGGTAATGTATATGTATTTGTGTTAACTAACCTAGAATACCCTGATTTGGGACATGGCTGCTGCTTCCCGCTACGCAGTATTTTCTCTTACCACTCAGTAACACTCGTAAAATTTTATACCAGTAGATAATTTTATTTGTAACAATATAATTACAAACTCTATTTATGTTATCCGGATCCCTCCTTGGATATTTTGGAATATTTGATCCTGCGGAGGTTTTCTCTAGAGATTACGTTTAATTTTAAACTATGATTATGCAAATGTGGAATGATAAAGTTAAAAAATTTCCTAGATATTTTCGAAGGAAAGGGATTTTTCTTAACTGAAATAGGTTCCTTAACCGATGTCACCCAAACAACCACTCTACTGTGTTTATCTATGCATCATGCTCATAGCAGTATATTGAGGATGGACATAGGCAAGACAGAGTGTTGCCTTGGAGATAATAATATCTTTGGAAAATTAAGTATCCATTCAAGAGAATCCGTTTTCATTATTACCTCTTCCCTATATATAATTATATTTGATTCCTAATATAATTATTCTGTTTGATTCCTACTATACCCAAAGTAATGATACTGTGCCTAAAATTACTCAATATGTCTACCTCACACAAATTGCCAGCCTCTACGAATCCTTCAAACTCACTCGCGTGCAGGTGACGGTCCACAATGTCATTCTCATCGGCTGATAATGTGAGGTTAAAGCGTCCCGCTACATCTTTTACTTACGAAGCATGAAGCAAACAGAAGTAATTCGGGAAAACCGTATTCAATAGAATGGGTACTATTAAAGAAGAAACAAGAAACCTTACTACTCAAAATTACACAATGAATTTACTCTCACATTTTACTGATAACTTCCCGAAAGATATCATGGAAAGCGTGTTAGGAAAAATTTAGGAAAAGCTAGCTACAAATAATTTAAGTAATATCTAAATAAATATTTAATAATGCAGAAAGTACAGAACAGCGCCAGAAGAGCAAGTGAATTGAATGGGTATCCGAGGTTGGCTATGGATTTAAGTTCGAATACCTTGCCAACAGAACGCGAGGAACCCTTATCATTACTCGTATGGACGATGGCGAAAGTAAAAGCGTTGTCTACGTACATTGAGTACAGGTTCTATACCAACATCAAGTCAGTTAGAATAAATATATAAATATATAAATAATTTATTGTCAAGAGAACTGTTACAAACAGCGTATGACCATGTTGATGTGCGTATAACCACGGACTATAAAATAATTTACTGCGACTAATATACAATAAACTAATAAACAGTGAGTTTCCGTTCTTGTTTTTTCTTCTTAAGTTGAATTTCTCGAGGCAAAGTAAGATAACTGAGTTTTTTTTATTTCTCTTTATCTACCGCTATTCTGTTAATCACACTTTTGTCACATGGTCAGGAAAGAGACCAATGCAAACTACTGGGTCACATTATATAAATTCTTCAACAATTAACGTCCATTATATAATCAAATTAAATAAATAAATAAAGACTTTATGACCTTTAACGAACAAACAGTAAATATTGTGAGTTTTTAATTACAAAATATATATTGTAAGTCCGTTAAAGGTCGTAAGACTTGAATTATTTATACATCAGGTTAGTTTAGCTACTGTGATATGAAGTGTATAAAGGAGGATGACGATACTTCCAATAGTAGGCATCAACATGAATTGACAAAATTAAACATGGTCAGTAATTAAAGTGTAACGCATCAATTAATTGCTTTTTTGGCGACACCTTTGTTCAGAAATAATATTAATTAATAATATAAAATAATTGAACTATATTCATAGTCAAAAACTTGTGTTTTAAAATTGCTTTGTGGACAACCAAGTGTGCTGCTTAATGATATATATTAGCTAATGATGAGTAACTAGCTCACTATACATTGGTAATATCATTGGTCTCACGAAGAGCAAAATTACGAATGCATAGTTGGCATTGTTGATTACTTGTTTTCGAAGATACATACCACAATACAATGATACAGCAATTCACAAAGGTAATTCGTTTGGTTTTAAATTCTGTCAACAATTTTGAGATTCTTTTGTGAAATCAGTACTTGTCAAACCAAAATGTTGTAAACATAATGAAGTTATGCTGTGAAGAGACGCCTCATCGGACTATAAATGTTATCTGGATACATGTTCATAGACTTTAAAAGTGATGAAGCTATTATTCAATTCCCCTGTTCATTGAAAAAGTTTGACGATGTTCCCCATTCTTTTTCTGGAAAAATAAAGTTCAGTTAAGAGTATAGTAGTGATGTTTGACTTTTAAGTGAAAATACATGGCGTAATGGAAGAAGATAATTCTTTTAATGTTTTATATCCGTAAAGCAACTACGGTAAAGTATCCAAAAAATCAAATGTTAGTTTGAATTGTTCTCCAATCGGCGCATATGAACTTTTATATCCTTACGCGGTCGTGTTACCTTGAAACGGTCGTGTTTGTTAAGACCGAATTACTGAAGCACCACCCTTGCTTTATACGAAACAGTCTCGTTCACGAACACTATACACGCAATAGTAGTAATATTCATCGCCCTAGAGTGTCAACCACTCTTTGCCAAAAGGGACCATACCATTCGGGAATCGTTCTATATAATTCCCTGCCCAAGAATATAAAAGATATTATGAAATTGAATATCTTCAAATCCGCGGTTAAAAACTACCTCCTGCACCAGTGCTTCTACACTGTAAAAGAATTTATTGATTTTAACAAAAGTTAAATTCGTCTTGTGCTTTATCACGCCATTGCTGTAGTACTTTTTAAACAACTTATAACAATTTCAAAAACTATTTTCTTGCATGATTGTGTTGTCTTATGGCTCATATTAATTTAGTTTTATGTGTACTCAACATTGGCACGTTTGTGTACATAAATTCTGTAGCCCCATCCTGGCCCGGGTTTTTCTCCGGTTTTCCTTCGGGTAGAGGCGGATTTATCATACAGGTTCTCTAGGCTTTGTCTAGGGGCGGGTCTATTGTAACAATAAATCGTGAATTTAGTGTTATTTCAATTTTTAAGCACTATACTCAGAATAATCTATAGTTCGATAATAACTTACATGTAATTTTTTGCTTAAAATTACAAACATATTGACATTCTATTAGTATTATAACTCGCAGCTAACTTTTTATCTTATCTAGGAATTTTTGCTGAATTTTTTTGAATCCGCCTCTGCCTTAGGGCCCTTGATCGGAATTGATGGGATGGTCCCTTGCTTGCTTCCGGAGAGTAAATTAGTTTTTTTTTCCTTCCACGTGGTCATACGCAGTTTGTACTGTTTTTTGACAATAAATTTATATTACGCAGCAAAGTTTAAAATTATTTTACTTTGAATTAGTATTATTTCTTATGGTATTATGATGGGAAGAATGTACATGGAAGTGATGTATGTATAGCCGTATAGTACGGTTGAGAACAAAAGTTCTAAGCACACCAGTTCGCTAGTACCGGTTATATTTTTGCCCGTTTATTTTCATTGTCTGGGCGAAGAGGAGGGGAGAAAGCAGGAAGGCTGCAGTAAGAAACCAAATTTACCCGAATGCATTTGAAAACTCAGACGAAAATCTAAATTTATCAAGTTTACTCATATTCTCATTCATCTGTAAAAAGTGAATAGAATGAATGATAATTTCATTAAAACCTACCTTGTAAATATTTCAAAATTTTGAGGATGAAAGAACATATTACTTCAGCTATAACGGATACACCATCCATTCAATAGACAATGTGCAAGAATCACGTGGTTTCTGAATAAGTAAAAGAGAATGGTACGAACGTTGGAATTGAGATAGACTGACGAAGATTTTTGCAGAAGTGTGACAGGTTGTAAGTGGGGGTTTGAGGAATGAAGAATGACACTGCAGTGGTCGGGCGCTAATGATTTCGATCGGGTGGTTTAAGGGTGGAGGGTGGGCAGTGGGATGGGTTTTGTAGTAACCGCTGCAAATACTCGCACCCTGGACCACGCCAACCGCGTTCTCTACACGGTGCTAATTTAAATGATCCTCGGTGCACTGATCTGCGGATAATGCTGCGTAATTGCCTGCATCCTGCCTAATATCGTTAAGCAGACGCCAAACACAATCTCATTGCATTGGTCGACGATGTTGGTTTTGTTTTTGCTTATGTGACGTGACATTTGTCAAGTGTCTGAAGCAGATACGAAGAAGAACTGAATGTTTCTTTCTTGACCTTCCCAAAATATCTACTTTACAAAGTACAAGTATACACAAAATGATATACAATATTATAAAATACTGTAATAATCTCGTTATTATACGTCAACATACGAGAACTAGTTTAAATTGAAGGGAAACTCAAATATTTACATTGCATTACATTACAAATGTTCTATAACTTCCTCGTGTTATGCGGACAATGTCCAGACCAAAGTCTAGATCTTGAAAACTTGTTGTAATCTATAAACCACTTCCATTTTCCCCAGAAAACTTACATTCTACAAGCTGAACAAAATACATAATTTCATTCCATAAACTGAACCAAATTGAACTACTCATATGAACATAATAATCTCTATGAGATCGCCTCAGAAGTCTCTGGGTCTCGCAAGTTGAATATCAGTGGAAGACTGGGCCTAGAGGTGAATGTGGTGGCGTAGTTGGTATGCGCATCAGCGTCTTAAGGTGAAAGTCCCGAGTTCATTTAACGTAACATAATTAATATATAATTTTCTTATGTTTTATTTCATGTCTTAAGATGTGGCGAGGTTCAGGCCGTCAGGCCCGCTCTCCCACCTACCCGCATGATTTGGGGTGCGGGTGGGGGAAATTGAGAAGAAGAGATGAATTGCTGGGAAAATCAAAAGTACAGAGCCGACGTAAACCTGAAGGAGGTGAGACAAATCCAAACTTAAAATCTCACAGCGGGACGTCGACATGAGCTCGTCCGCTCAGCACTACGTATTACTCGCAGATCCCAAATAAAACATTCACTCTTCCCAATGAAAGTTTTTTTTAATTAAATATGATATTTAAACAAACACATCGCGGACGGGTTGCTTAATTACGTTAGGCCAAGTCCACACTTAATTAAATGAAAGTATTTTTTTGTTTCTACGTTCCTTGGTTTTCTCAAATGAAATATTTATTAAAATAAATATAATTTTATTGCGAACACAGTCATATTAGGTTTCCCCAGCAAAATACGAAGACTCACGTTGTTGCGCTTTATAAATAGAATATTTGAGTGAACGAATCGTGTGCAACAGACGTGCGGAGATCGAACAAATCTATGAGATCTTCTATCTCACAGAACAGAACTATCTCAGCTACCTTGTTTTGTTAGCTTCTGCCTTTCATTAGGAAAACAGGTGGGTGATGATCGATCTTATTCGGGATCTTGTACTATACGGAGTGAAGATAAAACCACAAAAAAAAGACTAGAAGTATGACACTTCGAAGCTCTTTTCACTTTTCAACACTTTCATTTTCAAAAATCAATTCACGTTTATATACATTTCCAGCTGTCTCCAATCTTTGACTGTAATGGCGGTGCGTGTAAACACTGTTTATATTTATCACGTATACATCACCAAGATACTCCTCAAATATTCTTAGGATTCTTCTTGAACGTTCCTGATCAGGTGATTTTAGAGAATTCTTAAATCTTTGCCAATTATTTCACTGATGCTTTCTTATTTTTAATGATTGAGAATCACTGTCGCTGGCAAACCTAATTGTTGATCTTACATGAATTCATTATGTGATCAGAGCTTCTACCGTTCACATCGTATAAGCTAGAACTATTACTTTTCTTCTGAGATCGGCACTTAATCTCAAATACTGTATCTTTGCATCATTGGTAAATTTTTTTAATATTTGCTTTACCAAAATTGGTTTACCACAATGTATCTTAAGTTGTGCTACCTTTTCTTAATTTTTTATCTTACAGGAGAATATATTGTTTTCGAAAGTCCGAACTTTTATTCCTTCTTTTTAAGTCAGGGTTGCGTGGCAAAAAGGGGAAGTTATGCCACATTGTATCTTTAAATACACACAAGCTCTTTCACGCACTTTTAGAACATGCGTAACTTAGCAATATGATTCTGATAAAATAATAGTACAGTTATTTAATTTTCACGGTTGGTTGTAGTTTCATTATTAACATACCAATTAATTAGCGGGTAAATGCCTTCTTCCCCTCCAAATTTTCGTCTTTCAAATAATGTTTAGTTTTATTTATGACATGCAAGATGATTATAATGAAGAACGAATTCGAAACCAGTTACAATGTTTGCAAAAGTCAAGACATTTGTTTTATGCAGTTTCTTGCAAGTAGTAGATTGATTACATAGTACAATCCAACTGAGAAGATGTACGTGAGCATAATGTGGATAGCAAGTTGTGAACGGCCAAGAAGGGTCAATGATGCATCCAGGTTTCATCTAGGGCAGAACAAAGTCGAGTGAATCGTGGGAAATTGTTGGACGAGACGCCCTGCAGCGTCCACGTATATGCTTAATTAAGCCCTTTCGCGCGTCGCTCGCTTGTTTTTGCGGAGCGAATGGGACGTCGAGGAAGGAAGACGCGCGGCCGACCGGAAGTGATCGAGATAATTGATACGAGGAGGGGAAGAGTGGTTCTAGGGGGCGAATGAAGGTGGGGTGGTAAAAAATGGTCACAATTGTGGCACATATGGTTCTCTTGTGCAAATCATCTCATTGTATATTTCCGTATCGTGCGGGTACTAATTAATAAATTGCACACCAGGTAGCTCTCAAATAAACATAAGATCCGTGGAATGAATTTCGCAGTAAAATATTATTTTTTAAATTATTTTGTTGGCATTGTGATGAGCCTGGTAAGGTATTCGTACATATTTTCATTTTCTTTCATATTCGGTAAAACCATACGTAATTATTATTTAAACCATACATAATATCCATCTGAGCAAAGCGGAGTCATCACGATATTCTTACCGTAAATGTTACCAGACACTTACAATTATTATGTACATAATATCTCATTTTTCATTTGTATATCATCATTTACTGTTATCACGTTTACTTATATAATCAAAGATTTGCGTGGATAATTCAATTTTACATAAGATACATTTAAACTCTCTTGATATTTTCCATCATTTAACTGCTATAGTGAGTTACTTGCACAAGTTAAGTTAGTTGGATGAATAACTCATTAATAACCAATTACATTATTATTTGAATAGTTCAAGTGAATTAAACTCAAGACCTTACAGACATGGTGAATAATGTGGAACATTTTTTTAGCAAATATAAAATTATAAAACTAACACATCTTATGAGTACTTATTCCAGCAACACTGTGTAAAACTTTCAATGTCCTAGGCTTAACAGTTTTGCTGATATGTTTTTTCAAAGTTCCGTAAAAAGTGTGCTTTTTACCTTTCCAAATAAAATAAAAAGTACACAATGAAATAAAAATTATTAAATCCATATCTTATAAACTAGATTTAAATGAGCTAAAATTTGATGCATAATTTGTTGTATTTTGATAGAAGAATTGAACCAGAGGTTTAAACTCGATGCTACATCTTTTTGAAACCGATAGTTTGTGAGCTACCACATACTGAAAGAAGGAGTGAAGACCTAGATCACCCAGGTTTCATAGAGATTAAGAATGTATAAGTATATGAAAAACAAAAAAGCACTCCAAGAAAATGAAGTAAGTAAATAATTAATACAATTATCAAGAGAAAATATGTTGAAAGAAATTCGCCGTCTATTGAAGGACGTATGGAGAGGAGACCCCGAAAGAATGAAAAATGGCGTAATTTTCCCACTGTACAATATAGGGGACAAAATATTGTACTGTAGTAATTATAGAGGAATTACACTATTGGATGCGTTATATAATATTTAATCTTTAATATTATCACAATGATTAGAGAAGTATACTGCGTAAATTCTTAGAGAGTACTTGAGTGCTTTTAGAATGGTCAGATCAACGATGCACCAGGTTTACGCTTGCGTGGGGAAGAACTATGAATATAACACAGACCTGAATATGTTATTGTTGATTTCAAGCAAGTTTATGACAGCGTGTATAGAAACATATTACACAAGACAATGGTTGGCTTTGGAATACCACACAAATTAGTATCTCTGATCTAGCGCGCAGTAAAGGATTAAAGTGAAGGTAGGAGAGAAACCCAGAGAAGCATTCAGTATTAACAATGACCTTCGACAAGTAGACCCAATATCACCTTTTCTATTTCATATTGATCTCGAAAAGTCATAAGAACAATATCTAGCGTCACTAGAGGAACAATATATAATAGACATCACCAACAGATGATGTTGTCATTTTAGCAAGACGTTAAGACACTCAAGAATTTAAAGAAGCATATAATGACATGAGCCTAACCAACCAATCAAAAACAAAACACCTCTTAACATAAAAAATCCTGTTCAAGGAAAATTGAATGGCTGGGAAGGAATTTTCAGAAGAGAACACATTTAAATACCAAGGAGTAATTGTTACTTATAAAATTAATAGAGTGAGAAGATAAAAGATAGGGTTATGTCAGGAAATAGATATATCTTTGCTCTCAATACATTTTTGAAAGTCAAAGATCTCGCAAAATGAAAATTATGGTATATCAAACCATGATTAGAACTTTGGTGCTTTATGGATGTGAGGCGTGGGTTTTAAACATCAAAGTCCAATTAATCGTAATACGGAAAGAAAGATTTTGAGGAAAATATACGACCCCATAAATGAGGGTGATAGAAGGAGAAGAAGGTACAATAATTATTTCTACCAACTTTACCAGCAGCCAAACTTGTTTAGTACAATTAAACAAAGGAGACCCCAATGGTTGGGTCATGTTTTGAGATCGAAAAAAAAATCGGTACCCCCATTCTACCTGGGAGGGACATCCAGGAGGCAAGAGAAAGAGAGGAAGACCCAGTGAAGATGTGGTGAATGACTTGAGAATGCTGGGAATAAGCGACTGGAGGATGAAGATGGGGAAGAGGAAGAAGTGGAGACGGATTGCTGAGGAGGTCGAGGTCCTACACGGAATGTAGTACCAGAACAAGAAGAAGAAAATTAAATTTGCGCTATTTTAACTTCTCTTTCTGATAATATTGGCGAGAATGTAAACTGTTCAAGAAATATAATCACATTTTTATATACAGGTCACTTCTTATTTTTGCAAATATCAAACGCATCGTTTTGTAGAATGTTCCGCCTGATTTGGAAATAATTCGTACTTCTCATTACGTTTATTTATTCTTAGACGAATTCGTAATGCTTAGATACGAAGACACTTGAATATTTTAAGAAATTTAGCGGTCTCATTTTATTTTAATCAACATGGGGTTAATTCAATAGATCCAACAACAACTCAAATGCTCTTAATACGATTCCATTACACTACTTCAGCGTAAGAACAATAGCGCACGAGCAAGGCTTCTCACGATTTCTTGAGAACTCGTCAAAAGTTCTCATGAAAGCATTCTTGAGGAAAATACTTGCATAGCACCTCCGAAAACTTCCACTCACTTCGTTTCCAAATTTTCCACCCACTGCATTGCAGCTAATAGTTCAGTATTGTCTCGCGACCGAACACCCTTCAAGCGCGGAGCAGATCGTCGATCCGGTGATAATTTGAAGAGTGCGTTCAGGGCAACATAACGCCCATTTAAGGGACGTGGCACTTGCACTTCCATCTAATCGCGGGTATCCGACTCCGAATGAGGCGGGATCGATTCTCGAAGGTCGAAAGCTCGCTCTTCCATGATATGCACCCTAATGTGTGGGGTTACACGTGTGAGGGAGCGCGGAATCTTTATCGCGAGCCAATGTGGGCACCCTGCGGCACGCCATCAGATGAAGGGGGCGCGTGGCAGAAAGCGAAGGGGATCCCCTGCTAAGATGCACGTTGGTTCTGGAAGCTAAGAGCTAGCGGCTTTGATACCAATTCATGTGCTTATCATGGGAATACGACCGAGTAATCTGTCTTATAAAATGAATATTTCTCCGAAATTTACATCACACCTATTCAAACTTTGCGTTTCTTTCTTCAACAGCGAACAATTAAATAAGTAGCCGAAAACACAAAATAGATATATTGTAATGAAAAAATAATTCAATTGAAACACAAATGTACTTTACGGAGGAATAAATATAACCAGTAAACAATTTTTATGGCTTTAAAATATTTAGTGGTTTAAAAGTCTCTAATTCATCTTGTATAGTCACGAAGAACAAATTACAAATTCAAAGAAATCAGCTACCAATACATATTTCTGTGCTCTTGGGTTACCGACCATTGAAACCACTTTGGAACTTCTAAGTAACGTCAGTACATTTTTATGCATACAATTTCTGAAAATAAATATTTTAAACATTTCTGAGCACATAAATCAAACGACCTGGAGGGAAAATCTGTTTCGAGGGGAGTCTTAAAAAATATTGATATCGAAGTGGATGGTGGCCTCACAAAATTATGAACCTGTTGAAGCGTTCACTTTAATTATTTTAGTCCCATTTTAACTTCACAAAAAATGATTACATTAAAATAACTGAAAATGGAGTAAATTGTGTCGAATACGTGTGGTGTTTTAAACTAAAATTTCTATGCATAGGATATAATTTATAGTACTAGACTAACCAGAGATGATTTTTATGCAAACATAAAATGTTTGAAAAAAATATTTACGTTTGTTTTAAGAAATTATCATTTAAACAGACAAGAACTTCAGGTTGCAATAAAGCAGAAAAAGGCATAGACACAAACATGTTATAACATTGTATTGTAGAAACCAGATAGATGTTTATGTTTCTGTTTTTTGTAAACGTATTTTATGTTTATAACATGTTCATTTGTCCTGTTGTTATGTTTATTGTTATAATTTGTTATTACTTGATCACCTGACGACGACTTTAATCCAAGTCGAAACGTTGTAAGATCTTCACAGAAAATATAAATATTATTCTTCCTTACAAGGTCGAAATTTATTAATTATTTATTTAATTAGATTATATAATGGACGTGAATAGTAGAAGAATTTATAGCTTTTGAACCTTTATAGTGGTTGCTTTACATTGCAGGACATCTTTCAGATACTACCTCTCACTTATTATCCCTTCCCTTTTCTTTACAGTTATGAGCATCTTTAATAATGAACACTGTCCCCAGATTTCTCTCACTCTCCGTCATCTCACATTAGTCGGTGCTCATTAGACATTGGTCTTAGACATAGGGTGTGAAAATGTTCCCACAGTCCCACGCGACTCGTCGAAGCGGGGGTGCAGCGGTGTGCACCGATGACCGTCTCTTGTGCCTCTATGTCTGCCCTGGAACTAGAGTCGCACCCTTCCATGTACCTCTTTCCCTTCGACGCCGAAAGAGGTCGTTGCTGGCTTGCGTAAAAGATCTCTGAACGTTTAGGTGGACTTATTGTGTTAACGCTCGAATTATGCAGCCATAACAAAAACATATCCTGGCAGAGTCCACGCATTCGCATATTATTAAGTCATGATATTCCATCTTCCCCACGACCGGAGATATTGAAATAATGTATGTGTTCTCTATGGAGCACATCTAAGTTACATGCAGAGATGGACTACAGTCTGTACACCAATACAAGTTTCCACAAGATATGTTTGTAACTATATATCTCAATCATTACGTTAAGGGAAAATTGTCAAATCGCTACTAATGTTTCAATATTCCGTGATGTGTCATGCTTTTCTAGTATTATATCACAGAATTTAACCTTCCAGTTTCCTACTATACAAAATTTGAAAATGGTTCAGCGAAATAAATTGAATGTTCTTGAAATTTGATCTACCTCATTATTGTTTCATTTTCATAGGTTTTTATCTGTAATTTTAATATGTTGTTATTGCAAGTGCTGTATTCTTTAGTTGATAAAGAACACACTGAATTTTGGAAAGTGATTATCAAATATTTATATATTCACTACTACTTTGCATAAAAAACATGTAATTATACAATAAAAACTATTTGTATAATAATGGAAATTTCTTGAGTACCATTTACATTAATACGCAAATGTCCCCTGGTTTTTTTCGTTGTTTTTCTGTTCTGAGCAAATCACACAAATGAAGAAACGTACTTTAGAGCATTAAAAGATATGTCCCTATTATTTCATTCTTCACCTTTTCCTTGCCGAGATAATAGAACTTAAAAATTATACCAAGAAGAGGTGCTACTTCACTCATTTATTAGAAAGGACATACATTGACTTCTTGAGTTCTGACTAATGACAACTCATGGCAAATAAAGAAAATCATTGTCTTTGGGAATTGTACATTAGTTACGTAATGCTCCATTGAAAAATATAAAGTACTGTATTCATAACACATTCATAACAGTTATGTACTATTCATAACCATTCTTATGTCTTGTTTACATTTTTATTGATAAATAAGAAATCGAATGAAAATGAAAAAGGAGTTGAGAGGAAACGTAGTATATGCCAAATTATTCTGTTAAATGAAATAGTCTTGCTACATGAAAGAACACATTTGTATTTTCATACAGAAATTGATTCAATTTCCCGTACGATTTGATCATTGATTTAATTATCGAAAAATACTTATTTTTATTTAGGAACATAGAATTTTGACACGTATTAAGATATGTGATAATTCTGTGAGAATTAAAATTCTGGAAGCATAATTTTAAAACGTAATATTCTCTGATCTCGACCCCAGTTCTACGGAGTCAAGGTTACCTATGGAAAGCAGGGTCATGCAGGGTAATGTCTTTGCAGCATAATGTCTTAACAGGACTATGTCTTTGTGACATATCACTAAAAGCTGAACCGTATCGACAGATTGATTATCAAAATCAATTATTTTTAATTGACAATAGATAGTTTTCTGTGGTTAGCGCCTTCCGTCACTTGAATATAGTTCTTTGAATAATATCATATATGTCCGCGTCACATCCCACAATTCATCAAATTAGAGAGTGAAGCAAATAAATACATATGATGTGTATTACATGGTACATCATTCTATTTCGTTAAAATATTTTGCATCTTCAATTTTATTACTAATTTTGCATCATTTAAGATGTTTTAGCCAGAGAGAAAACCTATTTCAATTTTCATATTCTGAATGAACTATATAAACTTTGGCGTAATTTGATGAATTATTACTATCTTAAATTAATTCAAATATATATGAATTTGATTAGATAACCTTATTTTTCATTTGTACATCCATCTTCCATGGATCAAGCATAAAGTCAGTAAAAAACAAGAATAAAAAACAAGAATAAAAAACAAGAATAAACATAAATTCATTGGATAACAGAGGAATTAGTATACATAGCATTAAAAATGATCAAGCGATGGGTTTGCAAAGAACCAAAATATTAGGTAAGGAACAAAATTCTTTAAAAGGCCAACCTCAGAAATGGTATAAGAACAACATTTATCACCAATTTAAGAAGAGACGCAATACACTTCCAAGTATTCACATTTAGGTGTCACAAAAATGTTAATTTCAATATTTTAGTGTTATGGTGTGTTATGCTTCAAATGTTTTTAATCACAATGAAGTTGAAATTATAGTGCAATAATACTGAATTGTCATGCTTCAATGTAAATGGAATATTTATTTTTTGGAATATGGAACTCTATAATCTACACGAAACCTACATTTGTATATTGTATTGTAATATACAAATGAAATTAAAGGTTGTCTTCATCAAGTTCGCATATATTTTGAAATAATTAACTTTGGTTCACTCAAAGTTTTAGAAAATTCCGAACTAATGAACATTATCAACTTGTACGTTTCTATGTGCGAATTATCGGAAGGGTACAGCTCAACGCGTAGAAATGTTTCGGTGGGTGAGTGTGTTTGAAAACTTCCATCATGAGGCAATAACCTTGATTCAAACTTTCCTTACAAACATAGCAATCTTTGACAAGTCATTGTAAGTTGAAAAAATCTCACACCCCGATGGGCTAAGAGCCGAGCATATTAGTTGCTGCTTAGATCTTCAGCAGATGGTTAGAACACAATATTTTATATAAATGCTAGTTTAATGCATGAAATAAATAATTAAAAACTTAAGACGCTACGACGGACGTACTATATATTTTGTGATATAAAGTTAAAGTTTTGTGTTATAAATTATACCACCTGATGACTTTAAAATTCAGTTGAAACGTTGCGAACTTGATATCACAAAATATATAGTATTCGTTCGTCATAAGTTCGTAAAATTTAATTATTTATTTAATTTGATTATATAATGAATGTTAATTGTAGAAGTGCAATTCTATATTTAAATCTATAGTTTAATTTTAATTTGCCATATTTTACTAATGGATTCAAAGTTAATATTTCATCAGAATTAGATTTCCCCCCCCCCCTGGAAACTGTCAAAAATGTCGGGAAAGTTTCCTCATAATTTTCTATTATTTAGAAAATGTTTTCCTAGTTTGAAATTCCCTGTGGAACGATATTTTTTAAACAAATTCTTGGAAATTATTTGTATCAGTTGGAACCCACAAGCGTGCTGGATGAGGTAATGCGGGCTAAGGAAAAAAACCCAGGGAGCTAAGACTCCCGATTAAACAAAATAAGCGAAAGAACTATAATAAAGTTGTATTCGAAAATAAAGTTGTTTTCGAAAATAAAGTTGTTTTCGAAAATAAATTTGTTTACGAACAGCTAATAAAGTTGTTTTCGAAAATGTTTCTTCACATGAATGTGTTTTATTTTTTAAATTTGATTTTAATGTTTTCAAACAATTATGTGTCATTACTTTCATAATAAGAAATAAAGTAAGAAATGAAGGGCACTCTAACACCGACGGATAGGGTCAACTAGCAAAATTATGAACACCAAATGGAGAGTAATTAATACAACAAAAATACAATAATACAACAATAAAACGACTGGTTTTCACCTGTTTCTCAGTGTATTTTTGACTTGTTGCTCAATCGCAGTATGTAAACGCAGTATTTTAAACGACTATTGTATGTTTGGGGATCGCACACATTTCAACTAACTACAAATACTCCAAAATCGCTAACTGTGCACCATTCTTAAGGTGGAACTTGCGCTCGAATCAATGCGACAAATCAATGAGAAGTACATCTTTATTGAAATTGTTTTATAGCCCAACATTACGAATTATAACGATGAAAAAACATGATTTAATTTCTATCCTTCAGTTAACACTAAAGTACAAACGAGGTTCAGGAACTCACTAGACACGTTTGAAATGAACAAGAGCATATAAAAACTTGGCGGCAACGGTTTCGTGATTTATGCATCACACCTCGGAAAAAGTGAAATATTTTTTTTTTGTAATGTCATGTGTCATAGAGATAAAAGTGGTGTAAAAATAGTACAGAAAATTTACTACAAACCAAAGTAAACTTCCACTATTTGCATGATTTAGAATTTGCCTTTTTTTTATAACATCCCTTCATAAGACGCAGTGTATTACACCATCGATTATAATTGCAATTATATTGTTTAAATAGCCGGTGAGGTTATGTTGTTTATGACGTTGAAATCACAATAAGTACATGTTACTCTATTTATGTCGATTTCAAATATTTTAGTGATTTAAGTCTCCCTACACTATTTTCATTACTAACTTTAAGCATCCTGGTTTCTTTGTAATTCATTGTTCCAACATGAACTATATCTTCCATTACAATCAGCTCCAAAATTTTACAATCGACTCCAAAACATCTTCGATCCACTTTCAACAACTGCCCCAACGCAAAAAGGAATTAGAAGACTCCTACCTCACGAATTTTTTAAACCACTATTTTTCGATGTATGGGATTCTCCGCTCAAGTTTATTATTCCACACTTCTTTTCTCTGTTCTATCTATTATTCGGTAAATACTTCTAGTTTCATAACGTATTCACCAAATGTTAATGTATAACTCATTCTACTAAATATCCGTAANATGTATAACTCATTCTACTTAATATCCGTAAAATAGCATACACTGTAGCATAAGGCTCTAGAGATAAGCTAAAACTAAATTTTTATAAAAAACCTTGTATGTAGATTAATTTTTATTTCCATTATTCTATTGAGTGTTAAGTATGTAATGCTTTTTCTCTTTTTTTCATGTCACTTTAGCCCGTAGTCGGACCTTGGTCTTCTCAATCTTCGTCCTACATTCATCTCTTTCGCGGGCTACTCTTCTCCAGCATCGTACATCAAGTAATACTGACACACCTCTCTTACTCCATCCTTCCATTTAGCTCTTGGAAGGACCTTAAGCCGTTTAACTTCAAATTTTCCCATAAATATTTTTTTCGGTACCCTCTCATCAGCCATCTGTATTATATGGTCAACCCACTCCAGTAATTTAAACCGTACAAATATGGACAAGGTCAAGTAATTTAAAATATTGCACAATTCTTCGTAGTGCCTTATTTTCCACACCCCGTTGTTGTGATGAGGGCCATAAATGCGTCTTAATAAATTTCTCTGGAACGTATCTAGTGGGGAGAGCGCAGATTTAGATAAGGTCAATGTTTCCGATCCGTAAGTGAGGACTGAGGGACTATTCTGTAACTCCTAACCCGATCAGGAAGGGGCTTGCCGAACGGATGTGAAGTCTTTTTCGAGCGGGAAGCACAAAACTGTATTCGGTATGTTTCCGAGGACTTCCGATAGGATTCATTTCTGCCTTATTACACAACATCTTTTCGAGGCTGTAACAGCATCGGAAAGCAACAGTTTTGTGATCGAACAACATCTGAGTCACCATCTTAGTTGGACGTGGTTGGAAACATTGTAAACGCGCTACTCAGTATTATTTTTCAGTTATTTCTGTTGAAAGCTAGATTATTATTATTATTATTAATAATATGGAATAACTATATGGAGTTATAGGTTGAAAAATATACATAAAATGACAATGAATGCCGATGAAGTCGGGAGGAAAATCAATCTTCGGAGAGAGATATTCGCTTACGCTGCTTAAACAGTTAGAGATAGATGACAACTATGAACGACAATATTCTTCACCTCGACGAGTTCTACAAAAGAATCCGCGACAGCATATGTCTATCTTCAATGATTAACCTAAAGTATCGGAATAAAGTTATTAAAATTAGACTTGTTAAACTACTTCAATTTAAGAGAGTAATTTGATAATGAAAAATATAACAAATTCATCAAATTTAATTGGTTCTTTGTCTTATGCATTTAACGAAGATAAAAAATGTCTTTAAATAAAATTTGGACAAGTAGTTTAGATTTTACAAGCGTGAAAGGAAAATTGAGGAGCCGCACTGCCGCTGTTGTGTCTTGCCTCGGAAGCGAAAATTTGACCGACGTAGCTGCCGGCGAGTGGGAAAGTTCTACCACGCGCAATAGTAGCTTTTCTCTGATTAGTGGAGACATTACCAAGTGGCAGCTGCCCTCAGCTGCGATCGGGAAAAGTCCGAGTCCGTCCGAAGGTGCTCCTGTGTTGTCTACAGCTTCCAGCCGCCCACTCGGAATAGTTTCGAACGGATTCGGCATCTCCCAGGTCGATCGACAGGGAAAGCGGAAAGTTAAAGAATAGGCCCTCTGGTCTGATAAGGGTGTTATGCAGGATAATTTTAGATATTTTTGCCGAGTACGTCATTAGTATTTACAATTTATTAGTGGTTCTCATTCTCACGCACATTATGCAACTGCAACCCGCGATAATTTTAACGAAGTTATTAAGTCAATTCGCAAGTATTAAGATACCTCCGCCTTCTCCCAATGTTTCTACACTCGCCAAACGATAGTCGCAACCCATCTACTCGTTGCGAAGAACCAACAGCCTCGATGCGAGTCGCATTCGCGCGTCATACCTCGGGATGAATGACTCGTCAGCATATCGCGAGGGGTCCTTCGGGAGTCGCGAGTTAAACTCACTACGTCTTGGCCCACATAAGACCATTGATAACTAACATGATTTGGACTGTCATACCAGTCTGTGGCGTTGTGTAACAGAGTCTCCTCAAAAGAAATTGTTCCCTAAAGACTTCGAAAATGTATAATGTATGATGATATTAAAAATAAAGATGAACTGAATATAAATAATTACAACCCAACTGCAAATGAATTAAATACCTACAATTTGCGTATGTGTGACTTCTGTGCTGCTCTGTATTATTTTAAGTATCCCATCGATATGTTTTTTAATCCCATTAAATAATATTTATTATTCAAGGTCAAAGTGGTAAAAATAATATATTTGTTCTTATTTAAATTGTTTGTTCTGTATCCCACTATTACAAGTTGAAGAGACTAATACAAATGGATGAAAAATTGTGAAAGGAATATTTATTTTTAATAATTATTCAATAAAACTAAGTAATAAGTTGTTATAATTTAATTGTTCAATTGTTAAATCTTCCATCTAGATTAGTGTTTTAAATTGTTGAAAGATGAATATGAAATAGAAATTATAAATAGGATAAAATCGAAATGTACGCAGTCAAAATTCTGTACAATTAAATTAAAGTAAAATTAAATGAAGCTCATTTCAGAACGTCCTTGGAAAATGTATAAACTGTACTTCGAATTTTCGTGCCTAGGGGCAAGTCTATTACTATATAGTACACTAAATTCAATTTTTCATTAGATCAGATCTTTTCTAGTACGTGGACTAGACTAAGGACATTAAAATCTTATATATCATAACAGTTGATTTCAAATTCAAAAGAATGTCCAGAAGTGATTGGGTACATGAAATTTCATGACGTTTTTGACAGTGTAGGGGATATTTTCGGGGAAGTGAAGGTGACTCATCCGGAGTCTTACATCCCGGAGTGTCATGAAGAAAAATCGCTGTTTTTCTTAGCGGAGCCCACGTCTCTCCGCCTGTGAAGGAACAATTAAGAGGGTGCTGCGGAGGGGAGGAGTGAGCATCGCCGGAGGGCGTAGTGGAGGAGAGAGAGAGGGATGTTTGTGCGTCGACTGAGCCGCGCCTCCTCACTGCAGCCTCCCTGCCCCCACCTCCTCATCCCCCGCCCCTCGTCTATTGTGCGCTCATTTTAATCAAGTGGTTTACGAGGGATTAATGGTGGAGATCGCTAGCGCAAATACCGGAGCGCGCGGCCGCACAGACAGGGTCGGATCGCCCGCGTGGGGGGATGGGACGGAAAGGCGAGTACGGTTGGGATGAGGGGATGGTGAGAGGGTGTTGAGGGGGAGGGAATGGCCGCGGAGTTGACAATCCCTCCCCCCCCCCGCCCCGCACCGATCGCTGTCGAAACCTCTCGGATGGTGAGAGACCTCGAGAGGGATGAAGGGAGGGAGAAGGAGAACTGACCGACCGGGGAAACGCTCCTCTTTACAGCGGTGCCCACTCATTATCCTTCAATTTGGACGACACAAAGCGACGCGACGCGGGCGAAGAAACAAGCGAATGGTCGCAGCGCCGCGCGATCTTGCGGTGTCATCAGCTCTCTCCAATGGCGCGTTGTCCTCGCATTAGAGCGTCGGAGGCGGCGAATACCCGCCTGCCACCCTCACGCAGCCTTCATGAACCGCCAGCCCTCGCCTCGCCCTCGGCAAATCCAGTTCTCCGCAACCTCTCAAACGGTCCCGTTACAGACGCAATTACTCTTCTAATCTACCTCTTCAATCGCTCTGCAGCCGTGTCGCCAGTCTGATTCCGACGACTTAAAATGGACGCGTGATGTTTCTCCTGCGGGCTTCGGAAAAGTACCGGGAGGTTCCTCTCAACGACTCGTCACAGCAACCAGTGACAGCACCATCATCAGGAGAACAATACAACAAATGAAACTCCAGAAGTGGTGATTCCCAACTAATTTATTTCTCATTCACAAAAAATTCGTGAGAGATTCATCCAGATTTTGAAACAAAATATCGTTCACACAAATCCATAAATATGTGAATACATAATACTTATTGGGGAAGTATATGGTTTTGGGAATAAAATGCGCGTATTAACGGAGATCTAACTTTCTAGAAAAAGGAGGAAAAAGGCGATTGGGTTTTGGTATTGCAACTTGGAGATTAAAATGTAAATTAAGCCTTTTGGAGAAACGGAGCACGTGGATAGAGACAGAGTAGGATGACGAGGCTGGTGGCTCCAACGCGAGTGGCCTTCGTACGTGCTTGCACGCCCGCAAGTATCCAGTCTCCGAAGCCGTCGAGCACGCCCCAAAGCCTGCAATTCTGGGATTAACGGGAGGTCCGCATATAATACAGAGAATACCAAACTGGGTTCACGAGGAGTGGGGAGAACGATCGGCTACCGGTCGGGTAAAAAAAAAGTGGGAGGGCAGGGGAGGATAAAAAATGCGCTGGCTGCTGAGTGCGAGTGAGGCTCGACGTAATACCCATCTCCCCTCCCCCTCCCTCGCCACCATCCCTCACGCGCAAGTCGTTTTGAAGAGACTTTCCCCTCCACACGGCCATTCATCATTAAATCTCTATCGCCTGTCAAAGAGCCTCTGTGAAAGCGGACGAGCATCCGTCCCCATCTTCCTCCTCGTCCATAGCGCCATCCTCACTTCCCCGTCCTCACTCTCCCTCCACCTGCCCGGGGATGGGGTCACAATGAGGATCGCTTTATATTAAAGTTGGAAAAGAGCCAAGCCCTTACTTATTGAATAAAACCTTCTCCCATTTTCATGCATGATGAGGTTGGCGCTAGCACAGCTTTAATAACACACATTATATGGCTGCAGGCAGGCAAAGGGACAACGATGGTGGTGACGGCGTTCAAGCGACAAGACGCTAAGCTGCGCGTCCTCCCTCACCTACCCCACCCGCACTCTCACGGACGGTCCGAGGACGGACGGACGGACGCTGCCACGACTCCCGCCCTCCTCCTTCCCTTCGTCCTTCTGTGAGACCTGCCCTTCGTAATAACGCGTCCCGCCCGGAAATCGCTCGCACACACGCGCTTTAATTAAGGGCGCCACGTCCGTTTAATCACAAGAGTCATCACTTACACAAAACTTAGCATTTCCACTTCAAAGTGGGCGACGGTCGCGTTGCTGAACTCGATAAGCGCTTGGATTAGGCGTCCCCGCTTTGTCCTCGTCGACGGTGTGAAAGAGAGAAGTGGAGGAGGATAGACGATATACGAGACATGGATGATAGAAGAAAGAGAGAAAGGCAAAGATGACGCCACTGAGAAGGTGAGTTGTAAGGCTAAGGACAAAAGATTGGGAGCGTTTTGTAACTGGCATTGAGTACCCAAAATGACTAATCAATATGAATTTAAAATATATCTACTACTACATTTCTATATCTTCTTCGCCGTCTCTAAGACCGACATAATCCTGAGTTGACATCCATATTGTATCAGACTAGTTCTCAAACTTTATTAGTGAAACACAAATTAGTGATATACCAATATGGACAAATTATTGTTTTTTCCGGAAATTGGCTAAGGAAAACGAAGTTGAAACTCTCAATATTAAACGACACAATAATTCTGTAATTGGTCATGAAACTATACACAAATTGTTCTTTTGCCCTCACGTCGCACTTTTGAATTTAACACCGAAAATAACTGCCGAAGATGTGCGTAATGTGCCAATGAATCAATGTTAACTTAGATTGTCGTAGTTAGTTACCTCATTCAACAATACTAAACATAGTCAGTAAGCTTGATCATCAAATATCGGTAAGCTTAATATCGGTTACCATACTTTTCAGAATTCCTGATACAAATAAAAGTAACAAATTTGTTATTATTCATATTACAGTTTTGATACTAGTTATTTAGCTCAATTTTCTGTCCCAGAGCCCAAATCTATTTTTCTTTTGTGCCATTATAAAGGAACCTCTAAACAGGTCTTGTCTCAGAAGCCCTAGATTTATTTTATTTGTAATTTGAGAAAATAAATATTCTATTCCAAATTTTAGAATTTTGCGTGTTAATTGTCTGCTCGTCTATCTGTCATTTTGCCTCTCTAATGTTCTTGTTTGTTTCCATTTCCTTCAGACATGAGCATCTCACTGACCCACTGTTCCCTCAACTACCCACAAGTTATCTTCGACGTGTGAGACTCATGGCAGGGAGGAGAATATTTTGAATTGAGAGAGATGTTTAATTATTCTCATGAACCTGTCGATGTGAAAAGCTAGTGGTGACGCATCATCTTGTTTTTTTAAAATAATATTAAGCTGTCTTTTTAAAATCCCAGCATTGTTCACCTGCAAACTTGCATTTTATGTCTGACAACTTTTAGTTTTGGGTAATTCGACCTACGGGGATAATTTTATTTAAAAAATATATTTGTAGACTCCCCGAACACAAATATGATGTTAGCTTTTTAACATCGAGTTCGGTTCAGTCTACCAAGATGTTATGGCATTTGTTGCTGCTCGTTTTTATAACGTATCCTTAGGTTTCCTGTGGGAGTTTGTGCTTATCCCAATATTAATGACTTTTATTTTAAACAAATAGAAATCACCTCCAACGAGTGTTCCAATTGGTAGAAATCACTTTTCTTTCTCAACATACCGGTTTTAGCATGGGAAACAATTTAAGGAAATGATTATTTGTGTTTATTGACTTAACTAATGTATGGTAAAGGTCGTGCAGAATTAGGTTCAGTATTATTTATTCGAATGAATAATGACTTATTAGAATTATGAAGTGGGGTCGTGGTATCAAGAGACAATGGACTGAATAGAAGGAATGGTATGCCCAATGGAAGGGTGCTAAAACACTGCATTACCTTCCTAATGCCAATGAGACCCGAAAAGAATTCTACTTTTCTGTCATATTGTAAAGTTTAGATAACTAGAACAAAAAGCATTATTCAGAGAAAATACATCTATACTAATTGTATAACGCTAAAAAACAAAATGATAAAAAGAATGATAAAGAGTACACGATGAAAGATTCACGTAATTTAGTCTGATATTGAATTATGCTAATACAAGCACCTGCTCTAGAGCGCAGACCGTTTTGTTTTTCTCCGTTCACTATAAATGAGCACCCGCTGCCTTGAGTGAGCCACACACGGGTGAATGTAATGCAGTCCTTGTGTTCTTTCACACACGTATGCAACAAACGCGTCTAAAAGCAAAGTTTGGCTTCAAACGAGGGCGAAATGTGATACGCTCGGGCGTCTGTTAGTTTCATCTCGTTTTCTCCAAAGAGACCGTCCCTAAAATCCTCATTTTAAAGGTCCGGCTAAAAGTGGACAACGTGGTAATTCGAATACACTTTCGTAGCTTTAAAAAGAGAATTATCATGCTTAAACGCTATCATGGAGTGATTGCTTCTCTACCCGCTCTTATTGCATTGTGTGTTTGTGACGCCAGTCTGCATGCGTTAGAGCACTGAAAGACTTTGGAAAGCTGAATAGGCTTAGAGCATATTTATAAACATGGGAAAGTATTTTCATCAGCCCCTTTCTGTAAAATCATTTACGGGCGATAGAGAGTATCTTCTGCTCGTGCCCTTTGAAGTCTAGTATTTTATTTCTAATGATTTTTGAACTTAAGTTCTTTACTATGAAACACAAAATCATGTACCCCTAACATGATGTATTCTATTTTATACATCATTATATTTGCCTTTACTAACTTAACTGTTCGTTTCATCAGTATTTAACATTTAACAATTAACCCAAGTAAAATAAAATAGTTTGCAATACTTTTTTCACATCTTAAACCAAGTTTTTATGTAGTTTAAAAATTAACTTATTTCTAACCACTTTTATTACAGCCCCTCATATTAATGGAAAACGCCGACAAGGGGAGGTGTTAGCCTCTACCACGAGGAACCGAACAGTATTTTCCTATTTCCATCAAATCCACACTTTTCATCGCGAATCTTACTTCTAGAAACATATTCACCGAACTTCACAAAATAGTTTTTAGTTGTTAATTTTTTATTTCATCTATTCAGATTTCTCCTTTCAAAAAAAATCGTCTCTCAATAGGTTCTGGAGGTACTGAAGGTGCTCACGGAGTGTAGAGCTTCAATTATTAGGTCTCGGCACTAGAAGGAGATGTCAGCGTCTCGCCCCGGTTCGACCCCGGAATGGACCCTGTATTCATTTTAGGCCTGGGAGTCAATCTGGATGCTACGAAAAATCCCCATCTCACGGGGTATCAAACTCAATACTCTACCCTTTGATTCGCTGACTCCTACATTCTTCTTATCCCATTAAAATATTAAGCACTCCTCTCTTTCAAAGTGTAATTAAGTCAGATAGTAAGTGTTTAACCAAGTTTCGGGACATCATCAAAGAAAACATGTACAAATGAAATATCAAAAAATGAACACCCGCACGATAGAATATTGTGCCCGCCTCCCCGTTGCAGGGACAGGAACTGTAGCAGAAAAGACTACGAAGCAAAGAGGCACGTAAAAAGAACCAAATATAAGACAGAGAAAAATGACAGAAACTAAGAGAGAGAGACCAACACGGGTGATGTACTTGTGATGTGGAACTGGGAGGATATTAAATGAATGAAGAAAAAAAAACAAGTGAAAAGTACAAGAGTCATGCTAGGCGTATCAGTAAGCACGCAAATACGAAGATTGCTATCGTATTGTTTCCGTCTGCTTCACGTGGTGGTCTCCGTCGTGTGTTTCGTTTCTGCTGCTCGTTGTGCCTCCTACTCATTCTCACTGCCCAAAATTACCGGATCAGGCACGTAGCCAATCCTAACTTCGGTATTTACACAAAACTACTCTTACCGTCAGATCGTAACAGCCCAACTGGCAGAAGTCGTTTGATTTATATTAGAGAAGAGCAAAACTTTTACGTTATTCGAAAAAAATTCATTGAACTTTATGCGCAGACAGCTAAAAGAATGTGGGTCAAAGTAGTGAAGTATTTTAATAGAGAATTGGAGCACGACAATGAGTTAGGATTCGCTTTGATAAATCAGAGTTTTAAGTAAAAATTATCTGGAAGAGTATTTACCGTTTTATTTGAAGGTTATATAACATAGGTTTTATTCGGTTCAAATAATAAATTATATAACTTTTCTACATATTGGTTGTATTGCTGACTCTGTAGAATTAATTTTTTCAAAAAATACCGATTCCCATAACACTTCATCAAAGCCTTTTGGTGACTAAATGAAAGAGGTGTATTTCTAAAGTATACGTGCGTCCAAAATCGGTTAGAATAAACCTCCGTCAACGATTTTCGGTGAAACACTTCATCGATTTGTTTTTATATTTTATGTTGCACAGTGTATGTAATTTTTACGTTTATTTACATGTTAATACAGAGAAATTTCTTTCAAATTAATCACTTACTAATTACTTTTTTTGTAATCTTCAACTGGGGCTTATGTAAAAGGAAATGAAACATCAATGAATTAATTTACCGTTCCCCCTCCTCACCCGAGATAACCCGGAAGGGTCGGCATAATCCTTTTACCTGTCCTGTGGGGTTTTGTAGCTGTGGGATTTTTGCACGACACCGAGAGAAAGAGAATCCTCCCCCCACCCCACCCCTCAGGACCGATAACTTCTCCGAGAAGAGGTCAGTTTTAATTGGCGTTTTCGGCATCTATAGTTACAATGACCCGGAAATACAAGCTTTATATTGATAATGAGGTCCAGCGGATAGAAAGAGAGAGAGAAGCGCTGCCGTATGTCAATGGAGAAGGGTAGCTTGCTACAGCTACGCCACACATCAGGATCTTCTAATATCATGATTATTCAGTGAAACACCATAACTAAAATATCTCCCAATTTTTAGCCATTGATGATCAAATTATAGTGGTTTAGAAAATAATACACACAATGCACATAATCAAATAAAACGAATGTCAGAACCAAGAAACAATTCTAGGGGTAAAACATTACAAATGTGACGGAAATTTCAACTCATAAGAAACAAATTTTCATTCGATCATGAAAAACCTTACTCATTTGGTAAGAGGAGAGATCATTGAATAAGTTTAAGGAAATTGGTTGCCATCGACGATAAAATAGCTTTAGCATCATACAATAAAGATAAAATTTGTAAAAGTTTGGAGCACTGTATAATCCCTCACAACCGAACTCGGGTTAACCGAGCATGATATGTAAAACAGTTTAACCGCAAAATCAAGATGAATGACGTTGAAACGAACAAAAACATTACTCTTTTCATTAAAATACGTGTATTGTACAGTAATAGTGAATTTTATGCTCTAAATACACTACAGGCAGTAATGAAGTGTTTGTAATATTATTGACTTCCTACATAAATGTGATTTTTCCTTCACTAGTTCTAATAATCAGATCATTCTTATGTTCCAACCATGATTCGGTCTCGTAGGTGACTGAAACGAGGAAACGGTTACCCATCAGTAGAAAGGTGCTAAGTGCCAAAATTTGAGATATTGCTCTTTTCTTTTTTTCTTTTTTTCTTTTTTTGAGCCCTAAAATTCAGTAAAGGTAGGGAAAATGCAGTTACGCACTAAGGAGAGCCAACATGACTCTCCCCGCGTGTGGGACTCGCCGAATAACTCGACCACACCCACTAAAAATCCTCCTGAAATACAATACGTCCAAACATAAAACGACATACCATATGTCTTCTAGAGATCGCAAGGTTTTACAAAAAATACAAGAATTTTTAAATCCAAGATAAAATTATAAAAGTAATGCATTTTATAAATAACTATCCCAGAGACACCATATAAAACATTCAATGTCCTAGGCTTAACAGTTTTGCTAATATACATTTTCAAAGCTGACACATCCCTTGAGAATGATAGAAAATAGTGTTTTTTTACCTTCCCAACAAAATTCAAATTACTCAGAACCAAGCACATACTTTTTTATATTTACTTACTTTATTTTTCATGTATACTTTCATCCTTTGAATAGATTTTTTTGTGGGGCTTTACGGTTCGTCGACATCGAAGTCATTAGAACCCTAAAAATCTGTACTGACAGGGAAAATGCAGTTACGCACTAAGGAGAGTCAACATGACTCTCCCCGCGTGTGGCTCAACTATATCCACTAAAAACCCTCCTGAATTACAACATATCAAAACATTACTCAAAACATATATAATTACATCAAAACATTACAACGAGGAAAATGAAAGATACCCTAGCCCTCGCAACCTACTAGCGTCGGGATCGAAAAGAACAAGAGGTGACCAAGGAAGGTCAGGAAAGAGAAAGGAAGGAACCTTGCACAAGTAAGTGGAAGTAATGCCAGACTCAGCTCGTGTTTACCAAACACGTACTTAATAAATATAAGTCCCCTGGGGGGAGATATTGCTCTAGAAAGATACAAAAAGACGTGGTGAATTACTTCCGGGCGAAGTCCACAGAATAAAGAGTATCCAAGACCGTCACAAAATGCAACTGTGCTAAGTCCCAGGCCATTTTTATAAGAGAGGTGAATGTAATATTGATTGTTTTGCATTCAATGAATTTGGAGTGAGAGGAGTGAAGCAACCTATAATTGTGCGTACTTGGAAAGTGTAGAGGTAAAAGAATCATACAGTGAACTTGAGACTGGTCGCAAAATTCCGTTTAGAAGAAAGGGAAGCATATGAAAGATATACAGTCTACGATTTTGTAAGTTATCTCATTTGTTAAGTCACTTACGACCAAAAAGAAGAAAGATATACAAGTTATGATTCTTTTATTTTTTATTTATTTTGCATAAGGAAGAACATTACAGGCAGTTTTGTAAAGAATAAATGGTACTTATCACTATTAAATTGAGATTAGACTTAGCACCTTTCACAAATTATGTTTTTTTATTTTCCACTTAAATAGTTTAGATATCATAAACCTTTCATTTTTTATGACCAAGAGTTATCATTGGTTCCTCTCTAAAGAGAATCCTCTTTAAAGTTTGATGAATATAACAATAAAAATGTGTGATTAGATAGCTTTATTACAATTTTGTAATAACACAAATTTGTTCACAAATTTGGCACTTTGCACCATTCTACTAATTAGTATCCAATTCTAGTGCAACTTTTATTAAATTATTTTTTTCCACCGGAATGATATTGAAAATATATTTTTTAATACTACCTTTCTTAGTAGATTTGCAATAGTTGTTAATCTCAATAACACAACGTTTCGTCAACAGGTTGCTGATTTCTTCAGGTGATTGGTCAGTAATAATTTAAAAACATTTTCAGAGATACTTGGCATTCAGTCCAAAATCTTGTCAACATTAAGAAAACATAATTAACATAAACACTGCGAATCTAACAAGAAAGTTCGTATTTGTAATATATTGAATACAATAAGGGTAAAGGAAATAATTTATATGAAACAATGAGACCTGTGTTCGTAGTGGATAAATTTCTCATACAAATAAAAAACATTGAGATGAGTATAAGCAGAAGTTAAGAGTATGGATGAATTAGGAAACAAAATACAAAACCACTTCTTGTATCTAGAATATGTGATAAATTGCCGGTGTTGTTATTTACGTATATTATATATACATAAATACTGATAAGACTTTCCAACTGAATGCCAAGTATTCATGAAACTGTACCAACATTATTGATAAAACACGTGACGAAGCCAAAAACCTGTTTACGAAATGTTATGAAATTGAAATTAAAAACATTACAAACCTACCAAGAAAGGTCGTCTTTTCAAATATATATTATTTATTGTTCGACTCAGGAATAAAAAAAATAATAGAAGTTAGTATGAGATTTCGCGTCTCATCGAGAAACGAGACGTACATTACGAAACCGAAGACCACGATAACCTTGAAACAATGGCCTCGCAGATGCTACGGAAAGACTCGTGTATCGACTTCAACTGAACTGAAATAACTTGATCGAATGCATTTTACTTAAAAACTAAGAAAGAGAAATATGTACACTGAGACATATTATTAAGACAAAGAAATATTCTAGGTAAAAATGTTAAACACATTTCGCGGTTACACATTGTTTTCATGAGAAAACGGTTTGTCGATGATAGTAAATTCAAGCTCCTCACTCACATTCTACAGCCCTAAGTGTTCAAGTAACGAAAATCGGTTATTTGTTCGTGCAAGGTAAATAGTTCAAGCATATTAATGATAACAATGAGTTGTGGGCAATATTTCGGGTCCTCGTGGGCAGTTAATGGTGATGTATAGCTCAAACAAGTAAATACTAACATTTAAACGTAGCCACTTACGTCAATTTTATCCGAAATAAGTGCCATCCAATGCGCAGTGTAACAGGTTACGCAGAGAGAACGCACTCACGTTGAATTAAAGTCTTATTACACCACACTATCTCACTTGTCGCCAACTTTTATTTAACTTCTCAGCCACGTGGAGAGGTAACTGGGGTTCTGCCGATACCTACTGGTGCGCAGACGGATGCGCGGTAGCAATAACATCTGACTAGAGGGCCCGGTACATACAATGCGTCATGGTCTATTAGGTTTGCAATGCAACTCAAGTACCGATGCGTTAGATTCGAAAACCGATGATGAATATTGTAGACTCACTTTGTCAGTCCTATTTACTTGCAGTGCTTATAGATAAAAAATAATTCAGATGACATTATCATAATATAAGAATTATTTAAATATATTTTTGTACGATTTTCTTAATTCAATCGAATAACTTTTATAGTAAGTTTTATAGTAACAGCTGAAACTAAGAATGAAAGTTATAATATTTATGAAATATAATAACCTTTTGATAAACAATACGAAAGCTTCCTTCAAATAAAAAAATTAAGACCTAAAATAGTGACAAAAATTGACTTTCCAATCTTTGTTACCAAAAAATCTCATATCGCAAATACTTACAAAAATTAAACATAGTTCACATGGCAATGCAAAATATGGGCTACGTGGTAAGAGATATCACGCTGTTTCATATGAACGTCTAATGGAAACAATAAGTTCAAAATGCGAACAAATAGGGACAAATATTGAAAATTAAGAATATTTTTATCTTTATTTTTCTTAAATGACAATAGGGTATAGAAAAATGAACATGTTGTAGTTTCTTTCTCTGGTCAATGTCCATAAGCTATTTCTTCACTATAAGAAAGTTGAATACCAAAATTTCATGTTTTGTGAATATAAAGAACACATTGTAAATAAGAACTTAGTACATAATTATATAAATAAATAAAGCCAGTTTGACAAAAACCTAATATAATTATAAATTGCTTACATTTATAAATCCCTGTCTCTATAGCGAATTATTTACAATAAAAATTAAAAATTAAGTCACCCGGAAAAATGATATACTATAACTACCCTTCCCTTAAATAGTCTGTTAAAACAAAAATATTTAAAAACAAACCATTTTTTATTGAATCTGATCTAGAAAAAGAACTTGGACTTTTTATTATTATTTCTTAAATTTAGAATCGCATACACTTACCTGATAAAATCACGGGAAGTATTCTAATTTTTTTGTCGTGAAATGCAATTTATTTTAACAGAAGAGGAAAGTTTCATTTACTCACGTGTGGTTCATTATTTTACATAATTTTGTGAAGAAGATATCTATTTTGGATTTTTAAGACTATTAATATCCCTGGTGGGAGTGGAAATAAGTTCCTCAGGAATGTACGAACATAATACAAATCCGGTTCCCGGACTCTCTGAGTGAATAGGTGGTCAGATCTCTCTTCTTTTCATTGTTACTTTACTATAACTACAAAATTTGTGAAACTTTCAAATATTTCACCTGCAAGCCTGCATTTCACGAGCGAGAGTCTTGAATAAATTCTTCATATATTCCCTCGAAGAGGAAATTGTTTAAGTACAATGAAAAACATAAACCTAAGAATTGTTTTCATACATCAAAATTAATTTATGTCAAATATATTTAAGAATTACTACAAGCTATAAAGCAGTAATTTTTACGGCAAACAACCATCTTTCAATATCTTCTTCTTTTTTTCAGAACTGGTTCTTGGTCTTATTTATCCGAAACATTCTGAATATTTCGTTTTGTACTTCTCTTCATCTATGTCTTCCTCACCTAGGGATATCGTTAACAGAATCGAAAATCCATGATTAGGTGACTATAAACCCGGAATGTTGAAGCTAAAACTGGACATTATTATGTGAAAATAATTTTTACTCTACATAGGAATCAAATACGTTTAATTTCTTAAGACGTCATTTTTATTCATTTATCAGTTGAGAAATAAACAGAGACGTGCTCATACAGATGCAAACATTTACATTTAAACAAAATTAAATAGGCCCATCTCTCAATCTGTAAAATGATAATGAAAAATGAACTACCTCTACAATTAAAAAACAGAATGATTGCACCGTTAGGAAACACAAGACTAAATAATGGGAGGCACGCGCGAATTTTGGAGGGTTGCTAAGACTAACCTGCTCTTTACAGATTATTTCGAAANATATATATATATATATATATATATATATATATATATATATATATATATATATATAATATTCAAAATCATCAAACGACCATCAATGTCTCATGCCTGTCCAATATGGGGAAGAACTGTCCAACCCTCTTTCAAAAAACTACAAGTCATTCAAAACAAAACTTTAAGATGTGTATTCAAGGCTTCTTGGTTCGCATCCAAATGAGCAATACCATAACTAAACATTATACTGTAAAGAAAATATTCATGTAATTTAGCTATTACATTCTACTCCGGTCTTCCAAGCTCCCCACTTGTTCCCATTTTGTTCAGACAAATCTGTTAGAGAAAGTAATGGGATCAAATTCCGATATTTTAAAGATACTTGCAAACCTCCCTAACTAACATAAAATATCAGTATCAAACATAAGTAGACCCTATGAAAAATTAAAATTTTTATTTGAAATTAGTCAAGAGAGTATCTGGAGGTGTCTCATGAGATGTCGTCACACGAATGTTATTGTATATATATATATATATATATATATATATAAGAATAAATAATAGTCGTCGAATGGGTATACACAATTCTTATTACCCGGAACAGTATAGTACGTTAAAAACAAGAAATCTCCCCACGCGATTCACGTTCTCAAGGCCTTGGAGATATTCACGCTTGGAACCTGGCTGGAGCGAAATTCCGAAGAGATGTTCCGATACATGTTTGTGTATTTTTGATTTCCTACCTTTAATGAATGTTTTATTTTCTTTTCTTTCCCCCTTCATTCTTAACATTTCGAATGCACGATATCCAATAATTAGTATCACATTGGAGACTATTCGTATCTTGATTTTTAACACAGTGTGATAATACACATAATAATTATTAAGTAGAATCAAGAAGCGGAGTGGATGTTCACTGACAAAATTTATTAATAAAATTATGTAAACATTAATATGAAAAAACATCAAGTGTAGACACCGTGAACAATAACAAGAAGGATGAAAAGTATTTCTTTCAGAATTTTCGTAATTTCGCTCCGGAGAAAATTAACACCGTAAACTTAAAATGGGTAAGCAATGAATTGTTAAGGTGAATTTATTTTAAGAAATATGAACGTATTAGTCGTACTTGAATATAGAAAAAAAAATTCCGCGGTGTTTATGTTGAGTATTCGGTGTCTCATATAGACATTGTGATTTTCAAAAGTAATATGTGTAGTTTCATGTCCCAGGTAACAATACAGAACTAGTGTGTGTCGAAGTGTAAAATCCGCCTTTGTCTTAGGGCCCTTGATCGGAATTGATGGGATGTTNGATATTTAGTTGTTTTATTTTTTTCAAGAAAACAAGTGTTTCATTATTGAAAATCACTATATGTAGTATACAAACATTCTACTCACAACAAACTCCAGAATTACTTAAACATTTTTTAAAATCCATATTTCAACGTTGTCAATATCCAAATTTTCCTCCTTTTAGGTTTGGTTATACATCTCCCTTTATTACATCTCGTAGTGCATTCACCTTAGTAGTGAATTCCTCAGTTTGAATATATCACTGTTTTGTGAATATCAACCTTGCATCTGTTCTTATTACTTGTCCACACCCTATCAAGCCGACAATATACTCTCTCCTTTCCTCTTCGCAAAAACGGCAATTACAGAGAATGTGTTCAGCATCCTCGTCCTCTCGACCACGAAAACATAGTTTCGCTTTCTAGATGCCAGAAAAACGCTTTAAGAAAGACGACTAAAGTAAAACAGATCCTTATCATGGTACTCGTAAGGGAGTTGGTAGTTCTCTACTAAGGGCAGACTGGTATGAAGTTAATGCATTTTGCTAATGTGATTCGTTCGTGAGCAGAAGAAACGGGTCAATAAGCGATAAGTAACACACGATAGTTTTCTAGTTCAAGTTAAGTTTCAATTCAAGTTAAAACTGCGTAAAATTCAACCTTCCAGTAATACATCTTCATACATTGTTTTGGTTTCTTGTGAGAGAACAACATGAAGGTCGGTTGTAACTGAGTCAGATTTGATTGTAACTTCCCTTTTAGACGAGTATTGCAACTACAATTTAAATTGTAGAACCTATTTGAAAAAAGAAAAACATTTTCCAATCTTTAAGATTGGACATTTAATTCGTTGACATAGTAAAATATAATGATTAAAGGAATTTTTAAACGCTGTCGTTTCGGAAAGGAAAATGTGAAAGATGAAACAATAGGAAATTGCCGACACATCTTTTAATGGCCTAAAGCGCGAAACTTCATTTGTGTGATTTACTGCATCCGGTTTCGCAGAAAAGAAACTATAATTTTCTATGAATTTTGCAAATTAATGTATACGACGCTTACGCATTCCGTCTGACAAAATTACTTTATTCGTACACATTTTAATCATTCACTGGAACTGAGGAGAGACGATTACAATTTGTAATATAAGTTGTGATTTAACTATATATGATCAGTATTTCTCCTTAAGTTGAGTGTTCATGACTATCATTACGCATATATTAATTTCATAATTTACTGTAGTAATTTTTGTCTTGAAAATTGATGTAATGAATCCAAAAGTTTGAAAAATTAGAATACTACATTTTTTAGCATAACTTCAAGAGCGTATTTTTTCAATTTTTGGACTTGAGGTTTTCGGTCCCTAATGAATGATCGGTATTACTATAAAACTAAATAACCAATTCAAATATTTGACATATTTTGGACGAGTCTAAACTTTGCAATTTAATATTATTCAAATTCGTACAAAAACTCATTTTTTTATAACGCGATAGACATATTCGATACATGTCATATGAATTTCAGATAACTTTAAATATATATTCGTTTATAACTTTTAAATTTGATAGAATTTTTCGTTATTCACCCCGTTTTCCGACATGTGTGATAATTATTGAGAGAGGGCCATAATTTTATGGACCTCGCCTTAATAATTATTAAATTGAACTACTAAATCGACCTTTTTTGTGGACTATTTATTTCTATTATCACAACGTTTCAGCAGTATGTTGCTGCCATCATCAGGCGAACGTTAGGATGTGTATGTCTACAATGTGTACAATGCTAGAGGATTCAGTCTAACAAAATATTCCACTTACTGCATTCAGCTGGAGCAGTGGCACAATTTATAATGTAAGTTGTGATATTAACAAGATATGTTCAGTATTTCTCCTAAAGTTGAGTGTATGTAACTATCATTACGTTCTTCTTAGCCTGTATTCATTTTGTAATTCATTGTTGTAATTTTTGTCTTGAAATTGATGTAATAAATCTGAAAGTTTGAAAAATTAGTACCTTATTTTTTGAGTTTATTTTTATGAGCGTATTGTTTCAATCTTTGGACTTCAGGTTTCTTCGGTCCCTAATGAATGATCGGTATTACTATAAAAGCAAAATTGAGAAAGTGGTAAAGTTAATTCAGAATTAAAACAAATCAATCAAATTCATTTTAGATGAAAAAAGTTAAAATAAACAAAATTCATTGTTCTATTCTAAGTTCTCTACATTTCGCCATGCGGGAGAATTTCCCACCACTGAGTCACATTGCAGGAAAAGCAATCGAGAGTCCTAATCTCTTTAATGGCGTTCTGAATTCGAACAAAAGACTCCTTCAGGAAGGCCACGTGAAAAATTCAGTCTCCTTTCTTCTCACTGCATTCATAGCCACGAGTACAACAATCTCGTCCTTTTCTCTCGCGCCATCGCGGCGCGAATAACGTCATATTGATTCGACGCGACACTTGCAATTTCGAGACAATTTTTAATGCAGCCTCACTCCTCCTTGGGCGGCAGCACTGTCAAGAGGACTCCGAGCACCCTGCCCCCCCTACCCTCTCCGCGCCATCGAGGTGCAGGCGTAATTCCATTGCTCGGGAACTTCGCGGCAAACACGTTTTCGTCACCATTGGAATCCATTACTGTGAGCTGTCGAACATAATGGACGCGGTGGTCTTGAGCGCCCTTCACCGCCTTCAACGAACCTCTGCCCCCCCCTCCCTCTCACACTCCACCGCCCTCCAGGTCCAAAGCCGCTTAATGTTCGCGGCGACAATGCTACGACACTCCGTCTGCCTTCGGGTCCGCCGGTAAAGCTCCCCTCTCCTCAGCCGCTCCGGCCGCAATTTTCCTCGTCATCCCCAACTCTCCGGCGACTCACTTAGCGCCGGATATCGCATTTTTTGAACAATTCCCGTCGCCCTCTCACCTCCTCCTTCCCGTTCCTCGTCCTTCCTCCTCCGTAATGACTCCTCCTGCATTGTCCTCGCGCGGTTTGGCGCGGCAGTGGCGTCTCCCGCGGATTACGCGGTAATTAGGTGGCAGACAATGACGCGGAGCTGCGCACCCGTCCGTCTGTCCGTCTGTCCGTCCGTTTCCCTACGCCAGAGTCAAGAGAGAATTGGGCAGACGAGTAAGAGGGTTGACGGCAAGGAACAGCGAAAGCTCGGTATTAGAGGATGATTCGAGCTCCGTATGACTCAAGTGTCTTGTATTGTTTACTATAATGAGATAAGGAACACACATACGACAATGTAATCCAACAGTTTTCCCAAGTCGTTATTTGGAAGAAAAAAATTCTAAATGAAATTAATTTCCTAAATTCAAAATTTTTTGGGACACACAGAACCCAAATCGCGTTATGAATACCGAAAGGTTTCCATTTTGGTATTACATAAGAAGCCTTAAGAAAAATTAAATACTCATTTTACACATTTATACTTCTATACTTCAGATAATTCTATTTAATAATACATTATTCATGTATATTCTGTTAATTTACTCTTCAACTCACCCACACCAAAGGAAATTGTTTTGTCACGAAACCCCGTTGATCTATTCAAAAGTTATGAAGAGGAAATAAATCAAGGTTGCAGTAATAAACGTAACCTTCCTTCCCACTGAGTTCAAGGAATTGGAAGAAAAACTAAATGTTCTTAAACCATTTCATTTATTTTCTATTGTAACAGTATTTTGATTCTTCTTAGAATATTACAAAACATCACCATATAATACACGTTATGATACACATACAACAATGAAATACAACTGTATATACATAAAAGATCCTACATACATAGGTTACACATTTAATACATATGGTCAGATATCCAGACACGTGAGATCAGGCTTATAAGTCACGCTTATTCCATTGTAAATTGCTCAGCAATGAAGGAACACTTCACTTCACAGAGTCACTTCGCTGAACGTTACTTTAGAGTGTCACTTCACTTAGTGAAAGCAACGTCTTTGTGGGGTAGTATTTTTCAAATACAGTCAATTTTTCCACATATTTTTAGAAATGAGGAGTTCATCATTATCATCAACAAGAAGTTGAGATTAAAATAATATTTCTTTTAAGATTTATTTCGCTTTATAATAACTTAACAGTAAAATGTCTTTGATATTTTATTTTTTTAAATTTTCGAGCCTGTTAGCTCTTAACGTACTAAGTATTTATTAATCAAGTAGTGGCTACTTTAGTTATTTTTATATAGAAGTTTATCCTACAAAGGTTGACGATATTTTCAAATTCCGTATCACATGTTACGTTTTATTTTTTATATTCTCACTCATTCATGTCATACTTTCATGAGAAACACACTTTCAATGTATTGAAACAATTAAAAATAACAATACATTAATTTGATCAATTTGTTAAGGAGTCCACCAAGAATACATACAATGAAAGTGATAGTTAACTTACATCTTAGCAATGTTGTAATAAAGAAATCAGGGAAATTACATTTTTCCTAAACCGTTAATTGATCACAAGAAAACAACTGAATGGTACGAAAAACTGATTGATCATATTCAGATCAAACTATGATAACACACGTGGGTTTGTGACCGTTCTGTTATTGAGTTTTCGTCTTCTGTAAACGAATCAAATGAGTTTGGTTAGTAAATTTTCGGTTACTTTAAGTGTCATGAATGTATCCACACTACTGTTATCTTCTCACCTACCGTCTTTACGCCTCTCATTATGCTGGAAAAGTGAAGCAGTAGATTGGTACAGTACATAAAATAGGAATATTGTGGTATATAAAGAGCAACACTGAATAAAATATTTATGTTGATAGATCACGATGCATTTCTCAACGGTGGACTGTTTACTGTACTATTTGCACGTTTCGGTTCTCCAACAGTTCTATCAATCATGTTCTTTAAAGGGGAATCCCCGAAGATCACCACAATAACACATTATAATTCATATCTGCGCATTATAACCCAAGTCTGAGGAAACTTACGCGTATCTCGATATGACGCTTGCGGCACTGCAACTCAAGAACATTGGTTCTTTAAGATTTGGCGTGGACAGGTTGGGGTTTGGACGCCGCGGCTGCAGCTGCCGCTAGTAGCCTCTGATGGAGCAACGCTTGGTGTTCCTTGGCGCGCAAACGCAGTGCTTCGATGCTGGACCGTCGACTCTCACCGGGAGATCCCGGACTGCCTGGCGAAGCCGGCGCTTCCGGCGGCGCGGACGGAGGAGGTGACGACCCAGTCGGGGGCGGCGCAGAGTTTGGTGGTCCGGCCACTGGCACCGGGGGTGGCGGGGGTGGAGGTAGAGAGAAGCCGCCGAGAGCGCCCAATCCCGGAGGTAGGGGGAAGCCTCCGCCCGCCAGCACGTATTGGGAGAGCAGAGCGTGGAACGATGGTGGAGGTGGATGTGCTGGAGAAGGCGCGCCGGGACCCGAACCCGCGCCGCCGGGGCCTTTCCCTCCCCACGGGAGGCCCAGAGCTGCCACTGCTGCGGCACCTGGAGGTAGGCCGAACATGGGTGCGAAGCCCAGAGCAGCGCCGGGCCAGAATGGGTCTGGAGGAAGCGGCGGAAGATGGACACCTGAGAAGTCTGGTACACCTATAAAAACAATCAGAATCATGTCAACAAAACAACGTAGGGTTAATTTTAGAGAACATATCAGGTAAAGACTGTTCTGTAAAAATCTATTCATTACTGATACTTAATAGTAACTTAATAGTAACGTGAAATAAACTTACATTTAAGTAAAATATACAGTAATATTTTAAACGACCTTGTAAGTAACCTAATTTTTTATTCAATACACAACCTTTTGACTGCTAATTTCGGATTTCAGTTAAAGAGTCTGAGTTTAGGAGTCCAATGTTAGTTAGGAGTTGTGCATTGAAATAAAAATTTAGTTCACTTACAAGATCGTTTCAAGTATTACAGCACTAATATGAGAGTAGACGAGATATTTACGGATTGGAAAGTAAAATACTGAAATTTGCTTTAAATATTTTTAGGATTGCAGTACTTTCTTTAACTATTTTTAGTTGTACAAGAATCACTTTTATATACTTTAAAAAGGTAAATGAAAAAAATTTAGTGTCTCTAAAATTGCAGTCAGTGTAACTCTAGGTAGAAAATGGGCAGTTGATTTGGGTGGCTCGAGTTCAACGACTCGTGTTTTGGTCTGAGTCTTGCTCTCATGCTCATCCTAAAATCCATCCCTACTCAGCCTGCTCTATAAAATGAATAGTCTAGCGCGCAAATGTCAAGAAAATGCAAAGCATTATTTTCAATCCGTTAGAGCTTGTAGCGGAAAATGCATTCTGTTATTTAAGGTATGAGTGATTGTGTGTACTTCTGAACCTGCATTTTCTTTTCAGAAACCACTATCGGGATGATAAGTATTCTTTGAAATGTAGGAATATTTAATTGTGGTACAGAGCACGATACGTATTTGTACATTAGATCGAAGGTGTCATGAATGTTCGTTGTTTGATTACGAACACACCGTCAGTCACGAAACGCTTCCTTCATGTCGCACCGTCACGCGTGTGGCACAGGGGGAAACCAGGGGAAAAAACAACAGAATATTGACGTTCTACAATAATTGCTATCTTACAGCGCACAGTTCTCTCGCCACATGACATGTTTAATGTTCCTGAAATAACACGTCTGATTCTAAATATTTGTTATCTACTTTCTGTTGCTCAGGTTTATTAACATTGTTGTCCACGACAACAAAAACAATTCAGAATGTAAGTAGTATTTTACTTAAAATGTTCTTTTTGTATTGTTTTATCATATATATTGTGAAAAGGAACCTGGAACAAACGAACTTCATTTCACTCGGCAGTAATGGCAAAAACTGACACGCGCGCTACCAAATATAGTAAAAATATCCAGTTATCCGCATTCGTTTGAGACCTGGCCAATTCAGATATGCTGAATCCTGACGATTGGATCTACAGTTCAATAATAAGAGAAAAACACGCAAAATATTAGAATTAAAATAACATTTCTCAATAAATAGAACATTCATCGTAGTTTTTTCAATCGATTGTTTGTACTTCGGAATGTTTCAGCGTGTACTCTCATCAAACCCGGTACTCCTGCTATGATTGAAGGGGTGTCAACCACTGCACCAACTCTATGTCTTCCGGGTTCGAACCAACCTTGGTGCCATTTTCATCTGTCCCTTGTTTTCACTCCTTAGTCGCGTGTAGATAGGTATTTCAAAACGGTAAAACGAAATAAACACATATTTAATGGAAACTACGCCAAATAGTAAATGAAGCCAAATCTTGTCAACGACGACATCAAATTTTGTAGATCCCATCATAATACGTTGTCCTTACCTTTTAAGGCAGTTTATAAGGGTATGTGTGAAGTTTTTGAAAGTTTAATATAGTTCCACAAGTGTGATTACGAGACGAGTTAGTAGTTGCGTGGTTAATAAACAATTCCCGTGAAAGCAATAAAACTAAACATTGACCCACTTATTATTATAGTTAATGAAGTTTCCAGACGCACGCTTCCGAACCAGGAATCCTCAATCTCAGTGAACCATCGCAATCCTCACACCCTCAGCCGTCAAGACACCTAAACAGCAGCGTTCCCTCACCCCCTTTTCATTTCGCCAGCACAGACGTGGCTCTTTGCGACTCTTGTCTCCGCCACCATCGCCTCCACCGCGACGTCTTCGGCCGTGGATCGAGTTTATTAGCAAAGTTCCCGCTAACGACTCGCCGCCGCGACGCGCCGTACCGCACCGCCACCGACGCTGCCGTCGACGCGACGTAGCGGTAATTGCCTTAAGCAGCCGTTTACTTTCAGTTACCCTCTCTGAATATGGATGACGCGCCCGTGCGACCAAGAAGGCGCCGGGGTCTCTTCTCATCCCAGGAGCCTCTGGTTTATTGGCGGTTTCGCGTTTCATGCGGGAGACGCGCAGAGGGAGGCGGCTGCCTCGCGTACCTGTGCCGCTTGGAGACCCCCAAGGATCTTCATTAGGCGCTGGAGTCATTAGATGATCTCGAGAGAATAGCGATGAGGAAATGGGTTAAACTACCTTTCATCCAATGAATTAGAGTTGACTGTACTCGCTTTAAGGAAATATCACGCCTCAAACTGGGATGTGTACAGAACAATGGATAATAAATAACAATAGTAAACTTTATTGTCAAAAAAGCAATTATAAACTGCGGATGACCACTTGGAGGACAATAGACTAATTTACTCTCCGGAAGCAAGCAAGGGACTATTCCATCAATTCCGATCAAGGGCCCTAAGGCAGAGGTGGATTTAACATTTGAACACACTCCTAAAAAATAAAAATAGTTCGGTACGTTTAATAATATTAACATAATACCAACAAAGTTGTATTTAATAAACCACAAGAAAGTAATTTCACAAATACGTATTATTATCAAACTATAGATTATTCGCAAAGTATTGATGGAGTACTTCGATCATTTATTTATTTATTTAAAATGTCCGTGTTTCTATGACGGTGGGAAGTTGGCGTTGCGCAGTGCATTTCAAAAACAAAATGGTGGGGTGGTATGTTAAAAAATTGTGATTAGAGCGCAGAGCTTTGACTAAAAGGTCTATTTCTTATCTCGGATTGTCATAGTGTTTTTATTCATACACCTACCTCCAGATTGTCTCCCAAATCAAGTCAGCCTGTTATATAATTAGTATAAACGAGGTCAAAGTGGGTGGACGTAACGAGGTCAAGAAAACCACAGTGCTATATCCGAAATACTTAATTTCTGATACACCAATAATTATAAATATATTGGAAAATGAAATAAATAAATAGGATATGGAAAGAACATTGTACAAGATATCTTGACGAGACAAGAAAGTACGCAATTTAAGTTTTTTGGTTAAGTATTTACTCGTCACTCCCCTACAAATATATGCGTTTTCTCGATTAGTTGATAACGACATGTCATTGAGTATGGGCGTCGCCAAGGGATGCGGGTATTGTAATTTCTGTGGAGATACCAACAACGAAATTTATTCGGTCCGTTGAAAAGAAGAAATATAAACAAAATTAATTTTTTATAATTATCAGGAATGTTATTTTAAATTCATTGGATACAGCTTATGCTGTATGATTCTTACAATGTATACTTATGATCTTAAATCCTACTAATCAATAATATTATTGATTCCTATCAATCCTAGTATCTATTCTTCATCTATTTAGGAGATAAAGAGGAAAATAAAAGAAAATATACATTATATTATGGACCGCTTATTTCTTATGATTCTTGTATACTTCTCTTATCATCTCCTTATCGTTTATTTGTGGGATCTTTATGTACTTTTAATTGTATATATTTGTATAACTTTACACTGTACGTGAAAGAGGGTAAGTAAAAGGAAGGTAACTCACAATGAAGAAACGGAGTTGCATATGTACGTCAAACAACACGAAAAATCATTCCAGGGAATATGTACCGCAGTATTTCGGTTATCACTTTTAAAGAAAATCTTTTAAACAAAAAAGAAATATAAATATTTATTTCTCACAGGAATTAAGCAGTACCGATATATACAGGCGCGGTAATACACACTGCGACGGAGGATATCAGAAATGAATTTATTATTATTTTATCATTAAGTCGAACTGTAGCACGAAACGTTGTAACATAAAACTTTTAGGTCACATATACAGACAACTAAAGAAGATAAAACTTTTCGATTTTTTAAACACAGTAATTGAGTGAAGCGAGACAGAAATTAAAAAACAAAAAACAACATGTGAACGACGCAGAGGCTAAGTTAAAATAATTTAAGAATTTCATGACGAAAAGAAAAAGATAATTAGTCAAATATAATTAGTTGTTAATTCAAACGGGAAATAAATGTAATTCCTTTCTGTGTCAACGTTATCCACGTAACCTAGTATCTCGTTGGAACCCCGAACAGGGTGATGTGTTCGGGGAGGGGGGGTAGATTCAATGGCAGCATGGGAGCGACAGCAGCGAATTAACCATCGCCCGATAAGATAAATGTGAGTCACGCTCGCTTTTAATAGTTCTAATTCCCTTTCATTAGCAGATGGAATGATAGCACGACGCCGATAGACCGTCAGGCAGCGACGAAGCTCAGTAGGATGAGTTTAGATTCTATTCAGATTTCTTACTGGAATAAATCCATGTAAACAGATGATTAAAATAAAACTGTTGAAAATATTTTCAAAACAACATCTAATAAACTATTTCAGTAATTGTGAGCGTCAAAGAGTACAATATAGCACTTCATTTGCATATTTTTGTCGCATATTTTGATGGACAAACAATTTTGATTTCAAATTATTTTGATAGACAAACAATGCATCAAATTTGGAAAGTGAAATATATTGAAAACTTTTAAGCGCATTTTTTAAAGAAAATTTTTTTTTTTCAGTGCTGAAATATTTCCACAATCGGTGTACAAATAAATTATTATTCCTTTCAACTTTATTTTACATTAGAGTTAAAGTATGACGCAAAATATCCTCCGGCCCATCCCTGAGAAGTGCAGCTTCGTGACAGAGGCATCAAGGGGTGGGAAAATATTTTTGCCTATTAGTATGAAAATTAATATTTTAGAGCATAATAAATATTATCTTCGTATTTTTAAATTATTTTCAAAAAACATTTTTCAAAGTGAATAATTTTCTTAAATGACATTTCCTCAGATTTTGGAGATGAACTTTACAGTAAAAAATTATCCTCTTTATTGTTGTTCTTTAACTTTTAATGTATAAGAATAACATTTTTGATGTCTCGGGAATATAAAAAAATGTTTAATAAGAACATCCCAATCAAATTTTCCCACGAAAATACCAGTCAAGTTTATTAATATTTTCGTCGTTTCGGCTCCTCAAATGGGAGCCCTTCTCAGGAAATTAAAACTAGGACAGATACCAGGTCATTAAAAGATACACACATAACCTCAAGGTACGTGTCCTAATTCATACGTAGATAATATTAATAAACTTGACAGGTATGTTCGTGAGGAAATTTGATTTTGATATTATTAACCAGTGATATCTGTTCAATGAAAACGTCATCCATGTTTCCACGCGTATGTATGTGTATGTATTCATTTTAAATAGAGTTAGGGAGTTTGATCTACAGAAAAGGACTTCCATCCCACTGTAGCAGTGAGTCGGGGCCTGAGTGCAGCCCTGACCAGACGGCAACCAAGAGTTAGTTTGTAAACACACCCTCCCACAAGCGTTCCCACCCCCATTACCCACGTCAGCACACGGCGCACGTGATCAGGTAGGACACGTCACGCGACTCAGAGAAATGACTTACGCGCTGTGTACACGTCACGTAACCACAAGACTTACGTCACGAAATACGAGCTGTGAAATGTATTCAAAATTAATTATGTCTTAATTTTGTTATGAACCATTTAATTTAATTGTTGATTACCATGCGCTAAATAGAACATAAGAAAAAGTATACTTTTTATTCTTTGGTTTGGAGAAAAACAAGAAAGGAGAACGTTATCTTTGGGAACAAAAATAGTTCACATCAAAAAACATTATTTATCTCAGCGTTAATAAAAGAAGTTTTGAACTATTCGTCATAAATTTGCACCATACATGACAAAAGATGTGGTAATTCACATATTAAGTTGTTTTTTTTCAATTTTCAGGAAGATAGATTTTAAAAATTATAAATTAATGTGTTTGTTCCAATTCTTTGAGTGGACCACTGCTCTTTCGAAAAATTTGCAAACATTTAAAAATTTCGGATTCCTCTAACAATTTTTCAAAAAATAATTATGCGCACATGTTTACAATATTATTTTTCTAATAGGTTTATTAACTTAGTTTGTATGAATTGGTTAAGATATTAACCAGATTTCTTGATACTACCTGAATGACCAATCCATCAGGTATCAGGTTTCAATAATTTATATTTCATTTAAGTCACCTTGGCTAGCAGAATTTGTTCTCATATGAGAGTTAACAACTAATCGAAGTTGATACTAAACAATGTAGAACATTTCGTAAATAACTCTACCATTTCTGCGGAAGTACTCTAGTCATCCTGTTTCCAAGACCCGTCTCCCCTAGATGGGTATCAACCTAGTATTCAAGCAACAGCCGTCTATTGTCGATTTTTTCTTTTGTACCATTGATCGCCACCAACAAAAGAAGGGGACTTGTTCAATTGTCCTCCACCGCCATTTAGTGTCATTTGGAAACAGCGATGGTGCATATCATTTCAAGGTGCGTTTACTATTGCAACCATTATGTGTTGGTGAAAGAAGCATCGGTTTAATATAATGTCTACAGAAAAGTGACGTTTGGCGATCTTAGGAGATATGGTAAAACGAACAATTCTTGTCCATTTGCCCCAATTCAAATTAGTGATTCGCCTAAGAATTTTCCATTGTTAAATCTCGAGAAAAAAAAACTGTGGGACCGGTTTGGGATTTGCATCTATTGACTCTTCATGAAGGTGAGAAGAAGAATGGACAGCGACAAATAGTTACAAAAAACCCTAAATGCTTCCTGTGTATTTCATTGCATCCAAGATTAGTGCCTTCAATGTAACACAAATGGGTAAGTTATATGTTTTATATGTTCTTCGCCCAGAGTAATATCGAACGAGAAAGAGGTATAATACGCGTCGAAAAGAAAATAAGATAACTTAAGTTAACTGCCCAACTTCTAACCGTATGCCACCATTCACAAGAGATCATTAAGTTGATATTATCTTCGTTCCTTTCATTTGCATCCCCTCGTTCTTATTGTTCAGTGTACAATGGTGAATATTGTCGTTTTTATAGGACTGAAGGTCATAAATGGTTTGTCATCTTAGGCAGGGAAATCCCTACTTTTTGAATTTATGGTTTACGGATAATAAATGTTTCATTATAAGTGAGTATGTATCGTTCTTTCAGTGTAATTTAGTGACTCCGCGAAAGATATAATAAATACAAATGTAAAATTGTACTATTGTATTATTTTGAAAAAAACAACATTAAAAGAAGATTATTAACTGTAGATACGTACAATCTACATTCACTATTAATATATAATTATACACAATGAAACTCCCCTTAACGGACATTTTTCTTTCACGAACACTTTTTGACTTGTCACTTTATTCTGGATGTCTTTAACTTCCTTAAAGTGAATACTTTCTAATATGTAATAATACGCGAAGAAATTATGTGTTAATACATACAAAACGATTTGAGAAGGTGCGTTGAAAACTGCTAGCTCACCCCTATTACTAATTGTAATTTATTAATTCATGGATAAGTTAATTCAAAATTTTACAGCCTCCAAAAGTAAGTCTCAGTTTGAATTATATCTATTTTGAATTTAATGCAAATACCTTAATCACACAGTTGCAGATCGTTGTAGTTCCTATACATGTCTACATTTCGGCGTAGGGTAGAAAACTAAGTACTAATGGTACCCGGAAACATATTTACAAACCCCGTATTAAAAGTATCTCTTACGTCATAAAATGTTCTCTTTTCACCCGCCCTCACAAAACCGTGTTCTCCAATTCACATTGGCTGAATATTATTCCTCTCCAAGCAAAGGGCGTAACTCAATTTCAAAGTTTTTCCTCTGACACTGATCCCGTCGCGTTGGTTTCCTGGCAACCGGAAGGCGTCCAGGAGATTAGCAACAGTCTCTCAGCGACGTGAAAAGAGCCTCAGTCCAAAACTCAACTCCAGCCACCAGTCTTTCAATGAAGCACGTCGATTTGATGCTATTTAATTACAAATATAATGTTCATTTCATTTCAAAACGACTTCAAAGAAGCGGCGACCGAACCGGACGTCGGTGGTCCGCGTTCTGCGGCAACAGTGAAAAGCCGTGGTAGTAGAACGAGAAACTGCCCTGACGGATCTCAGCAATTACGCAGCTCGCTCTTCACGTGTTTCGGCATTCATCCGCTAATTGCCAGACCCTTTTCCGCGCGTGGTCCTAGACTCCGCCCTCATCTGTAATTAACTTCTTAATTCCGCCGCTAGTAGAGAGCAAGTGGAGTGGGCGAGTCGACAGAAGCAGGAGCAGCAACAGCCGCGCTGTTTTAATATCGTCACCTGGGGGAATCCCCCATGAATAGGCGCGGGTCAGTAATACCAACGTTTCAAAAAGAAGCTCCCCGGTAATGGAGCGGCTTACGACGACGGCAGCTCTATATCTTATTCCATCGTCGCTTCGCGAATGCGACGTCGATCCTTTTCTCCTCTTCGCCCCCTTTTTCGCCGACGAAGCTTTCTCTCCCCCCCCCCTTCCTCTCTTCTCACCGCTCCGTCAGGACGCATGTGCGGACAAGCAACTTACGCGGTGTTTGGTAAAGGGATGAAGCCCGTGTATAGAGGACGGATTCGGAATTTAATATGCGGGACTCAACTGAGACTCGCTCTGGCGAGGTTCGATGTAAGGAGCGAGTGGTTTTGGCGGAGACAGCGTCCCTCCACCGGTCTCCCCATCCCTAGACGCTCTTCCTCTGCAGTAGCAGCAGCGAGATTGGACACGGTGGAATTATGCGGCGACAAGCTCTTCCCAAGCGCCGCCTTTCGTCATTGGAGAAGTCTGAGCGGCAGATCGCGCCTCTTTCGATTGCGCTGGGGGGTGGGGGGGGGGATTTCCCTCTTCACTTGAGTGAAGTGGCGAGAGCGCGCGTTTCCATCGACGGTGGGACAGTCGCAGGAAGAAGGTGGGAATTAAATGCGAAAATGATTGCCTGCGTCGTTAGGGACGAGCCGACTATATGAGGATGTGCGAGATATTTTCATATGTGATGCTGTTGAGTAATGTTATCGCTCCTTCATAACCATGGGTTTAGTATGAAAACGAGTTAGGGCCACGACATCAGAATACATTGACGGTATATTTGTTTTACTGTTTCACTCACTTTACATAAATGCTCTTGGCATGCTCAGATTTCGAAACTTCTGCTTACTCGTAAATATGCATAGTGTTTTAGAAATGAGAGATGTATCTCCTGGCTTGACAAGCTCGGAAGTTATACACGATGCTTCAGATTCACGGAATCCGTTTTCTCAGGGAAAAGGAATGTTGCTGACACGTACAAGAAGATGAAGAAAGGTGGAATTAAATGCGGAAATGATTTCTTCTTCAAGGGGTTTTGGTAAAGGATAAGCTGTGTTTTTGGTAAAGGGCAAGGATATGGACAAGGCAGACACTTTCATACGGTATGCTGTTGGCTAAATTACTTTTATCCTTTTCACACTACAGGGTATATGTGGATTATGTACGTATGATGTATGATTCCAAAATAATACGAAGAATGGACGTCACGATAATTTACAACTTGGATAATTTAAGACGTACTTCCAATAAAGAATCTCGAACAATAGATGTTCTAACAAATTTTGAAATAAGTGTGTTAGTCTGTTAATAGTGATTTTAATAGAAGTAAATAAATGAAGACGTTAGGTGAAAAATGAATATAACATATTCAAGCAATCATAACTTCTCTCGGATTTTCTTTGTTCATGGAAGATGACTATCTAGAAGATATCTACGTTAATGTTTGCCAGAATAAAAACGCACAGAAGTAAACTTCATAGAGAAGTGGAGTCCCAAGTTTCTTTTCGTCGATTAATGAATATTTTAATGTTTTCGTGAAAAACAACAAATAAAAATACTTCTCCGTCAAGGTGATCTGTAAAATTTATATTTCATTAACATAAAAATAAACCAGTGAATCACAATAAAAATTATATTTTAAATTATTTTACCTTAACTTTTGCTGGCTTTTAAGTAGAACAATCAGCGCCCATTTTAATTGACTAAAAAGGCAACACCTTCCACTTGTGAATTAAAAAAACGATAACGTAAAAACGCTTGGAATCGAAACATAGTTATCGGAGAATCGTGGGTGGGTCCTTCAGAATTTTTTAGGAATTAACATAGTATGTTTTCCCTCACCTGCAGCATCGGCGTGCATGAAAGCCACTGTCTCCCGTCCCATTGCTTTCTCCCTCTTCCGCCACTTGGCACGCCGGTTCTGGAACCACACCTGTAACCATGAACCATATTTTGTTACTGTTGAGCACTCTCCGCAAACCATACTCATTAGTGTATGACTGTCGAAACACGTTATAACATCACTCAATTATTATTTGTTATCAATATTCAGTATCATACGCTGTTAATAACTCATTTTTTGACAGTAAATTTATTTATTTACGACACCAGACATCATCACGAAACTGATACTCATCCAGACCCATTTCATAAAAATTAGAAGGAACCTCGTAAGGTTTTTGCATGATTACAAAACGAGCCATATAATTTAATTTTAATTGACATTTAATTTTAATTTCATTTAAAAATAAGCTCTCGCACTGGATTTGTTCAGTAAAATAACTCAAAGACTCTTTCTTTGTGCGTGATGCTCAAAACTGTAAATGTCAGCGCCATCATCTCCTCAATTACTTCGTCTCCATTCTATTGCGACGAAATGGCGTACCACCTGCTTATTGCACATATGAAGGAACGTCTCAGACAATCATGGAAAACTCGTCACTGACTAAGATGAGTTTGAATATTTTGCATTAATACAAGCTGAACTAACGCTTCTATAATTTGTTTACTCAAATAGCAATGAGTCACTGGCTACCTGCTTGACACACCCTTGTAATTAGTGATTCGTAAAACAGTCTTATCTAATGTTCATTTGGTTCTACTGAAATAGTTTTGACCGGTTAATGAACCTCAATACGAAGATGATTTTTACAAGAGTATTGCTTACCCTCGAAATCTTGAAGAAATCGTCTTGGATACATCAAGCCCAAGAGAACAAGATCAATATGCCAATCACTAGTTGTAATTGCCAAAGAACCTGGTGCTTTCAAAATGTCAGGTCCGTTAGCACCCTACCAGCTGTCACTAAAAGATAAATGAATTTATTTATAAAGATCGCACATTTTCTGGTATATTTTAAATATTAGTGAAAAATATTGAATGTTGATTCGAAATGTGAAGTGAATAAGCAAGAACTTATTTTAAGGTTAATTTTATTTTTGGTGTATTCAAGTTGGTTTGGATTCATATTTAGTTATTTTTAACTCAGATATCACGATATATCTCTATAAATAAATGAAATATTTTTTAAATCAGATAACCAAGAAATGAGTGAGCACAGCGAGCAGATGGAGCACGGTTGAGAAAGGGATTACTCTGGCCACATCCACATGCAGCCATTTTTTAAGGCTCAATTTGATTTTCTTGTTGCTCCTTCTAATTACCAAAGTCTGTTTTTTCCCACATGTCATTTAATTAGTTTCCTTTATTTTTTGTTATAATTTTATTGTTCCTCCTGATCTCAATACTTTCTTTCCTNTTCTTTCCTGGGAGGGAGGTTATTTAAAAAAAAATAGCTCGGTTTCTAGGTCTTTATATTATTTTAGTTTCTGTGACCAAATCAGTCATGGGTAGTTACGGGAATTTATATACAGATTCAGAAAATTTCCTACATTTATTTTCTTACCATTCGTCGAGTATATGTATCCATAAGGTTTTATGGGTATAGAGAAGGAAAACACTTGCCGGCATGTTACCACGGAGGTTGCCACCTATCCATTTGCAGCCAGAACCTCAGCCTTCTTTGCTGAGTTAACACTATAGATTATCAGAATCTAGATATTCAAAAGTGTCGTTTGGAGTTCGCCAGGGAAATGGGTGATCTTCGACAAACACATGTCCTGACGACGTGCATGGTGATCTCGAAGCAATGAAGGCACTGCCGCAACAACCTCAGCACGAAGTAAACCCCCCGCGCAGTCACCTCAAAGCACGTCAGTGTCAGAGCAAGATGTCTGCGAGGACGCCCTCCTCGCCCCTGCCAGACCCAGCGCCTCACGACTCCCTTCCTTTCAGTCCTGCTGTGCCACGCGACTCACTCTCTATCTCCCTCATCCTTCAGCTCTTCAACGAAGTATATTATTACCGCTCTATTGTCCTCGGATAACTAAGAAATGATCTCATCTGACGAATTCTCGTTTAGCGCGCTGTTAAGACGTCACCAGCCTGAGAAGATCAGCATCTTTTGTTGCGACATTCTCCGGAGGACGTGAATAACTTTCCTTCTCGCTTCTTTTGTGCATCTTTTATGTCACAGTGTAGCGCAACAGACACGAGAGGAAGTGGGGAAGGGGGATATCGGAGAAGAGTGATGTTCTTCGAACTCTATGACGAGACACTTTGCTTTGAGAGAACTGCTCAAATTCGTGTGTTTGTGGAGCTTGATTAGAGGAGGAACTTTTGAAGTAGGATTTGTTGTCTCTATCAATGGTAACGACGCGCAAACGCATTGGGAAAAACGAGGACAACGAAGAGGCTTTTGTGTGTCGCGATCAACAACATTCAGAGCCTTCTATTTGCATAGGAAGAGAGATAATTGTGTAATGTCGATGACAGATTCCGCGGGAGGGGAAACAAGTCTCTCAAACAGTAATGGACACAATATGAATAAACTCACAGAAGAATAGAAGCAAGAAGAAAATGCCTTCCATAATTCACAACGCCTCAAAATAACTGGATTCACATCATTTAATTTTCACTGTTACTGACGTTACTCGACTTCCTTTGTGATAGAAACAGAATTCTACCATTGCTAGGAGATATTTTAAATTGTCTACTATATTTAGCAATTTTTTTTATCAAACTGTTATTATCAGCCGTTATAGCCTTCCCACTTTCTATCAAGTGACTCGATTATGGATGGTACCAGAAAATATTTAAATCCTTGGAGTTGAATGACTTAAGACCACAGATGTAACCTGTGTACGGAAATCTAGGTCATATCTAAATACCGTGCATAGAGCATTTCTTAATTATTAAAATCTAATTAAATAGATAATTAATAACTTACGACCTTTCATGGACGAATAGTATTTGTATTTTCTGTGAAGAGCTCTTCACAGAAAATATAAATATTATTCGTTCATAGAAGGTCGTAAGTTATTAATTATTTATTTAATTATATTATATAATGGACGTTAAGAGTAGTAGAATTATTCAAATCTGCCGGGAAAAACCCTAATCATCGTGCTCCACTCGATAATTGGCCAAAACGGAAAAACCCGTATTAGCTGTTACAAGGTTTGAATGAAGAAAAATCGTGAGCATAACAAATATTAACATTAAATTATGTGTGCATATTTATAAAATATGAAAATATAATACATAGGTATGTTTTCCATATTATACAAATAACGCAAATGTTTGACAAAAATTACATGCTAACTAATAGATTGCTCAGAATTTTAAAACGCGATATCCATGAACATTTTGAACATTTTGAACATAAGAGGGAGTAAGCTTTCTTTCCGTTTTTCCGCATCGTGGTATTTGACCCTTCTTAGGTTTTGCTACAAAAATGTGTTATGGTTGATTATTCTAGAAGCGTAATGCTATTAAATGCATACATGGTTTAGGACACTATAATATCATGGACCTTAGTAAAGCGCAGTTCATGTCCTGAAATACTGCTATAAATGCACGCGTGGCGTTTTATTTCTCCTACGGGAACGGATCACACGTTTCAAAAAAAAATCTACTTTGTGAAAGTTTACAAACAAATTACAATACTGAAATCGTCTCCAATTTATTTAAATCATAGTATTTTTCTCTACGTAATAAAATTAAGGAAATTTACTTGTTGGTACGTACAAGGAACGAGGAAATTTCACTAGCATTCTCCGTAATTCAGCTCTCAAAGTAACTTGTCCTTAGAACTAAAAACAAACTCAAAATAAAATTTAACCCCTCATAGCGTGATATTAATTATTTTTTAAGTTATGTTTTTAATTCCAGATAAAGGTGAATAATAAGTAACTTTGTTGGAAAGTCGAAGCGGGTGGTTTTTACTGAAATGTTGTGCAGTTGTAGCCAAAATGTGAATATTTCATTTCTGGCTGATCACATCCAATTATCTTAATTTAATATCTTCTTCAATAAAATCAATTTTTAACTAAAGCTCTAATTAAACTGACTCCACATCTATTCTCCTGTATAATTGAATTTCTGATAGATTTTAATAAAATAAACCGTCCTTGACTCTGTTAAATCGAAATAGTTTTATAAAATGAAACAGCATTTTGGATTACATGAGGAATGTTCATCGCTTTAAACATAATATTATCTATTTTAACGTAATTTATACTCCACGTGCAGTTTTGCGCCTTACTCCAATGTTCATAATATTTATAGAAATTAAATATCGCCATTGAATTATTCAGAAGACTTTGAAAACACTAATATGCAAAGGAAAATGAACAGCATTATCCCTTGCCGTGCTTCTCTTTAACCTGTGGGAGCCCACGATTCCAATGACGTACATGAATTTCAAACAACAAAAAATATTAAGGCACTCATGGAGGAAGCTCAGGCATGTTTTGAAAATAAAATCCCGCAAGCTCTTCAAACGGCTTATGGAGAATTTTTCGGAGAGCGCTGAATAAATGCGCTTACAGCTCCCAACATTGTCTTGATTCTCAGCGGAATACTATCTCGTTCATTTATCATAACTCATTCTTGACCTAAAATAATAAATCTTTTTTGATCGAAAAGTTAATGATGTAACTGAAAATACACATAAACTAAGTTTCCACAAATATGCGATTTTTATTTCCAGGGTTTTGATTTCCTCACAATTTCACCCAATTAACTATCGATAAAAATAGTTTGACTTACTACTGAGTTAGTTGGTTCCTGGGTCAACGAAAGATGTTTCGATTCTCATTTAAGTCACTGATAATGTGTTAGTAAATTTATTCTTCATTTCATGCATCCAATCATCTCCAGAGTTAGGTCACAAGGGGTATGTGAACGAAAACTTGCCAAGTATAAAAGCATACTCATCTTTTCACTAATCCTCACAGTCCAATTAGTACGTGAAATGTAATAGCCCAAAGAAGGAGTATAGCCAAAAAAAATATTTTATGAATGGGGAAGTTAAAAAAATAATTAGTAACGTATGGAAGTTTATACGGAAAGGTTTATTAACCTCGATCTGTCTCGTAAGTAATTGTGTATACTATAAAAAATAGAGAAAATATTTGAGAAATGTAAAAGAAATGTATCCTGTAATGAGTTATAAAATAGACCGGATGAAAGAAAAAAAAACTTGGTGGATTGGTTCGTCAATTCTTTCGCACGTAAAATGTAGAGAAAAATGCAGAGATGATTCTAAAAATATCACAAACGAGACGCCTCACTCAATTCCTTCAGGTACAAAATATTGTAAATACTGCAGTGTTGAATCCAACCCTGGCGCATACAACACATCTCACTCTATGAGCAAATTCTATTCCGTGCAAATAAATAAACCTGGATTCCACCCTTCCTTCATCCACGCCCACGGCAAGAGACTTGAACCGGGAGACTCGATTGCCCCGTCTACTTATCCAAGTGAATGTCCCGAAATTAGCAACAGACGCCGTCACCCGCCTCCCCGCACTACTAATTCCCTCCGTGGTGCTGTGTCCTCATCCCAGTTCCCGTCGGGATTCTCCCCGCGACGCGAAACCCCCGTGACTCCACCGAGTCGCAAGGTCGCCGCGGCGGGCGCAGAGAAAACGGTAAACGACCCTCATTGAATCGCGGCGACAGCAGAGTCGTCCGCTCGTTACCTCCGTCATTACCATTCATTACCACTCTTTGAGCGTCGCTTGCCCCCACAAAACTCGCTCGCTAGACCCCCTCACCCTCCGGACCCCGCACGACGCGCGGTCGAGTCGGAAGGCTCCTCCTCACAACAACACTCTGAATCGCTTCTTAATTGGAAACAATTTCGCTAATTAATCCGCACAAATGGAAAAATTGTTCTGCGAAACCGTGCGGAGCAGGCATCGTTGCCTCATCCCCTACCCCTTACAACTGTCTGCCTCCCACGCGATTCCCACTCGTCCATCCCCGCGTCCCCCTACGTCTGGCTAAAGGATCATTTAGTGTTTTGTTCGGGGCAATTGGGACTATTGTTGGGGCTGCACAATGCGGGGTAATCGGATGTCCAATGGCTGCCGACACCCCCGATCCACAAAGCCCCGCAACAGGCAGCTCCGCTTCGTTCTCCCCGCGGTCGCCGCCACCTCGGCTTGCGACCCCAGGCCCTTTTGCAAACGCCCTTAGGAATCGAGCGTCTCTCTCAACTGCACAATGCAATCGGAAAATTGGGTGAGCAGTGGTTACTCATTTCTTTCGTTTCGGGTTTCAAATTACTGCTCTAACTTTTTTATCGGTGGAAAAATCGGATTTGATCTTGTTTATTCGACATTGGTATTTAGAAAAATATTCAGAATAGTTTGAAATGTAAATAGTTCAATAATAAAATTAAAAGTAAAAGATTTCTCTTTTAACAATTTTTTTATTTACGTTAGGTATCATAACATTGCATTGTCAGTGGATTTATACGTGTGCTCCTTTCAGTCAATTCAGAAAACGGGAACTAGCTCAAAAGTAACTTGCCAGATTTCAACTAAACAAACATACTAACAAACAAACAAATGAAGTTAAAAATAACCTGGAAAAAAATAAACTGATTTCCTGCATTTTTGCCATTCGTAAACCATTTTCCCCCACAGTGAATGTAATTCATGGGCATATTAAAAAATTAAATTTATTGGAAAAGAACAGTTAAAAACGTAGAATAAATTACTTTATTGTCCTTTCCGTATGACCACGTGGAAAACTTATACGTTGTATTATCATATCTTTAAATAAATCTCAAAACGTTGCTAATAAATTGTAACTATTTTTTAAAAAAACTAAATTTGAGATAAATAATAATTGTATTAATGAGACTGCTGCCCCTGTCAGAATATACTTTGAGTCACAAAGGAAAATATTTCCCGACACAAGAGTAACCTTGGAACACACGAGTGGAATCCTAAACACATTAAGCATTCTCCTAGATCCATGGTCTCGCATTAAGGAAGGAATTGCGTAGACAGAATTAAATCACTAAAACACCTGAAATCGGTATAAGTAAACAGAATAACATGTACTTATTGTGTTTTCAACTTGAAAATCATACCTCACTGGCCATTAAAATGAAGTTATTATTGGTGGTGTAATACATTGCGTCTTACGAAGGAAACTTTTATTTTTCAATAAAGACTAACTTTTTAATAATGAAAGTGATGCAAGTTTAGTTTGATTTGTAGTAAATTTTTCGTAGTAATTTTTACATCACTTTTATCTATAGGTCACCGGAGATTTGAGAAAGATATTTTACTTTTTTCGAGGTGAGATGCATAAATCACGAAACAGTTGCTTTTCAAACGAGTCAATATTATTTGTATGTACTATAATAGATATTGACTGTGACACATACTTTTTTATTACTGCAGCATGTATTTGCGTAATATTTTGAAACTTAATATATTTTTATTACATTTCTGTATTTTTAGGATATTTAATATTGTAAATTATGTATTTTAGTTCTGTTGAAGCATATGATACTTCTTCATAATTTTAACTTATATCGTATGAATTATATTTATATTATTTATGAAGATCAGTCGTTTTTTTAATATTTTACATTCATTATGTGCATACGTTTTGTGGTAATAATTTGTATTTTTTCTCTACTTTTTCATTGATGTTCTTATAACTGCTATTGTAAAACAATGTTATTTCATTGTCTAATTTAGTTTCCACACAGGTCCACACACAGGAAATTATTTACCTCCTGTGTGATGTAGATGGTTATGTATAACATATCTATGTTACGCATAAAACCCGAATTCACCCATTGGATGAAAGAAACGACTAAAACTAGTTTTGGCAGATGCGTTTTTGCCAGAACTAGTTTTGATCTCTTTCAAAACGCTCAATACAAGTTTTCGACGTTCACATTTTACCAAAACTGGTTTTGAGCGTTTTCAAGGTACTCAATGCTAGTTCTGGCAAAAGAGAAACGTCCAATTCTAGTTTTGTTCTCCCAACAATAATGACTTTGGTAATTCACTTCAATAATGAAACTCGTCAGAATGACCAAAACTTCTTATACTCGACGCCAATGCTTTTCTTTAAGTATTTAGTACGGATCAAATTTCATTTTCGTCTAAGACACATGAGGAAAAATTGTAATTACGCGCTTTTGAGTGCTTTTATGTTCGGATTGGTAAAAAAGAATTCATCTCGAGCATATTACAAGCTTTTATGTAGTTTGCATGACAATAGATTATGGTATCATTTTAGGAAAATCTACCCCAAGATAGTGAAATGGGGGTATGTATGTATCTATGCTGTCCTTCCGTTTTCAAATTCGTAACATTATTTTTCTTCCACGTCCAAGTTTCCAATCGAGCTGTAATTTACAGATATATGTAGTTTGCATGACAATAGATTATTGTACGATTTTACGAAAATCTATCCGTAAGCGGGTTGAAATGGGGGTATGTATGTGAGCATACATAACTCCAGAGTGCTTGCAGCAATTGTGGTAAGACTACCCTAGCACTTCCAGGGACGGGATGGGGGTGGCATGTAAAAATAATTGAAAAATATATTTGATTGAAAACTACAGTTTTCAGTACAGAAGGATTGATTCTGATTATTTATTTACATAGTTATGACTCACATTGATGTATTGAGAGCGTCCATCTCACGAACTAATTGAGATATGTCTGTTTGTAAACATTGTAATTAGATTACATAATAACGGAAATTTAGATTTTTTGATATTTCATTCTTTAATGGTTGCAAAAGTGTATAAATCTCAGGTTTTCGTCGTTCGCCCTAATTGTATATTACTTTCGCTGTATCTCGTGAAATAATTTGATATATCATTTTTGTATGTAAAGATTGTGAAATCAAAGATATATAAAATAATTTCTAGAATTTTCCATTTTATTTGAATTAAATATAAATTGTATTGCAGTCTCATGGTGAAAGGATTTTTTCAAAATTCTTATTTAAGAGATGTATTTTTATTTTTGCAGTGTGTCAGATATGAATAAAGATATAATCACGATTTTTGTACGCCAACATTCTGTTTTTGTCAGTTCTAAATTTTTAAGCGTTAAGTTATGGTAAAATGTTATATGTGTGCACAGATAAAAATTGTGGAATAAATTAATTTATAGACATTACATTATTGTGTTTTACATTTACAGTGGTTTGCATCATTGTGTTTTCTTATTGTTCATAAAAAGGTTGATTTTAAAGTAGTGAACATATATCATAAAACTGTAAATTTTCCATCAATCCGAGTATTAGAAACACTACACAATGGATAAGAGACATTTTTATAAATGTCTCATGCATGGAAATAACATATTAGCCACAGTAAATACTCTAGAAATGATACGAAACTTCATTATTGTGAAAGTGCTCAATACTAGTTCTGTCCTTCAAAACGCTCAAAACTAGTTCTGGCAAAACGTAAACGGCCAAAACTAGTATTGAGCGTTTTGAAAAATCCATCGCCAATCTCGGACACCAATTCAATTCACTTGCTCTTGTGGAGCAAGTGAATTCTATTCTTTCTGCATCGGGCGTGTGGAACCAATATTACCTCGTGTCTTTGTTTGTTGTGTCATTAACTTTATTTACAATAATTAGCTTTTTTCGTGTTTTGGTCGTTGTAGAAATGAAAACTCCTATTTACATAATGTCAACGTTTCGGCCTTCTTTACACCTTTCGTGAGCGACGCTAGGGTGATGGTATGAGACCTGGAAGTGTACGTCTTATGAGGAAGACAAGCGAGATTTAACTAGCCCTGATAAAGGTCAAAATAAAAAAGTCCGAAACGTTGGAATGTTGTATATACGACTTTTCGTTTCTTCAACGACCGAAATGCAAAAATATCTTACTAATTACGTACACTACACGTTATGTACCTGAAATAAATAAAATTAAGAAAACAATTATAACAATAAATTTATTGTCAAACAAAACAGTACAAACTGCGTATGACCACGTGGAGGACAATAAACTAATTTACTCTCCGGAAGCAAGCAAGGGACCATCCCATCAACTCCAATCAAGGGCTCTAAGTCAGGTGGATTCAAAAGTTTCAGCAAAAATTCCTAGATAAGATGAAAAGTTAGCTGCGAGTTATAATGCTAATATAATGTCAATAAGTTTGTAATTTAACACAAAATATTTACACATACAAATTATTATCGAACTATAGATTATTCTGAGTATAGTGTTTAAAAACCATAAGAATTGAAATAACACTCAATTCACATTTATTGTTACAATAAACACGCCCCTAGACAAAGCCTAGAGAATCTGTATAAGAAATCCGCCTCTACCCGAAGGAAAACCGGAACAAAGTCTCAGTGATTTGACTAACTTGGAGTGCTGGTCCCATCTTAATCTACTGTATGAGAGTAAATGAGTTCCACAGCTCTCTGCTTGTCTCCCGTTACTCTCTCGTTTACTCGCACACCCGCTCGTGAGCGAACGCAGCTCTCGCCCACTCAGTCACACTTCTTTTGATACTGTTTTTACAGCTCAATTATTGTATCCTTTCAAGTTATGCTTTTATTTTTCAATTATTGTCATTTTCATAAATATATTTCTTTTTCATTGTACGTTACTGACGATGGCTCCTATGCAGCCGAAAAAGCTTTATAACATTAAAACAATGGGCAACATACAAACGACGTTTCATTTATCATTCATTCAAGAGGATTAAAATTGCGTTAATGCTCTGCTAATTCGCTGCCGCCGTGGTCCTCAGGAGGAAGGACGGTGAATGCGAGACGAGATTCGGACGACCGACCGCCAGGCGGAAGGGAGAGAAAGAGATGGATAGCGTAATGGGAGATAGATCGTATGGACATTGGGGAAGAAAAGTGGGAGACTTAAATCGAGGTAAGGAATGTGTTGCACAACAGGAGAACTAAAAAAAATATTTACCTGAAGAGTTGAAATTCTAAAATCGACATACCTTGGCTCTCGATTGATTAATCGAGAGCCAAGGTATGTCGATTTTAGAATTTCAACTCTTCAGGTAAATATTTTTTTTTTTTAGAAATTTTACTCCGATTTTGTGAAAATACAAAATACGTCGGGTAAAAAATCTTTATAAAATGTGGTGTTTCAGAATTGAAGTTCAAAAATTACTATAATTAACGTCCATCATATAATCTAATTAAATAAATAATTAAAAACTTACCACCTTTTATGGACGGATAATATTTATATTTTCTGTAAAGAGCTCACCTGAGGACGACTAAATCGAATTCGAAACGTGTGAACTCTTCACAGAAAATACAAATATTATTCGTCCATAAAAGGTGGTAAGTTTTTAATTATTTATTTAATGAAGTTCAATAACTCATTTCCCTGTATTTACTTAAATTCACAGCTGTATATTAAATTGACACTTTCACCAAACTAGTTAGATAATTGTACCCTAGTTCTACCTAACATTCATGGATTAAAATACACCTTTTTCCCATAAGATGTAGAGAGTGAAACGACGTGGTACAACGTGGAAGGTGTACGGGTGGTGTAGTGGTAAACACTCCTGCGATCAGCGCAAGAGTCCCGGGTTCGATTACCGGTTAGTTGCCATTTTCACCCGATTGAAAGTTATTACATGACGCTGCAAATTTAGTTATTCAATCCGCGATCCCCTGTGAAAGAGGACGCGAAGCAGGTAGAGAACAAAGATGCTGAACTACGCTAAAAACAGTGAGTACCACAGAAGTGGAACACGGAAGAGATGATGACGAAGGGAGAAAAGGCAGCAAGTGGATGGGTGACGACGCTTGTTATCTAAGGCTCCTGCTCTAGAGCGCTCGTCAGTCGCGTGGCGGATTCGCGGTCATGATTTAATTCGCTGCTCTTCCTTTGTCCGCGCTCACGACACTGCTACAAAGTTGCGTAATTGCTCACAATCAACTTAATCACGTCAACGGCTCCAGCAACTCATGCGAAGGAAATTAGGGTACGAGAAACAGCGCATTGCAGGGAGAGAAACTTATTTCCCCGAAAACGTTTGGCCCAATTCAGACCAAAATCTTTTTAGAAGACTTTTTTCTTTGAAAAGAAAAACACTATACATCATATTTCTTGTATGATTGAAAAAGATAAAATACTTATACACATTGTAATTACGTCTGTAGAACTGAAGATAATATTGGACGAAACGACCTTACTTTCTCAGACTGGATTTATTATCAGTTAAAGAAACTTATACAACGTTTCAACCCTCTCTGTAGGCTATCATAAGGCAACTACTAAGAAAAATTATTGTAACGGTTATTGTAATCGTTTCAAAAATTATTGTAACGGTTATTGTAAGCGTCAAAAATTATTGTAACCGTTTCAATAATTTTTCTCAGACGTTGTCCGATGATGGTCCACAGTGGGGATTAAAACGTCGCATAAATTTCTTTAATTGATAATAAATCCAATTTGAGAAAACAAGGTTGTTTCGTCTAAAATTATATTAAAGATAAAATACCGTAATTTTAGTAATATAAATAAAAAATTATATTAAAGATAAAATACCGTAATTTTAATAAATGATGAGTATTTTTCATATTTAGAAGTTATATTCGGAAATCTTGAAAATAATCGTGAAACGAAAGTATTGTTTTGTCGATAAATAGTGTTATATACGTAGAAAATAAAACATGAACTCAAGTACAATATTTCAGATATGAGAAAACGTTTTGGCTTTCGTCAGTGAGGAGGTACTCGTTGTTCAATTATTTACTTCGTGTTCAATAGCTCTAAAATATTGACATAGAGATCGGCGTGCCCAGTGAAATATTAAAGGTTGGACTACCTACGTAGCACCCAAGAGTGAAAAGGGAGATATACTAGAAATCCAGAATACAGAACTAAAGTTAGATTAGTTTTATTTCTTATCTAGCTTGGTAGTACAGAGTTTCCATCTACTATTTTAGAACATTTGGGATAAAATCACAGATTTTTCACACGATGTGATTACGGAGCAGCATTGTATTTTCACATCTCTTCGTGAACTTTTGATAAGAAAAAAGACAGGATACACCAAGTTCTCGACTTGTATTGGATAATTATGGAACTCTATTGTTTTGTTAGATTATAGGTAATCACATCACTCAAAGACCCTCACGAGTAAATACTAAGGACAATTAAAAAGTTTAATAGAGAAATTGTTCAGATTCCACCTACGCGAAACCAAATTCCATGTATAATAACGAAGAAAAAATTAATAGTAATAATATAAAATCGACAAAAATTTAACATTTGTAAAATTCTCACCACCGTAAAACACAACCTTTTCCAAGAACGTTCAAAATTTTTAACTAGGGAATTTTTAAAAATAAGTCCAGGTATTTAGGGTTTTGTGCATTTTAAAGGTAACATGGAATTAACTAGGGGAGGCAACGTGTCTATTAACTTGGTGAAAGAGACTGTGAGGTCAAACACCTTTCAGCTTCTCTATGTTTTCGTGACTTGGTAAAGAAATATAGTTTTCTAAATTATTCATTTTTTGCAACCTCTTATTAAATATTGTTCTTGTATTTTAAAAATATATTTAAAAAATGTGCATCAGAATAAATATCTAAGATGGTCCAAAAAGAATAATGTAGAAAAATATATTACTTCATTAATTATTTGTAAATTCTAAGTACTCGTGATATATCATTAAATAACTACATTACCAGAAGAATAGTGATCTAAATGTTACGTAATGATACCTTATTCGGCAAATAAAAGTCTTTGCAGTTACTAGCTTTATCAACAATGAGTGTTAACACCGTGGCGTCTACATTTTCAAATAGCATGCAAATAAGTTTTAAAACTGTGTTAAAATCTCTATTGTGCTGCGTTACGTATTTACAAGTGAAACTAACCAGACGTAATCTAAAGCTTGATACTTTTATAACAAATTACAAAGCTTAAAATTTTCTACTTTAATTGTCAATCCAGAATTCCAAGAGTTACAGGCAATCACATTCACTGCAAAGGTAATAATTGCACCGCGCTTTTATCATACAATACAAAACACAAAATGAAAATTGCTTATCAATTGTTCATCACAAAATCTTCATTGTGATGAAGGGAGAGTGTTTTGCTTATGTCCAATATCACTCAGCTTGAAATGGCACATTTTTTGCAGAATAATAACCTCAATAATGTGAAAGTTAGAAATAGCGTAATTAACCGATAACTCGAAACAAGTAGCAGGCTCATTGCCTCTTCCAGCAACCATGTTCCATTATAAAATCTCAATTTTCGTTTTTAATTGTTCGTATTTCACGTAATATATGGAAATGATGGAGCACACGTGGCCAGATTGGAGGGTGGAGGCGAATCAAGAAGGTAGTCGCAGCACAGAGTCAGAGCTGGGTCGGTTCCTTCAATTTCAGCCTCGCTCCTACGTTATTAGGGACTAGTTTTAATTGTCCCTTACGAGAACTGGGCACGTTCGTTGCGTCACGTCACGCCTTATCGCCTCGCCGTAATTACCGGCCACTATGGAAGTCCCTTTGGGTGTTTATTTCGTCTCCTTGGAAACGAGATTTTTTCATTCATCGATTCTCCCCCAGAAGTTTGTCAGTGAAAGTGAAAGATCAAATCACTCGAACTCCGTTCTGCAGGAGTGTAGGGTGGAATCACAACTATTAATGGAGGAGAGGAAGAAAAGGGGGTGGAAGTATAAGTAAAAAAAATTGATTTTGCGGTCAATTAACCCACGGAAAAAAATTATCAGTGATCAAGTGATTGGCGATAATGAATTATGTGGTCTCAAAGTTAACGGTCAATAAAGATTAAGGCAATGAAATCACGAGTCTTAATAATTCAATCTAAGTTGTGAGGAATAAAAATAAATACAAACCCAATCAACGCATTGATTTACGAGGTGTTGAATTCTTAATTACAATTATTTACAAGATTTCCAGGAAAAACGTTAACGTTATTGTTTAACAAGGGTTAAATTTAAGATCATTCTTGCTTATTTTTATTATTGATGATCTTTAATTTCGAATGCTCCGTTTCTTTTCTATTAAATTGATCACGTCCTTTTTTTAAACAATAAATCTTGGGCGATAATAATTTAGCATTGATATATAGTTGAAGCAATTTACTTATATCATTATTATCTTATTAAGTTACATAATTTAGCGACTTTAATAGACAAACAACAATATTTTACTACACAATGTTTGTCAGGATTTTCATTACATGTTACATAAAAATGAAGTATCGTCGTGACATTTCTTCTCATATTGTAATCTGTCTCCTAAAGGTGAACAAAATGACATATTTGGGTTGCACCCACCGACATTTACCCTAGAGAGTAAACCTCCGCAAACCTAATGCTATTGACGTCGCTGTCTAATTTAACCAGGAGAGATCACCCAAAAAGTAATAAGATCGTATTCATTAAATTATTAATAAACCGTAATACCATGATACGTAAGTCACTTTTACATGCAAATTTCGTACAAGTCATCTCTCATAAATTGTGAAGGAGAAAAAGCACATAGTGAATCTCTTAAACTCATCATCCCTTACAATTGTGAAATCCTTTTGATAACACATTTATTTAAAAATAAATATTTTTTAAATTTTATTTTGTATCTTAATATTGTATTTGATGAATGGGTTTACTTCACCACTTTAAAAAAAATATTATGGGAAAATAATTATTTTGAAAGTATTTTTAATTTAAATAATTGGGTTTTTGTGTTAACGTTATTTCATATTACGTTGTTACGTTGCTATGTTTTATATTGGTTACACCTGACGAAGACGCGAAACAGAGTTGAAACGTTGTGCTCCGTAAAAGGTTCTCAATAAATACTATGAGCTATCTAACTAAGGTAGTAAAATTGATTCAATAAAAATAAAAGTCTTAATGGAATAAATAATTAAAAACTTACACCTTTTATGGACGAATAAATTTTTATTTTTATTATTCGTCCATAAAAGTTCGTAAGTTTTTAATTATTTATTTAATTAGATTACGTAATGGACGTTAATAGTATATTCTAATGAATTATTTAAAAAATGAAACTTCACTGACTAGCAAGAGCATAGCAAACAACGGTTAGTACAAAGTCAGAATTTTTAAATAATGAAAAAATGCTTAAACGAGCTCCAAGACACACAAACTGTTGCAACGTTCTATAGAAGGAAGGAATGATGGATTAAATATGAAGGGGTGTGGAGCGCCGACAGCTTGCGAAATACGTTGTACTAGCCTGCTGCCCCCAGTGAAGGGTGTCGGAACGTATCTTGCGCAACAAGTGAATTAAAGCCATTTTACTGCTAATGGACTTCTTTCATCACATGTTCTCTCAGAATTACGAATGACATTGGTAAATATAATTTCCATAGAGTAGGCTTGCAGTTTACGAAACACAAAACAGACAATTCGTCGTAACTCGTCATTGTCGCAATATCAGCGCTTCTAAAGCAACGACTCATTTCCGTGACTTGTGTAATGGGTGAGCTTACTCGCTGTTGAAAGGTGAAAGGATAGAAATTAAATACTGTATGAGGAAATACCTGATCAATACACCTTTAAAGGTTTAACAATAACTCAGTGGAATACAAACTGTGTGCGACGGCAAATGGGACCTTTTTGTTAACCTATAGAGACACTTGAGTTTTTTAAATAAATATATCTTTTTCTATTTTCACATGTGTTTTTAATTTGTATTTTTAAGATACCTTTTTTGATAGTTATTTCATATCAAACACTAAAATCGTGGTAGTCAGGTATGCCTTTATAATAATGTTAAAGCACATATATTAATGCAATGAATGTTGTAATAAAATACAAATGGTAGTTCCTTTGTAATAAATGAAGTTGTCCAGCCTGCCCGCTAAGATTTTTCAAAATGGCTCTCGAGTTTTAAAAAAATGGAGAACTTTTCTCCTAGACGAAACTGTTAAGTTATATTATCTTGGTTGAGAAAATGTCCTATTGATTATTTGAGGTTTGTAAATGGACACCGTTGTAAATGGTAAAAAAAATGTTTGTTTTTCGCGAAAATGATTCTTTATGTCATTGCCAATGCTCGTGTATTTAATATAACTGTCAAAGGAAAGCGTTGGCGTATACATCGTCGCGAAGAAAACTTGAATTGGGCAATAACTTTCGGGAAAATCGATATAATATGTTTTTACTATTTTTTTAATGTTTTATCGGAACATACACCAAGCAAAATGATGGTAACAGGTGCGACACAAAGTTTTTTGGTACTATCCGTTGTACTTGAAGCGCATTTTGGAAATTAGATATGGTACTTAGAATATTCTCCATTCCTTAATTATTCGGCTCTTACAGTGTTTTTAACAAAACTTAAATTTGGATTAAATTTAACCTTTTCAATGTACCATTAATTACATTATCAAACATGTAATTTCTGAAGATTTTTCCGTATTTTTTCATCATCACCAACGTAGAAATTTCGAGTTGTAACGAAGTCATTACAACGCTGTAAAAGTAGTGGCGACGTCACAAAACGTCGTGAAGACGTTGCCAACGCGTACGCATGTAACGTCGATTCAACGTCGGAGAACGGCGTCATCATAACATCGTAAAAAATGCTTAGTCGACGCCGTGTAACGACGCCAAAACAACGTCGTCATACAACTTTCTTGATAATGTTAAATTACCATTTTTATTACACCTTTTATGGATACTATCCATCGTCTTACCACGTTTAATCATATTCAATGACTTGTAACATTCATTCCTATAAGAACGTTGTTTTATTAACTCTGTCTTTCAAGTCCGACTATGGAATGATTCGATCCAGGCGAGCACGCTACCACTGAACTACTGCAACATTGCGATACAAGCTAGTTTTATCCTCTTGTATTACTCTGTCGTACTATTGGCACCATGAATAGTAAACACGTAAAATACTAATCTCCATAAACAAAAGATAGGATGTTCTAATTCTTGGCGAAAAATGTACCAAAGTAGAGTTCCAACTTCTACTACCAGGTGGCAGTGAAAGACGGAACATCGAAATTGCGAATGTGGATCCGACAATTCAAAGAGAAATGGGTCACAATTAACGGTAGCGGAGACCCATGGACTATTTTAATAATTATTATTTATTATTATAACCGAGTCGTGTGAACGTCGTATAACAGAGTCATCTCAACGGTGATCTCGACGTCGAAACAACTTAGCGTAACGACGTTGTCGCGACTTCAAATTCCGGGAAATTCGACGTCGGGACAGCGTCGTTTATTCGACGTCGTCCTTCGACTCGATATCGCCGAAAGTCGGCTATTTCTGCGTGGGTAATTATGACGATTAATAGTTTTTTGTGTGTGCTAAAAAATGTTTTCGGCAGTAGAACGTTTTTTTCTTACATGTCTAATTTATTAAGTCCTTCAAGACACTATCAAATTGGTATTATACAACCGACCTTCTTTTAGCAGACTATGATTTATTTTATTTCACAACGTTTGAGCAGTACATTCCTGCCATCGACAGGTGAACGTATTTTTTAAACATATATACAAATTTGTTTGATGTATCTTAGTAACAAGTTGAAAAACAAAGTAACCACATGCACTCACAAAAAAACAATACTGCTGAATCGTTGGGATAAAAATAAATAATTGTCTACAAAAAAAGGTTGGTTTTATAATATCGATTTGATGGTGTCTTAATGGACTCAATAAATTTGGCACGTATGTGGAAAACGTTCTAGTGCCGAAAACATTTTTTAGCACACAAAAATGATTAAATAATTGTCCACAAAAAAGGTCGGTTTTATAATATCAATTTAATTATGATTGTGGACGAGAAAAATGTCAAGACACTATCAACCATAGAATTATTAAAATAAAACGTCTCCCCACCTGTACTCTCGCCTCACTCAGATCCAGTCGCATGGCGAGCTCCTCCCTCGTAAACACGTCTGGATACTGCGTCTTCTCGAAGGCGCGCTCCAACTGATGCAATTGGTAAGTGGTGAAGGTGGTCCTCGAGCGTCGGATCTTTCGAGGTTTGCCTTCGTCTCCCGGACCTCCTGCTCCACCGCCCCCTCCACCGTCGCCTCCACCCATGCCGCAACCGCCTCCATTGCCTCCTTCGTCCAGCAGAGCGTCCGCGTCGCCGGCGTCCAGCTCTCCGGAAGTGGTTGAGCCTCCATCTCCTCCGCCGGCGCCGCCTCCTCCCACCACGACTCGCGGTGGGTCGCTCTCTGCATCAGGACAAATAAGGGATGAATTACTACGAGGAATAAAACTGAAATACACGATACAGTCCCAAACAGTTCATCCTATATCTATCGAACATATCACCCGACCAGGGATCGGGTCGATATTGACTAAAAAGTCAGAAAACGGACACTAAAACAGCTCAACACTTACTTAAATTATGCACTAAAATGTCCCAAAAATTTAATTAACTGCACTAAAAACTTCGAAAAATGCACAAAAAACAAGTTATATTTGTATATATTTATTACAAAGAAAGTGCAAGTTTCAGTTGGGTTCTTTTAATAATACCACTGAGCTCATTCATACAGAATAAGTCATATTTATATAATGAACATGAAAATAATTTAACTTAAAAGTTGCAAGGTTCAAACTAAAATCTTCAAAAATATGTATTTGTTTGCAAGAAAAATATTTTTTTTTAATATGCACTATTGAATCAAATTAAAATTGTCAGACGATGTTAAAAATGCAAGAAATCGATTCCTCAAAGCCATAGAAAGTCAGGAAAAAAATGCAAAATTTATTAATCCTGGCCACTTATATCACAAATAATTTTAATAAATAAATGCAGATAAATGTTGTTTATTTCTTCAGTATGCAGTTGTATATCATTAATGCAGTTGATGCATATTAAAGAAAGTTTCTGAAATTATGTTTAACGACCTAAAAGAGAATGTGATATTCCAAATTTTCACATTCGCGAAAGTTTTTCAGGCATTTTTCGTAACTGTTCATAGAGTATGGTGTCGCCAAGGAATTCGGGTACATATGAGGGCCATTTCTATGAATATGTAAGTACCTGAAATTGTGTGAAACGGCTGGGAAGAGATCAAATCAATCTTGCGAGTGATGCTGGATCCATTCAGACAGTATTTATGTGAAATATGAATTTTGGCTCAATAATTGCCGTAAGAAAAGTTGTAAATTTTATACCTTATCGAAATGTTTGAACACCAATTTTCATCCGGTTTCTAACACACACTAAAATATTACCAAAAGGGTTAAATTCATGTCAATGTAATTTAAATTAAGGAGTGTCTTGGTAAAACCTTGTTAAATATTTAAAGAATATCCACGTAGCTGTTAAACGCGTCATCAAAGAATAAAATTAATTTAAAAATAAGTGGCAATGTACATTTTCTGTTCATCTCGTGTTTAATATCATTCGCCGTTAAATTTTATTTAGATTTCAAAAATAACCACAAAATTAGCGATATCTTTATAAATACATAAAGTAAATTTTCAATTAGGTACAAGCAATAGGCGACTAAAGAGTACGACGCGACGGGAGGGTCAAGCACAGGTGAGAGACTAAGTACATGGATCGGTCGAGCGGTAAGTCAGGTTCAGCACTCTACCACCTACGACAAAACTATAATCCGATAACATATCCGAAGATCAATAAAAGAAATTTTTTGCTCAAAAAAGCAGTTACGAACAAACAATAAATTAATTTACTCTCTGGAAGCAAACCAGAGACCATCCCATCGATTCCGATCAAGAACCCTATCGCATTTATCATTTCTACACCCCAAGGATAATCAAGGCATGGGCCCCCTAAAATAAAAATAGTTTCTTGTTATAATATAAACACAATATCAAAAAATATATATTACATAAAAGTTATGAAGAGTAATAAGAAATGAAACCGTATCTCACTGACTGCATGCCTAACCTCAATTGCTTTCAGAAACGTCGCTGCCACCAGGAACCCACTCCTTATGCGACGCAAACGCGATCCGCCTGCTCCTTATTACCGGCAGGAAATAAAATTAACGATACCGCACCGCAGTGCTACAAAGCGTTCCACGAGCGAAGAGGACTGGAGGCAAAAATGGAATGGGAGGACTGGGGACGGAGGAATCGGTGAATCGATATCCGAGTAAGTAAGGAGTAGGTGGTGATAAGATATGATTATGGATAGGAATGGAGACAGATGAGGAGTAAGAGGAAGATGGAGAAGAGGCGTAGGGGTTGAAGGAAGGAAAGAGTATCGTGGAGGTAGCAGCTTGTTAGAGACATCTGTAAGGGAGCACTCTATTCGTTCACGATACAACACACAAAGTGCTTTACATACCACAAATCATGAGGATACTTTGATCTTCTGTCACAATATCGAATTCAAGTTCAGAGTAATTAGTGAAATTGAGATGTTGATTGAGATGTTTCTAAATTGATTTGTGGTACAAAATTATTTAGGTTGGTGATGTATAATTTTGTGCTAGAGAGAAATGGAAATATTTGTGTTACATTTATCTTCGGAATGTTCGTGATAAACTCCGTGTTTATACACTTATCATAATCATCACGAGCATATACGGTATAAATGCATTGATTACAGACTCTTTTCAAATTATATTTGAAACAATTCTAAACAAATACATTCCCGCTTTGATGAGCAATTTGTCATCATAGATAACCATATCAATCAAAGGGAAAATATTCAGCATAATAGTTTGTCTCATAATTTATGTTCTTCAAAACTCATATCTCCTTAAATATGGAAAAATTTTAATGTGATTGCTAAATACTATAATCTTAGAATCACGATGTGACCGCCTTCTAATGTAAATCACTTTACGATTTTAAATGCGTTATACTTTTTTTTTCAAGGAGTGATCATGTTGAACAGCCTTAGTTAGAATCTGGAGTGTAAAAGATTTGAGGGAATGAAAAAAAATTTATTTGGGATGCGAAACAATATTGTTCCGATATTAAAGAAAGTAAATTATTTGATGATTTTTTTTTGTTATTGGCCAATATAGAGAAAATTGAGCAAATATCTCTTTACAAAAAAATGAAGTTTTCCAAAATTCAACGCTCTTAACAACAAAAACCATAGCTAACAAAATAATAATTTATCAATGGATAAGTAAAACATTCCAGCGCGAAAATGATATGAATAGGTAACGTTGAATTAGAATCATTGCATAGTTGACGCCGTGAATATGTTGATCACATATTGCATTGCATTGTGCGACACAACGTGACATCGGTCGTAAAATGACACCCCATATTCCGGGGATGGTGAATGAAGAAGGGAATAACGTGAACATGGAACTGATGGAGGGATGGTAGTGGAGGAAAACAGAGGGGTGGGGGCTAGCGAGGTTGCGTGGTATGGACGAGATCGAACACTCTTGCTCCCTGGGTACTTTTCCGTGTATTAAAAGTAATAAAGGCCGACAAGTTCTCCGTTTCCCCGTAATTAATCAATGCCATTTATCATGTGTCGTGTTTAAATTAAGTGTATAATACACACGCAACACGCGAAGTGCTGGTGTTGTCTCGGTAAGGATAGATACTTTCTCGTCGTACCTTGTTGGTTAGTTAGTTAACTTTAAGGACGTTTCGACTACTGAAGTCATTGATGTCCATTTTTAAATGAGTCATAACGGAGACAAGGTAACTAATAAGGAAAAACGATCTGATTTTGTAGCAGACAGTTTGATTTTGATTCCAATTAATAAAAAAATACACGTCTCAATTTCGTAAAAATAATTTGGATTCTCAACATACAAAAGAATACTATGTTTTGACTCTAATGTAAGGCTTTTAATTGTGCTAGTTCATTGCTAGCGAGTGACAGTTTATAAATTGTAGACAAAATATGTTGCAGAAATCTAACAATGATACATGATCACACAGATTATTTTTAAATATTCAAGTACATGAAAGAATTCAAGTTTTTTTAATTAGTTTTATTCAGAAGAGCACGATAATTTTATTTACGAGAAACAGCATCAACAATGGAGACAAGATACTTAAAATATATACATAAAACATATTTATTTGAACAAAACGAGAAACAATTGAATGCTACCAACGCTTTCACTTTCATTTTTGACTGATCTCTTTGTCCGTTCTTGGAAAGGAAATAACTTCAAAATATTGTTATGACTAATAACAGCTATTGATCAATTGATCCCGGTCATTGGTCACGCCTGCGCTCTTACTTTGCTTTCAAAACAAATCGCAATTACCTTAACAATATTGGTACTCGAAAAAATTTAAATATTTACCATAGGAAATATAATTATGATCATATCGACAATAGTACTCAGTACCAAAAATAATTAATAATCTAACTTTCCAGGAAATAACAATGATAAACTTTCGGTCATGTAAAAATGGCGACGAGTCGGGAACCGAACCGGGTGTTCACCTTATCGAAAGTTACGTGACACCTTCTCCACGTGTAGGGTCCACGGAAGAAACACACGCGTAACAAACCTTAACACGAAGGTACGTGTAAAACCGGTAATAAATTGCACAGTGAAGCCCCTGGTTCACTTATCTCCTGTGTGAGGATGTGTCTAAGGTCTTCCGGGGTTTAGGTCTCGGTAGAAATGGTGTACAGTTATGGACGGCGAACGGGTGTTGTAGTGGTTAACACTCCTGCGATCAAAGCAGAATCCCGGGTTCGATTCCCGGTTTATCACCATTTTCATCTAACCGAAAGTTGTCACATATCTTCTCCACGTGTAGGGTACACGGAAGAAAATTATGCACAACAATGGTAAATTTCAATAATGTACAAAACCCTGAGTGTCTGTTATTCAGTAAAGTATGTAAACATGTATTTACAAGGGGTGCTGGTAAATGAGAAATCTGTCATGACATCAGGAATGCTGTTTAAAGATAAATTTCCATTGAGGGAAATTCCTATTAAATGTTTTATCACGTTTATTTTAGAGTCCATTCATAAAGGAATTTTTTTTAAAAACTATCATTTTTTCAGTAGTTCATTTTATAATATTAATACTCGTAGATAGAACGACAGAGGGCGCTTATCAGAGGCATACAGCCTTACCAACATCTTTTAAACTTAGTATACTAATCTTGTTATATAGGTTTAAACATTTTAATTTTTTTGTATATATTCATAGTATTACACGTTCTGTATGCACGAAATGAACTTTGTACATATAATATTGCATTGGTCATTCATTCCTCCACGTGTTCATATGCAGTTAGTAACTGCTTTTTGACAATAAATTTATAATAATTATCATAAAAAAGTAGTGTTGAAATAGAGAAATTATTGTGTGAGTAAATACAACCTTTCTTGAAGGATGTAATTATATCCGAAACGTTGGTAAGATAAAAGTTATTTTTTCCCTTCAGGACCAATACTTAAAATAGTAATTAAATCACTAAAATATCTTAAATCGGCGTAAATAAACAGAGTAACATGTAGTTTTTGGGATTTCAACTTGAACATACCTCACCGGTCATTTAAATGAAATAATTGCAATTATAATTGGTGATGAAATACACTGCTTCTTACGGAGAAAACACTTATTTATATAATAAGACAAACTTTTAAATCACGAAAGTGATTGAAGTTTACTTTGATTTGTGCTCAATTTTACGTAGTATTTTTACATTACTTTTGTCTATAGGTCACCGGACATCTGAGAAAAATATTTCACTTTTTGCATCGTGAGATGCATTAATGACGAAATCGTTGTGCTCCGCCGCCATGTTTTTACATTCTCTTGTCCATTTCCAACGAGCCAAACGAGTTCCTAAATATTGTTTGTACTATTATTAACTGTTCGATAGAAATTAAATCATTTTTTCATCATTATTATTCATATTTTTTTGTGTTTTATGACAATTACTATATTTAAAAAAACAATTACACATATTTTGACTAATTAGGAGTGCAGGTTCCACCTTAAGGTAGAATAGAAGTAAAAATGTTGGACGTGCCTTTCCCAGGTGTGGATTTTTCATTGAGGAGTGCATGACGTGTGCACTCATTGTGGCTCGCCGGAAGTGCGAGGGGTCTGAGAGAGGAAACCTTCGAAAGGGGTGGAAGAGAGGGGAGAACGCAGCACACGCATGCACTGCGCACTCGCCCGGCAGTTGTCTGCGCACGCGCTGCCGAAGCCACCACCACGACGCGCCGCCGTACGCACGTGCGTGCTCCCACGCACTGTCCAGACGCGACTGGGGAAAAGGCCAACTGTTGTAACGAACTCGCGTAAAATTGTGGGCCAAGAAATTCCGTACATACAACGTCGACGAGATAGGTGTACGCTCGAGACGGTTGCTACTAGCCTAATCACAGACTACGAGTCTGTCTTGCCCACTTACCGGTCAATGCACGATTTAATCAGCTTAATTTTGTAAATCTAGCTTTCATTTTGTACTAAACAAGAATAAATTTCATTTTCATTTCTATACAAGATCGAGGTTTTGATGGTGAGTCAATGTTTTTAGAAAAGTATCCCCACTTCCCTCCCGACCAATCAATGTCAAATAAAACAGTAATGCGCTAATAAAGCGTCGGCACTACAGATGGTTCCAGTTTTGCATAATTTAACTTAGGACGAGGTTGTTTACTTGTAGATCGAGAAGAAAATAATTGTTTATTTGTCAATGTTTCGTTACATTTTGCATTATATTCGAAGTTATATTTAACCCACACAAAGGAATTTTTACCATACATACCAAATTACGCTTCACATTAATCCTATTTTTATTGTATAAATCATAATTAATGTTATGATAATTATTATAATTGTTATGATTGTCTATTATAAAAATAAAGTCCTAGAGACATTGTTATTAATGTATTGCAAGGAATCCTTTGTTTGTATTAAATATTTCCATGAAGATACAAAATGTATCGACACGTTGACACAAACAATTGTTGTCTTTTTTACCTAAACGCAAAATCCTCATCCCAATATGGATTCCGAAGTGGAAAACAAGATGGAAGACATGATGTAAGATATAGTTTTGTAATTGACAATTTTCTCAGAAAACTATGCCTTTTAACACAATACAAGACATTTTTCTGATCATTTGATAACTCTTGCCATAAAACATGCTTGGAAGTAGCACTTCACATTTTCAATCGGATCAGGCAGTTAAAGCAAAAATATCCGAAACATTAATTGTTGCGAAGTAAAACTCATATGTAGTTTTCTCTTCAGACAGGACACCCTTCCCTGGATCGGCACCAAGAGTAGAATACAGGGGATCACATATTTAACGCTAATTTGTGGTATTAATGAACAAAAATTATGGTATAATATATTGGTGAATATATTATCAATTATTGGTGTTTATTATCAATTAAACTGTTTAATCAAACAAAAATATGTTCAGAAATATTTCAATTTCTGCAGAATTGAAGCAGCTATATGATCTAGTAACTATAAGGCTCAAAAAATGAAATAAAAGATCTTCCAACAGGAACGAAGGAAGATATAATGACAAAAATGAGTTAGGGTTCTTGAAACTATACTAAATGTACTACTTGGAATTGACCGGACAAAACGTACCGCGAAGCCTCTCTTCCTCATCCCCAAATATTTATGACTGGACTAAACGTACGATTTCAATGAAATCTGCTACGGCATTGTATGTATATTCATTATTATACGACGACATAATGCATTCTCACATAATGCATTTCATAAAAGGAAAAAAAATCATAACAAGTATTATGTAGTGAGTTTTCTAATCCTCACGAAGAGTATCTTTGAAACGTTTTCTCCGAATATTTTAATATATTTTAAACTAGTTAGTGTGTTGTAAGTTTCGTACGTTTTTAAAAAGAGGGGCAAACTTAATGTTATCGTAATAACAATTGCAAATTTTATAATTTCATAAGTAGTTTATTTAGGACTAAAATACACTAACAAAAGTAGTCTATTCATTTCAATGAAATTATGTAAACTTCCTACAAGTCAGACGTATTTTCTATAAACTGAGATGTTCAAATGACCACTAAAAAAATAAATTATATTTTACATAAATTATATGCTAGCTCCGAAAAAAAACAATATATTAATGAAAATAGAACTTGTTTGGTAAGAAATACACTTACGATGTTTTTCACGGTTTTAAAAAAAAAAAAAAATTTAAATTACTATAATTTCTTAATTTCACAATGGTTGTGACTTGGAAGTCACAAGTTATCAAAATAATATTCATGTTGCGAGAAACGAATTTTGTTTGTTTTAGTACGCACAGAACTATTTGAGTAAAGTTCACGGCCTCCAACGAATATGCGCCCCCGAAATGGCGGAATTCTTGAAACATTTTTTTCCTTTGTTTGTCTAAGTTCCAAGACTTAATAGTAACTTAACAATTTCAAACTCTGAATAAACGGGACGCAGAAGAAATATCTCCACTCTTGTTTGATGAAAGAATCGACTCAGTGTATACTACTACGGGCAACCGCACCAGACACGGAACTGAGCGTAGGAAACTTTTTAAGAGCTCAAACTTTCTCATTAACCCACTTCTAAGAAGACTCCCCTCCNTTTTAAGAGCTCAAACTTTCTCATTAACCCACTTCTAAGAAGACTCCCCTCCGCCGTTATGTTTTTCGAGAACGTAATATTACGCTATGAGAATAGAGTTTTCATTCGCGAGAACAAACGTTGAGTAATATTGCATCCCCTCTCACAGGGAATTCCTCCCTTTTCGAATTGCCCGTTCTGTGTGTGCAAACTTCTTCCTGCTACTTCAGCCAGTTGAATTTCTCGATTACTCCGATAACAAGCCGATAAGTCTTTCCTCCGTCGAGTTGTCTTAAGTGCACAAAATTTTTTGAGTTACGAGAGTTTCCTTCTGTTTCCACAGAGTTGTTTGGTTACTCGGATGGAGTGTTGGAAACTCGAAAAGCCTGATCGAAGAGTCGTTGACAAAATTCAAACAAAAGCGACGACCCTGGCACTTAATTGATTTTCAGTTGTTAATTTTTCAGACTCAAATGAGAACGAGTGATTTCCTGGAACCGTTCTTGCTCTCGAGAAGAGATCGTGTTTTTTTAGCGAGAATGAAACGAGATACGGACAATCTGCATCGCGATCTAATTGCACCGCGAACATTTTTATCATCGCCCTATAAAACAGCAGTGTAATGGCGGTCGCGCGATCGGCCATTCGTAAAAAGCGATGCATTTGGGGTGCGACCGCGTTGAGGTGGGAGTGTGGGAGGATAGGAGTGTGCACACGGGGTTGCAACGATCGGAAAAATGCACACAGTCCGAGAGAGCGCGAGAGAGACCTCCGCCGGTTCTATGTTTACACGCAAGAGGGAGCTGTCATCAGCACACAAATCAAGTTTGAAAATGCGCGAACAGACCAATACGTGGGGGTTCGTAAGAGGTGGATGAAAGGGATGGGGTGCAGGCGATTTCTAAAGGGGTAAGGGATGCGGTGGGGGCGGACACTCACACATACACGTCTATGCGTATTCGCACACGCTTCAGACAGTAATAACATGCTCTGAATGCGAAATGCATTCCAAACAAAGGCGTTATCCAACAAATTGTACAAGTAGATGATACATTGGCCGAACAATCGCTTGATCAATTCGCATTGAATCATACACAGAGGACGGATGCGCGAACAGAGCATGGTCCGAGGGAGGGGGATGCAATTCGTACCTAATGATGGATAAACGCTTGTGCTTGAATTCTCCCGCTCCAATAGCACACAGACTGCATAATGCAACTGTAATAGTCTAATATGGCACTAATTATACTGCATGCGAGGACCTTTTATTGACGTCATCATCCAACAGAGCTANGGGGGGGGGGAGGGCAGAGGAGGCAATTTTAATGCTTCCTGGACGCGGATAGCGTTGGGGCGAGGATGCTAATGAATCAAACACTAATCTGGTTGCCCGGACACACCTATTGTCGGACGGCGCACGGCCCGAGAATCTGATTTAAGCTCTTTTTGCCCGTCGTAAATGACCTCTCCAGCTCTTGGGAGAGCATTAAACGGAAGCTCCCCGACTAAAAAGGCGCGTTCAAGAGAGGATCGCAGTGAGCGATTGGGGCGGCAGCATCCGAGGGAGGAGCTGGCCACTGCGCCAAGCGGAGCACGCTTTTATTGAACACAATAAAGGTCGTATTATAAATCCATTTGCCTCGAAAGCTTCTGCTCATTCATTAATATGAATGCCAACTTGTACTGAAATCTCCCTTTTTATTTGTCTGTGTACCTACGTATGGACGGTGAAAGAGATATATTTCACCGGAGGCGATTTCTCACAAGAGAAAAGCACGGGAGGAGAAATTGAGGCAACAAGAGAAAATAATCATCGCGATTCTAATAGTCAAGAATAAATATCTGATTATTTTCGCAATCATTTTTAACATTAATATTAAGCCATTCGATTGTTCGATTGGTCACGCTCATTCGTTTTAAAAATAAATCAGACGTCTAGTCAATAATGTACTTCAGTTGACATACAGCCCTATTGACGCTGTCCTGAAAAAAAGCGGTGATTGTAGGACGGAACGGAAAGCAGTATGTCACGGAAAATGTACATCCAGTAGCACGGTTCCATAAAAGTTAGTTATAAAAATTTATCTTACATCTCAATGCCTTAATTGGTACATTCATTACAAAGTTATTTCAAAATATTTAATTTTGAATGAATATTACAATTATTTGCGTCCTTCATATTAATTGAAAGTATTATGGAAAATAATATCGCCTTGTATTAATGCAATCATAGCTCAATTAATTGGCTTTTTTCATTTTCCATTATTCATGAGTTATTGCACGAAAAGTGTCAATGATTTTGTTTCCAAAACATATGATTGCTTGGTTGACAGGATAGGTAAGAGAAGTGGAACCCATAGATTCGCATATAAATAGACCGCTGGAGTCTGCTATGGGTTGACCTTGATAAAATGAGACAGAATATACTGTTTGGTATCTCCCTCTCTCTCGCAAACACGCGAGTGGGGTCCAAATGGGGTAATGTATTAGTGTTCAACGACTTGTGCGCAGCAGCCAGAATTCTCCCTCCCAATCGATGTGCGAGAGAGATAGAGACACCAAACTTCGTTTTCCTTTTCGAACCATCTGTACATAAGACCGCTAGGTCTATTTATATGTAAGTCTAAGGATGGAACATTTTGTTTGTAAATACATACTAATGAAAGTGATGTACTTTCAAATCAAAATAGAATTATAAATGTCTATACCAAATACAACAATTAATTTTCAACTGAGATAGTGAAAAGTGTTGGAGAGAATGAAGAAAGGAAACGTTAAATGTGTTTATCATTTTGTTCTCCCTGAATGTTTTGTTTTACTGTTGTGAAGGAATCATTTACTCCTCTTTTTGTAATAAATATTTTACTTATAACGAACGTGATTTATGGTATAAAATTTACTTTGGTGTCATAAAGTGGTTTAGTGGAGAGAACGCAGGGCTCCTGTATCTTTGGTTTCAATGAAGTTTTTTTACACAAGTATCCACATTATCCATTGCACGGTATCGAACACGATGTTAAAAGATTAAACAGAAAAATAAATACATCGTCAGACAAGAAGTTCACCACTTTCACACTTGCGTCTTGACAATTGTTACCATCATATGATATTAGACTGACGCGTAAAATTTATCGAAAATGGATGAGAGGCGCATCTAATTAGAGTAACATCAGTTGAAGGGATGAATCACAAAAGATGGGCTAAATCTTTGATTCGTCTCCATGCGCACTTCATACGGGTGAACTTGGTAATTAAATCTTGTTTTCAGTATTTAACTTGTTCACTCCGATAATGCTATTGAATATGTTGATCATAGTGATCCGAGGTAAAAATCCAATGCAGAGAGTGGATTAGACCTCTGGATTCTGGGCCCAGTACTTTCCACAGCACAACTCGATTACTCAGAAGAGTAGAGTATACTTCAGTGCTTATGTAAAAAACAAACTTATGTTTGAGTACTCCTTTGAGTTAAGGGTTACACGGTGGAACGAACTCTCTAAAATGGTGCCATTAAGAAATATGCTTACCGTTTAATTTTATAATTATGTGAGTGAAATACGCAAATAGCAAAACAAAAAAGTTTATCTGGAATGTTCATCTAATCAAATACCAGGAGCATCATTCGAATATTTGACATGTTAAACATACGTATAACTACACTAATTTCCTCAGTTATTTATTTTCGTAGTTTTCCTCAATTTGTGTAGTTTCTACGAAATAAGGAAAGCCTTTCTGACTATACTCTTTTCAAAATAAAACCAACATGAGAATTCCATTACTTTGGTTAATGTTGCTCCCGTTTTGCTCAAATATTTCCGTCCCTCTTGTTGTCATTGTGCTCCTTTCACAATCTATGCCAGCTGTTTGTACTTTCACATTGTCATTTCCTTTAAATGCTGCCGACACATACTTTAGCAATTGCTCTTAATGAAATTCCTGTCACAAATAGAAAAGTGGGTTTGGTTTGGACGATGACACAAAACTGACAAACAAATATGGGATACTGAGAAACCTTTTAAAATTTTCAAGTCAGGAACTCATTTCTACCACATTGAATCATTATATGTAAAATCCTAAAATATTAAAACTTTAAAGGTTTTTGGCGGTTTGAGAGTCGTATACGTTAAATAATTTGAGGGCCAAAGAAGAAAATGCAGTGTAAAATATCAATAGTCCTCACAAAACCACTACCATTTCAATCACACAACTATCTTAAAAGAAAACGTATTAGTACGTACTATTTAAAAATACAAATTAACTTTGAGCTAAATTTCCACTTTACTATTATTCAATTCCAAGACGTTTATCTTTATCTCAGAAAAGCAAATTTCTACGCGCAAGCGGGGTAATAATAAGTTAGTTCAGAGATATTTCGATAAACGTTAATCGTTGTTGAACGTATCCTACTCTTTTTTTTTCAATGTATTCTGAACGGTGTGTCAAGGAGTGACCTTGAGAAGCGAAAATGGCGAAAAAAAGAACACAATTTTCTACTTCCACGTCGGAAATACTTGTAGAACAGTAAGCGATTTGCAGAAAATTTGTAAATTTTAGCCCGAACGTCATAACTTTGTACGGATTAATATGGTGAAGAATACTACAGATATACTAAATTTTATTTCGCCTTCACTACATGTCCTGGGAAAGCAAATAAATGCCATTCAGTACCGGGAAAGTTCGCATTACAATATTCTCGTCAACATTTCCACCTCGCATAGTCGCCTCCACCAGTGTGGTCCTCTGCTCCCAAATCTGTTCTCTAATGCTGAAATTTCGCTCCGACAGTTCGCCATGGAGCGAGGTGTACATGTTGCAGCTGAAGCAGAATAATGGTACCCGGTGCTTGGGCTACGCAAAGGATTACCAAGGGGCTACAAGACGCGGCGTAGGAATGGACAAGGTAAAAGGGCGACGAAAATCATTGGAAGATTTCACTTTCCGAGAAGTAACTTAAAATGAATAGATGTTTTGGTCGTGAGATTTCACCGCCGTATTAGTTGTTCGCGGAAATTAACGGAATCACGAAGGGAGTGGTGTAGTTTTCTGACATTCAAGGTGTTCTATTCTGTTATGGAAATTCTTGTGGATTTCAAAAATAAAGATTCTAGCTTTTACCTAACATTCGTTATTCATAAAAATCTGGCTCGAATTATTTTTATTCAAAAACAGATTCTTTCATATAGGCAATATTTGCTTAAAACAGTTTTTAAAACACACGGTATCTTCCTCGGGACTTAGTTACTTTTAACAGACCATTACTTCATAGATTGCACCCCATATGCAATTTTAAAATAGGTCCATCTTGCGTTAACATAACAATCCATAAAACAACTCCAGATCATATTACATAACACTTCTAAACATTAAAAAAACCCTCGTTGCTCATCGAAACGTACGTAATTTAAACTTAGGCATAGTTAAATTTATTTTTAATACAAATGCGCAATAATCTGTTTTTTCAATGTATTACCATGGCAGAAAACATCCCACGCATTAGTTTTATTACATAAAAAATATTTTGAAATACAATAAAATGTACAAAATTTTTTTGAAAAACATTTAGTAATTTATTGCAGACATTGAAGATAATTTTATATTAAATACGAGTGCCGCAACACAACAATTATATTAGATAAGAGTAATGTTGTCATAAATAAGGGCACTGTCAACTAATTTAATACAACAATTATATTTTCACTTCGTGGGCAATCAGGAATTCTCACTATCTTCAATTAAATATTCCTGCACTTGAAAAATAAACAGTGCATACTTTTGGAGATCTTATATCAACGGGAGAGTTGCTGAAGAATGTTAATAGATGACTCACGAGAAATCAGATTTATTTCAATTTTCAGTACAGACATCTTAATTGAATGTCTTTTGATATTGCTCTGACAAACAAAAATTTCAAGCGGAAAAGTCCCATTAAATTCGATCTGCTCATAAACAGCGAGTAATGGTAGAGAAATGAAGCAGGCTCAGAACAAAAAAGTATTCTTACACGTTTAAATATTTCCCTGAGATTTCCATTCTTATCCGTTTGAAAGAAAGTATAACATAATGTGGAAGTCTAAGTAAAATTTAAGTTCATTTCAGATACTTTCAGAGACCATTAACAAAATTTATTGGAGATTCGGAACACTGTTTACATTCAAGAAGCAAAATATATATTTTACAAACAATAATACCTTAACAAACAATTTGATCAAAAATTTAATTAAGAAACGAAATTCGAGGAGACGACACATGTCAAATGTAAACAATCTTATTTAAACACTATTCAAGTTCATGAAGTAAATTTGTGTTTGCAATATTTTTCACTAATGCTCTTGTCTCAGTAATTTTAATGGATTACAATCAGCACGTCTTGTCTCATTCTTCTCAATCCACATTACTTATGTTGAAATCACAAATTAAGAGATATCTCCAAAGAGGAGAAGAAAGAATAAAAATATATCTTCCTTGGAACTTTGAATAAAAGGAATAGTAACGTTCCGTTTTAATAATTGGCATAGATGACGAACAGAGTCGCATCTAATGAACTGAGGTTCGCCACATAAATAAATAACTTGTTATAGAATTCTACTCGCTTTGCTCTATCGGTGGCTACCGCCCCCCGTATCCTCCTTTGTAAGGAGGAGGAAAATGCTCCTTTTAGATTTAAAAGAACTATTATTGAGACTGGAATAACTAACGACTTAGTTCATAATTGGCAAAACGGGTCTTCGCGTAAGCGGAGTGTTCTAAAGTGTTTAGTAAAATGTGTGAGATAACATCGCGGCATCACTTGTTGTATTTGTAAATGGGCGTACTATTGCAGCTCATCTACATGGGGCAATATGAATAATCTAAAAATTAATTTTGATATTTGCAGCTTATTTTTATTTCGACAAATTCAGATGAGAATTTTCGACAAACTACGAAATGATTATCCAGAAGCAGAACAGAAACGTATCCTCTTTTTCTGAAAAAAATATCTCTGTAACCAATCTTAAGTGTATTCTCGAAATTTTCTATAGAAACCAACCATTACCACTATCATCGTTCTCCTGTATTTATTATAATTCTATTATTTTAATAAGTTTATTATACTTTCACGTTTAATACCACAACCATATCAAACCGTTTTATCCCGCACCCCCGTTTTCAGTATCAATGACCTATATTTTCCCTACCAACCCTTTATATGTCTCCACGGCTATCGTAACAACCCTCACATGGATGTTCTATTCACGTCAACCTACACCTGCCGCAATAGTCGCACAGCGATTTTTCTTAGACGGTATACCATAGTGATCCACACAAAGAAATTTGTCTTCATTGTGGTTACTAAATGCTTCAATGGGCTTTGTATCTGCATGCATTTAGGAGAGGAAGGTTATTGGTGAAGAGATGAAAAGCTAGAAGATCTCTACGGCTGATCATGCCTTCGGCGACGGGAGAGATTTTAAATGCTCCTTAAATGCGACGTAAATGTGTGATCCAAGATACTGTTTTGTAGAGCATAGCACAAATAAACTTGAAAAAATCTTGGATTCACGTGTTTTCTACAAGAGGAACATTCTTTTTCTTCAAGCACAACTGATGTTGCAATCTGTCCATTCCACGGCAAAGTCAAGTTCCCATCGGCTGGGAATCTGATAACAGAGGAGAACTGGGTTTGATTCGCGGTCCGTTACAATTTTTACGCGATAGAAGTGCGCGATAGTGAATGATTTCTTCTGTATTCACTAATAAGGTCCTTGCAAACCACGTTCATATTATGCGTTATCACTATATTATCTCTAACTAGAATCTTCTAGAGCGTAGAGGAAAAACTAAGAAACGTTTGTAATCTATTTTTTGGGGCAAATTTGTTGTAAGTAATAATGGGTATTCTTAATTCGGGAATCAACTCGTCAGTCATTTCCGTCATCATTGCGTTCATACAATGTTCATTAGAGGCATGATTTCCCTTCCTCTGGTTCACCTTTGTTTTGCGAGATTGACATGTGATATTACGGCGGCATAAACCCCCTTGCTTTAGATGAGCGAAACCCACTATTTCTCTCTTTCTTCACGATACCTTGTACCAAGATCATGGAAAACTGTACTCTTAATTTTTTTGTTCTGTTTATATTATCACACAAGCGAGTATTGTGCACATCTGGATTCAACGACTCTTTAAAATTCAAATTTCTGGATTCAAAATTCAAATTCACTTCGTTCAGGTCCATGAATGGGGCATTCCCATAACCTGTGATATACATTTTCTATCTATATTTTGCACTAACGTATATCATTTGTTATCTTCTTAAATCAGAATACTTTCTCATAACATTACTTTTTAACGTTAAAGGGCCATTAACTAATTACGTCACACAATTTTTTTGAACACCGCTGTTCTTTTATCACGTTTAGTAACAATATCTCGACCCCCCTCCTCTAGTGACGAAATAAATGTTAGAGAGATATTTAAGAATTTTTTAAGAAACTTTGACAGTTTTCTTTCTGATAAACTTTTTTATGTATTAAACAAATGATCACACATATTACTACTAGCTTATTCCGCAGGGTTTCACCCATTCCCTACTTTTAGAGGCTTTTCGAGATGATTTCCAAACAAATAAATTTCACAATTATGGAACATATTATAGAATTTGTTTGCACCTCTAGCAATAGATACAGAAGGAGCATATATTCCACCATCGCTTATGATAACCTCGTGTACTTTATTTAGTCTTTTAACAAACTTGTAAATATTTTATTTTTTATTTCGATTCAGGAGGCCTTGATTTTTCTATCAAGCATTGTATACAATAAGTCAACCATTATATTAACAATATTATGAACAATAATATTAACTGTTTTAAAAATTAAACAACCGGCACACATAGTCTATAAGCTACCTGAAAACAAATTCAAGTTCAAAAACAAATGTATGAGACCTCAAATGTTTTTACGTTGTACGTAATTAATACAATAAAAACAAAAAATTCTGGATGAAACAAAGAGTTTAAATCTAAAAAGAAAAGATATCCAAATGTGATAACAACTGAAAAAAAATTAATTGCATAAATTAATTCTAGTTATGAAGAATGTTCTATGTTATGAAGTAAAAACAATAGATTACTAGAAAATTTAACGTAACGCAATGCCCCCTCTTCACATGCCACACCGTCACAGTTTGTAAACGTTATGTGAATGAACACTAATAGAATGACATAATTCTTATCATACCATCGGTGTTTATATTCGAAAAGTAAATTCACTTAATAATGGCAAGGATCTTGATTGTGGGCTTTACCTATCCCCATATATTATTCAACATACGTTTTCGAGCTCCCGTCACAGGATTAGAAAGTGGTTCGTCCAAAAGGGTGATGCGAGGTTTGTCACGAAGCTTCTCGCTTCCCTCACCAGAGCGCTCCCCTATCCACCGCCTGCGGCATCAAGCTAAGCCTCCGCCACTGTCGTTCACCCTTTTCATTGGCTAATCCAACGCGAGATCTGCATGAGAATGCGCTGACACCTTGTTAGCACGAATGAAACCGCAATGCATGCTGAAGAGTTGGCGGCCGAGGAGACGCGGACCGCCCGCGGCGAGGAGCCAGCCGTTGCAACCGTCCGAGTAGGGGACTCCCAGAAGCACGCGAGAAGAACATCCACCGTCCATTTGCCTCTCTCCAACGTTCTTCACTTTGATCTTTCATTGCTCCTCCATCCTCATCTTTTGCATTCATATGGAATTGAGGTTGATGCGCAATTTGGTCACATTCTCTTTGTTGGTGATTCGTGGAAGATATGACAAATGAACATGACGTAGTTGGAGACAATAAGACTTCATTACACACTAAACTTCACATCAGAATCATATTTTGAAGGATTATGCAGCTTATAGAGTGCAAATGGTAGAAAACTGTTTATTTTTAAAGAGGAAAAAAACGAATTAAATTCGTTCCCCAACGTATTGTATCAGTCAACGTTCCCCAACGTATTCCGTCAGATTGGGAACATTTTGAGCCCCGGTGATTGTCAAAAAAAACAAACAAAAAAAAAAACGTTTCTTGGTAGGTCTGAACCTTTACACCTCGCTTTCATATGAGAAAAACCATCTATACGAACGCGCAATGATAGTCATATCATTACACAATTAGCTATACCCACATAATAGAACAGATGCGTGGTCAAAATTGTTTAAATTACTTATCACATAGTACAGAGTTGCAGAAAAATAAATCAAAGAGATAATGCAATAGCTGGGTGAAAAATATATATGCGTCTTTTGTCATTTATATTGTTATCGTAGAAATATTAGAGGGAAAACAATTAAATTATTTACTCCATATATTTAATGTGAAATCATAAATATCTAGATCGTCATACGACTCAAAAAGTAATTTTCGAAAGTAGGCAACATAACGAAATTTCCGTCCTCCATACTTAAACTACATACGTGTTGATTAATATTTTCTTGAGTTCATTGCACTCTCTTGGGATTAAAGAGTATACTGATTTTTATCATTATATCTTGCATCTTGTTAAGGCAAATATTAATAGAAAATCGACAGGGACACCGGCAGCATTTTGTTATGAGAGGCACAATCTTCTGATTTTTACTTTTCATTATACAAGAATTGTACAAAGAACGTTTAGTGAACGTCCCCCCAAAAGTTTCGAGATCTCTTCATTTTTTTTCGAATTGGTTTCAGGAGAAATTATTTGTAAATTTTTGTGACGATGTTCAATGTCTTATGCGTTTGAGATCGATTTTGTTCCTTCGATAATTCTCGAACAGAACGAAAGAACAAACTTGATTGAGAATCTAATTTTAATTTGGAATAGACTTATTTCTGAGCAGAACTTTACCGATAATATTGGTAACAGTAATATTTTCTCCATTTTTTTTTTTTTTTTTTGGGGGCTTTAGGGCTCGTCAACAGCGAGGTCATTAGAGCCCTTAAAACTTGTACAGGTAGGGAAAATGCAGTTACGCACTAGGGAGAGCCAACATGACTCTCCCCGCGTGTGGGACTCGCCGAATGACTCAGCCATACCCACTAAAAACCCTCCTGAAATACAACTCAAAACTCAAATCCCGCCATATCTCATGACTTTACTAAATAACATTTTTTTAAAAAAAAGAAGAAGAAGAGGAAAGAAGAAATTGAACGATACCCTAGCCCTCGCAACCTAGTAGCGTCGGGATCGAAAAAACAAGAGGTGACCAAGGGAGGTCAGAAAAGAGAAAGGAAGGAGCATGGCACAAGTAAGTGGAAGC